>JAJJWX010003899.1:272500-872500 GCA_023529315.1 Papaver bracteatum
CAGCACTAGCTTTTAAAAGATGGAAAAGCAGAAGTTGTGGGCCCGCATAATTTGATTTAATTGATTCCCTATTTTGACTTTGTTATTTTATTGCAAAGACAAATTTAGCCTAGAATATTTTACACTTATAATTATATTTATAACTTTTATTTGTTCCTCTATTTTTTATTTTTTGTTTTAAAATAATAAATAATAAGATGATAATAATAATAATAATAATAATATTATGTTTTATTTTCTTAAAGTACTTGTTTGGTTGTGCGGCTCCCGGCCAAATCCTTGTAAAGTACTTATGTTTTATTTTCTTAATAAAAGCCTTCGTGGCCCCCTTTCATAATAATAATAATAATGGCTGCCTACCATTGCTTGTAATGTTGATCTTGACATTGAGTTATAATAAAAGCCTTTGTGGCCCCTTTTCATAAAATAAAAATAAAATAATAATAATAATAACGGTTGGAGAGAGAAGCTCCGGCGATCGGCGACGGTGATCTTCTGGTGATTGAAAACCAGATTTCTCCCAATCCGTCGTCCGTGATTTCCAATCTTTATCATCCTTTCTCCTCGCCTGTTATTGTTTACGGCATTTGGATGCACTTCATGGCTATTGCGTTCTAGGGTTTCACAAACTCAGACCATTTGGTTTACGCTATGCCAAGACATCGTTTACGATCTTCAACCACTTCAGTCAGCAATGCCGACCATGATCAATCATCCACTGCTGTGTCGCAGACAGACAAGATACCATGTCCGTTTCCTTCTTTTGATGGTTGTCAGGGTGGTAACGGCGGTCTAGGGTATTCCAGAAGCGGCTGGATTCGACATCTCAAAGATCAGCACTTTCCTTCAGAAAGCGCAAAACTGACCTGCAAGGAGAGAATCCAGCATGACGCACGCTGCTTTGCTGCCTGGGAGGGGTTTTTGAAAGACATGCAATGTTGGATATGTACCAAGTGCATGACCACACACACATGGAAGATGGCTTGCAAGTCGAAGTCGCACATTGCAGACGTGGTACCAGGTCCGTTCAATGGAGTTGGCGCAGATTTTTTGATTTACGGTGTGGAGAAGCCTCATGTTGTTACGCCGATTCTTTGTTGATGCGCATTCGGACGTCAACGATGGAGTTGCAGGGCTTTCTGTGGATTTACTTAACAAACTGCTGCAGAGTCAGATCACGACAACGGTCAGTATTCCACCGCACTGCAGACTGCACTTCTCGCGTACACTAAAATCTGCCCTGGATTTTGTTATTGCAAACCCAACTTGCCTTACTGCCTGGTTACGCCTCATTCTGCTACCCATTTGCACTTTGAACTTGTATAAGCCACTTAGCTCAAACGAGGAACGCTCTGGAAACAGGAGGAGGCTACAAACTGCCGCGATCAATAAAGCTTTGTTAACATGGAATGAACCTTCTGGTTGCCTCATCTTAACTCAACAGTACTGCTCGACCTTACGAGAAGCCTCCCATGCGGCGTGCTCTAGCAAGAAAAATCTAACAAACATTTGATGCTGCTGCGAGAAGGAAAGCTGAGTTATGGTCATTACGCCGCGGAAATACGCATACTCTCATCTAGTGGTGTAGCTCCTCCTGATACCGATACTCTACACGATCTCCAGCGTAAACATCCACATGCTCAGCCTCCCACCATCCCAGCTGAAGCCATTTCATCACCTGCTTTAGCCGTGGAAGCCAAAGATATCTTTGATGCCCTCAAAAGCTTCCCTAAGGGAACATCCTGTGGCAGGGACGACCTCAGAGCTCAGCATCTTCTCGATGCACTTAGTGGAGCTAGTGCGGCCATTGCTGATGAGGTGTTGCTGTCGATTACGGGGGTTGTGAATCTCTTGCTTGCAGGAAAATGCCCATCCATCCTCGGGGAATTCGTTGCCAGTGCACCCTTGACGCCTTTGATCAAACCTGGAGGTGGTGTGAGACCCATTGCGGTGGGCACCATATGGCGTAGGCTATGCTCCAAGTTGGCTGCCACCTCGGTCTGCAAAACTTTGAATACTTATTTTGGTAGCTTCCAGTTTGGCGTCGGTGTTCCAGGGGGTGGGGAAGGGATTTTGCATTCGGCAAATAGATTCATTGAGCTATGTGGGACTGACGCTACCAAATCCATGTTGTTGATCGACTTCTCAAACGCCTTCAATCTAGTCGATCGGTCTGCCATCATTAGGGAGGTACGTGCCCATTGCCCAAGTATTGCATATTGGGTGGAATTTTGTTACATGAATCCTGCCAGGCTTTACTACCGTGATCACATTCTCTCCTCGACGCAAGGGGTGCAGCAGGGCGACCCTCTTGTCCCCCTGCTATTTGCTTTAGCTCTGCACCCACTCGTGGAGAAGATTGCATCCAATTGTAGTTTATACTTCCATGCTTGGTATCTAGATGATGGCACCATAGCAGGAGACACGATGGAGGTTTCAAGAGCTCTAAAGATCCTTCAAGAAGATGGACCAGGCTACGGTTTACATCTGAACATTGCGAAGACTGAATTATTTTGGCCTTCGTACGATCCGAGAAGAGACTCCGTCGGTGCCTTTCCTGTGAACATTGGTAAACCTACAGATGGTGTGAAGTTGCTTGGTGGCCCGGTAAGTTTGAGTACTGATTTCTGCTGCAGCATGGTGATGCTCAGAATTGACAAGACCATTCAGCTTATGGACAAGATCCAGGAGCTGCAAGACCCCCAGTGCGAGCTACTTCTCCTACGCAGCTGTACCGGTGTATCGAGGCTGTATTTCGCCTTGCGTACCACCATCCCAGAGGCGCTGGATACTGCGGCTGATCTTTTTGACGGCGTCCTCATGCAATATCTTCGCCGCCTGGTGGTTGGGGATGGCGCAGGTTTTGGGTTAGTCCAACAGCGCTTTGTTACACTTCCCATTAAGGATGGGGGACTTGGAATTCTCACTATCGATGATACTATGAAGTATTGCTACCTAGCTTCTCAAGTGCAGACGCGGCATTTGCAACAATCAATTTTAAAGTGTTCTGCTGATACTGTCCCCGGTCCTGATTTTCACGATGCCTTGCAACGTTGCAAGCAAGCTTGCGGGATTACTTCCTCGGATTTCAACATTCATGATACCGCCCCCCTTTACATGAAGTCTTTGGCGGCTATCTATTTTGGTGCAGTTCGAGATCAGGTACCCTCTTCCTTTGCTTTTTCTTCACGCGAGGTGTCTGTTTGGTAGTGTAACAGGTCAGACCATGCTTTAGACTTTCACAAAGCAATCCCGATCCCTGGTCTTAATCAAGCCGTTGGGCCTAGACAGTTTAGCTCCGTGCTACAATACCGCTTGGAAATACCCCTTTTTGAGGAAGGCAGCAAATGTTCTTGTTGCGGCAAGCTTATGGATATTTTTGGTGACCATGCCATCCATTGCGCTAGTGAGGTTGGGCTCAAATTCAGACATGATCTGGTGAAAGATATTTTGGCAGACATGTGTTATCGAGCCGGAGTGGTGGCTAAGAAGGAGGTTTCTTTGGGTGTCATCAATGGTAAAGAATTTCGACATGCTGATATTATGGCCTATAATTGGGAAGATGGTAGGGATGCTTGTCTTGATGTCACTGGAGTTTCCCCCTTCACAAGTGCTCGTACTCGAAGTTTCATCCCTGGTCACGCCATTTCTGCAGCGGTGACCAGCAAAAATAATAAATACTTGGATGTTTGTACTTCGCTCGGATACGGTTTTGGGGTGCTGGCCTTTTACACCTTTGGCGAACTTGGTTCGGATTTTGTTATTTTTCTGAAGCGAATGAGGAATTGCATGGCTCGACATGATGCTAATTTCAAGATGGGCAATTCTCTTTTTCATAGGTTAGGGATCGTAATTCAAAAAGGTGTCGGCGCCCATTTTGTTGCTAGGTTGCCTACCATCTCTTGTAATGTTGATTTTGATATTGAGATTTAATAAAAGCCTTCGTGGCCCCTTTTCATAAAAATAATAATAATAATAATAATAATAAGGTTACCCATGAGGCTCGCTGGTAGGCTAGCACAGCAACCTGTTCAATTAACGTAGTAGTATGTCGTTGGAGCCTAGCTTGTTAGGCTTCCAACTAGTTTCATGTAATAATATTATCAATAAATTTTTTAAAAATAAATAAATAATAATCATAAAACATGTCTATTTTCGTCACTAACTACATCATCATCACTTTAAATTACCAATTTACCAAACATAATTTACAGTTTGTTAATTCCACAACGCTTAGTCTACCAAACGCTATGCTGCTTTATTTTTTCCTGGCGAGATTGGGGTATACCCAAATTTAAATGGCCCTAGTGTCCTTGCTAAGGCTTGGTCAAAAGTGTTGATTTTACTTTAATACCCTTGAACTAATAAACCTAAAAACTAAACCCTAAAATTAAAAACTAAAAAACTCTTAATCTTCTCTAATCTCTCTTCCCAAATCTCTCTGCTCTTCCCTTCATCTTCTTCCATTTCTTTCATCAACCGAAAATCTCAATTTTGATTTTCCACAAAAATGGTTGATGATTCTAAACAATTTTGTGTTGTGTGTTTTGATTGTTATATTAGATTAGAAATCAAAAATGATGATTTTCAAGGTCTTTAGTCTGCAAAGTTTTTTGAAAAATAGGATGTCGGCCTTAGGATGTAAGTGGTAGAAGGTAGGGTCGTAACATGAATATCATGCCGGCTTTTCATAACTGCCATGGCGACTGTGAAACATTAACCAGGGCCAGCATGGTAATCAATAACCAACCTGCTGACTTTTCTCTAGTCGGCATCTTCTTATACTTGTACCCTCACTACTTTATGTCACAGAAACTTGATTTTCCTGATCTAATAGTCGTCATATTTCTTGAATACGACCCTATCGTATGTGTTTTAATTCGCGTTGTAGATAAATACAACCCTGTTAGATTGTAGACTGTGCCGACTGGGTGACTAGAACCATGTTTCAATGTGTAAAATTTTCATATCTTCTATTTGTGTATTGTTTTGGTTCCCATAGGAAAACATATAAGATATCTCTTGTCTTATTAACAATGCAGCAGAGCTATTAGAATGGATTGACAAGATTTATCCTTCTTTAGAAGATCTTAGTGATGAAACTGAAGAGAATTTCCCTGTAAGAAAGTTACTTCTGATGGGTATGAAAGATCCTGAAGAATTTCTAAGGTTTATGAACAGTCCAAGAAATCCCCTCAACTATGAAGAATGCACATCATTAGAGAAGGAAGAAGAGGAGCTTGATCCAAGAACTTTTTTCAAGGCATCTGACTTTTCTAGAGTGAACCCATATTACAATGAGGCTAGTGAATACATAGGTCCAGTGAAGAGAAAATCAAAAGCTGATGCTGGTGAAAAAGCTAGTGATGGTGAAAAAGCTAGTGATGTGGAGTAAGATAACAACAATGAGAAGGATCCATGAAACTCTTAAACTTATTATGTTTGCGTTATTATGTTTTGAACTCTTAGATTGTGGTTTTAGACTTGTCAGTAACTCTCACTAGTCCAAAATGAAATATTTAGGACAGACAAAATCTGTCTGTCATATTTTTGGTGTACTATTTCTTAAAAGACGGACTCTTTCCGTTAAAAATTTACATCACATTTCGTTTGTCCAGAAATTACAACTGGCTTCATTTGTCGATATATAGGTTTTAATATTCAGCCAAATTCAGATGAATGCAATTCAGCCGAGTCAGCTTCACCCTAATCAGATTTTGCTGGGTATGATTCACCTAAATCAGATATGATTTGTTTCCCTTATTTTTAATTACTATTATTTTCACAAGCAAGCCAACATATGGACTAATATTTAACAAATTCAAACCATTTTATTAAAATTAACTTAAATTCAATTACAACCAATGCTTCAAAAGAAAAATTACAACTTCAGAAACCATAAATTTCGAATTCAACCAACAAAAGGTACTTCATGTTTAAAACAACAAAGAAGAAAAAAATATCAATACAGATTCTTTCATATTCTCAGACAAACCATCTTCGCATTTTCAGTAAATCTTATGAATGCTAGACCCAATTTTCCCATTGTTTCTTACATATCTTGCTGAGCTTTCATAAATCCTTCAGCCTGCACCAAAGAAGATGTTAACTGGAACGACATATAAATAATCCAAACACAAAATCCATAGTTTATACTACCAGCACAATACTCAATACCTGGTTAGACACAATTCTCACCTGTAATTCGTAATCATGGATATTTCTTTCTTCTACATAATATTTGTATCACTTCAACCACAAGAGGTTACGAACCTCCCCAATTATTCATAATATACTGTTTCTATTCTTTAAACATTCTCCATAAATTTCTACCTCCTTTCGCTGGTTGGCCAACTAGAATAGATGTTTGTTCCTTATGCACCATCCGACATCCTTGAAGTTATATCCTACCTCAACAACAGCGGTGGCTTCCCTTAGATTGCAACAATCTGCAATAACTTCATAAGAGAAACTACACCATGAGAAGCAGTCAACATAGCGAAACACTTCAACCAAGAAGATCTACTGAAAAATACTTTTGGAAATGCAAATGAACAAACATCTATTGACAGTATAGAACGCAGGCAGGTCAAATGAAATTTAGGTAGTCTTTAAGTGAAAAACAGAAATTGTAGGGATATAGTATTAGCTCTCCCTTACAATATCTAAGAAGCTGCTTTTCCTCGTCGGCAGTGGCTTCGAATGTCTCTCAAGCCACAAGCTTTGGCACATCATCGTCATCCTCCACAGGGATTGTTCTGGTACATCACCTGCATCACCAGGCATCTGCTTCTGAAATTGTTCTGCAAGCTTCCTCAAGTTGTCCAAGTTATCAGGTCCTGAAAAAGTAACACCAAGTACAGTCATACCGTTGTTTAAACTCCAAGCACCAGTACTAACAATGATATTTATAAATGCACAAGAAAACATGGAAATGAACAAAGGAAGACTTACCCAATTAGTTGATAATTCCAGGTAAAGGATCTTACAATTCTGGAAATAGACAAAAAAAAAAAAAAATTGCAACCGAGTAAGATTTTCAAACAACAATGGACATACGAAACACAATAATGATGGTCCATGGTAGTGCTAAAGCACCGAGATACACTAGAATAACTTGTTTATCTAGTAATCACTTGATTAAGAGTAGAAATTGAAGTCTGAAATGGGAACTTAGGGCACTCCTGACCAAGGATATGATCCACAAACTGAACAAATATTGTTGGTGCATTATACATTAACATAAAGAATAAATACATTCTCGTGCTAGAAATCTAAACAATGATAATGGATGAGCTTACTCTTTGTTTGAGTAGAACCACTAACAACCCATATGTTGGCAGCAATTGAAGCTTGAACTGAAAGAGACACAAATTTCATGGCTTAGTATAATACATAGAATCATGAAGGTCTTCCAATGCTAACCAAAAAAAAACTGTATTCTAAGACTCATTATATTTATAACGCCCTAGCATCTTTTTAAACTCCTTCCTGGATTTGCTCAGTCCACCACTCTCCTCTTTATTAGGCTCATTGTCATCATCTTTATCCTGGAAATATGTAAAACCACATGAATCCTTGGAATTAATATCCGCTAAATATAGTTCAACACAGAGATTTAAGTAATCCCAATAGGTTGAGAAAGTTCGAGTGTTGACTATTGAGATATTCCCAGTTCAATCCACTAACTCAATTTGTTAACCCTAACTGTGAAGATATCAGTAGTTAACTCTTGCGTTGCTAACATAGGGACTTTGTGAAAATAGAATATCCAAAATCGTCATCCTACTGACATAAGCCTAAATTACAGAGGTATCCTAGAAAGGAACAAATATCTATCGAGTATAAAAACCTAACCCTTAATCAGCAAGCACCAACATAATGAATAATCAAAACAATTATGATAAAATTATATCAAAATCACAATAATCTTAACTGATTTTTCGCCTCTAGCTCTCCTCCGCCCTAGATTTCTTCACCTTTTTGATGATGATTCTTCTCTACAATCATCGTTGCCATCAATCCACCACCGCTTTCACCATGCCAAACTAAATCTATGTATCTATTTATTCAAGGTACAAGACGGAGATGTACAGAGAGATCCTTATGGTTGAAAAAGAAAAAAAATTCTCCACTCATGCTCATTCTCGATTATATGGATTTGGAAATTGGTATTGGATTCGATTCTAGTTTCTTCAAAAATCAGGGGTTTTGAAGAAATATAAAATGATTTATGTGATGAAATTGATGGTGCTTAACTCTAAGGAAAATAAAATCATAAGAAGTAGGGGAAGTTAAAGGAGATAAAAGAGGAGAATTCGGGAGACTTTATCATCTCTCATCTCTGTATGTTTTCAGTTTCAAGTAGTTTTTGGATCTAATTGGAGGTCGTAAGATTAATGTGATTTTAAGGGTGTATGATGTTATCCGAGATGGGTGGAACTTTAAGGGAGTGGGGGCCAAACAGAACTGAAAAACTGGACACATTCATTACGTCATTTTGGAGATACAAATTTTTTGACGAATGCTACCTGTTAAATATATGACTACGGGTGGCATCTGTCATATTCCTCACGACCCAAGTGTCCTAAAAATCAGATTTTGGACTAGTGTCTTAAACTTATGTTAATTTTCAGTTTCACTTGCTTCATAACTTATTCTTTTTTATGCGGATTTAAACAATATTAGATTTGTAATAAGTCTGCATGGTTTGAAAGATCGACCTTGCCGACCATCCCAGGATTTCTGCTACAGTGCTATCAGAGATAGGTAGTCGGCATGGTTTGAAATACTCGACCTTTCCGACTTACTGTAACATGTTAATGTTAGTAGTATAAAAATATTACTTTTTAGGTACAAAGTACAACCCATTGAATGCTCAACGGCTAGAATTTTCAAAATCAAGACATTAAGTGTGTTGTTATTAAAGAAGCACTTTCAACTTCATCTTAAACCTTGCATAAAGAATGAAAGTTTCAAGTGCAACATAACCAAATATTTGTAGTCTTTGTACACCAAGTGGTCATTTTGCAAATGATTATCCCTTCGAAGGAAGAAAATGCACATTGATGGTTGTAAGGGGTTCTTATTTCTCATGAAAGCTGCAATAGGAGATGTATATTAGCCATATGCTTCAAAATGCACATGTTGTGGGTTTTTTTATTGGATAGATGAGCGCCTAGATCCGTATGAAGATGAAGTTGCTAAAATCAACCTTCTAGCATGCACAGATCCATGTTTCGACGGTAAGATGAAGCTAATTACCTCTCTTAAAAAATTATGTACCGGAAAAAGATATTATCTATATCCCAAATGTGTTAAGGTTTGTATGCTCTAATTAAGTGTTGAGTGCATCTTCATGTATTAAGAATGTTACAGTCAGCATGTTTTAGTTTATAAAAATGAAGACTTCTTCATAGTCGTCAAGGTTAATCCATATTACTATAAGTTATTTAATTCCAATCTTGTCGGCATTATACGAAATTCAAAGCGTGCCGACGGTTGAACAGTCAGCATTTAACAGATTATCAAGCTTGCCGACAGACGTATAGTCGTCAATGTATTTATATAATACAATGCCGACTACAATGTGAAGAACATCCAGGAACAATATATTTTTTGTCCCTTTTGGTCGGCAAGGTTGTCCTCATACACCCTGCAGACTACCAATTAGTCAGCACTATAGGAGGACCACAACCCTGCCGACTATAGTGTAAATAACATCTAGGAATAATAAAAATTTTGTCCCTTTTAATCGGCAAGGTTTTCTTCTTCAACCTTGCCGACTATAAGTCGGCAGTATAGGAGGACAACAAACCTGCCGACCGTCCCAGGTCTTTTTTTTTTCCTGTGCTGTCATGCATATGCAGTCGACAATCTGAAAAAAAATTATAACCTTCCGACCCTGGTATGGTCGGAAAGGTCTTGTGATAAATACAACTCCGACTATATGAGTAAACACCAAAAAAACCACATCCATTTCATTCATTTGTAGTGCTCCAAAGTACATTACACAAAACACGAATGCGATTACAAAAAGATTCCTTATTTCCTAATCATAATCACTCATCACTCAAATATATTGGAGGGAGTTCATTAAAATCTATTGAACCTCCTTTAGTAAAATCTATGGGACATTCCTTAGACTCATCTAAAGCATTCCAAAGGTGCATGTTGTCCTCATAAAGTTTCACCCACTCCTTGCTCTTGTTGTTTATGAACTTTTCCCAAAAACTAAACCTACAAAGAGGAGGTAATGGACATTCCTTGTTGAGTTGTAGACCAATAAAATTATTATTATCCACCAAAGCCAAAATAATTCTTCTATACTTGAGATTCTCCACACAAACCGCATGTTTCGGTGCAAATGCTACACAAAGTCCTTTACTAAAAAAATATACTACGCATGACCACGTATCCGCCAATAGATGGCCACACTCTGGAATTCTCATCCAATGCTCCCATTTGATCGGTGCATTTCCCTCCGGGCCTTTAACACTAGTAAGAAATTCTTTAAAAGTCGCTTCTTTGTCTTCCATAGAACCTTCTAGCATCATTGAGATATAAAACTCCTTGTCTTTTTCTAGTCGGGCATCCATCTTGTTTCTTATGTATTGACATTGGGTGAGATTATCCTCAACCGCTCCACCTAGGTGTCCCAATTTTTGGGAGGCAACATGAAACCCATAATTTCCATCCTTTGGGACATCTTCGGTACCAATAACGAACTCTTGAATAATTTACGGGAGTTGTACGCGATACTCTTCCAATACCGATTTTACTACCTTCCTCGGACGACCTCTTTTCTTCAAAACATCTCCTTGACTTGCTTGACTCTCAAGAGGTGGAGTGTCATTTGGATTCAAGTTTGAAACCGTTGATGTAGTTGTTTCTTTCCTCGGACGACCTTTTTTATTTACAACATCTTCCACACTTGCTTGACTCTCAAGAGATGGAGTGCTATTTGGATTCAAGTTTGAAACCGTTTGTGTAGTTGTTTCTTTCCTCGGACGGCCTCTTTTATTTTTAGCCGTATCATCTTTGTATTCCGTCTCGGTATAATCATGTCAGGATGGATCAAATTTTGTACTCAAATAATCTTTAACCCGTTGGATCTTGTTTCGAGGGTTCTTGAAGTTTTTCCATAAAAGGATAAACAATCGGCATCAACTTGTGCTTCATAGTTTGTTTTTCCAACCTATTCAACATGGGGTACCTGTCAGGGATTATTCTCCCAAGTTCCATGTCTCCAAACTCTTCACCGGGATCTTCTCTTGGAGTCGGTTTAAAAGATAGTTGCTTCCAATAAGGATCAATATCTTCAACCGGAATCGGAGTTTTATGCCTACCAAGCATATGACAACATGGAAGTCCGATAGGCTTCATTATCCTATACTTACAAGGAGAGCTCAAGTCGTCATACTTTTGATACAACTTGAGATATTTCATCATAAAACGTATTTCCCAATGCGACAAGCAACCAATCATCTTCCTTAAACTCCTTCAACTTCTTGTACCTACTTTCTTCAAATTGCTTTTTTATCTTGTTGATATCATTATTAGTGTACTCATGGATAGCATGTTTCACCGTCACAATCTCATTTTGACTCGTGAAAAGTAGACATTTTAGTCTCCCATGATCTTGATCTACCATACTTGTGGACTCAAGTTTGAAATGTTTATAGTCGTAGGTAAAAGCATACACAAACCTCTCTTTGTGTGGCGTCAACTATTGTTTGTTGCAATATTCCACTACTTTGGGGTAATTAGTGCCCCAATCATCCTCGAACTCCTTCAAGTTTATCTCATATCTTGCCATACTCGTCGACCAAACCAACTTATCCCACGCTTTCATGAATAACCCAAATTTGATCTCACCTTCTTTCCATTCTTTGTCTTCTTTATTTTTCTCTTCCTCTCTTTCCTCTTTAGTTAGTTTACTAAGACGTTCATCTTTCTCCTTTTCACGTTTAGTACGTTTCTTTGCCTTTGGATTTTGGATATGATTCCTACAATTCTTTCTAAGATTGCATTATATATGCCAAGTGCAAAGAAAATTTTGTTCCTTGGGAAAAACTATCCTCACGGTGTTCATTATTGCTTGTTCATTGTCGGTCACTACAACCCCGGGAGTCTCGTCTTCGTGGTAGAGAAGCTTCAAAGTTTCTAATTCCCAAATATATCTCCTTCTCATGATCCATAAAACACCATGCCACCGTGAACGATTGCTTATCCGAGGTTTGTCCTACAATGTTCAACAAAAGCATGTTGTACCTATTCGTCTTATAAGTACAATCCACGAACAAAACTTGGTAAAAGCACCAGGCCAATTGAATCATATCGGGATGCGCAATAAAAATACGATCCACACCTTCCCCTCTGATAACTCATGGTGTCTCACCGTGTAGTTGTATTTGTGTGCCAATCATTGTGATTCTTCCATTACCTTTCTTCCATCCCATTCAATTCTTTTGATAGTTCCCTTGGCCGCATAAATTGTAGACAATGGAGAAAGGTTATTCTTGTCATCCCTCTTGAACTTACTAAGGAGATTGCTTGGTTTAATTCTCCAATTTGTTCTTACTTGTTCAAACTCATACGATTTCAACTTGGAAACTTGGGAGTGCCCAACAATACTTTCCGGATCTTTATGGTTATGCCAACCAACATCAACTTTATTCATTCTCCACATGTTATCGGTGTCTTTGTTCCTCCAAAAAATAATCTTGAATGGGCATCCACACTTCTTTGAATTCGTCTTGTACACCCTAGTCGTCTTCTTATCATACACATAACCCTTTTTCTTATGACTTGCGTCTGACGACCCACTACGCTCGCATACCATTTCAAACCGCGAATCTTTTTGTTGGGTGTTTTTCACTAGAACGCACATGTTCTCTTTTGCTTTCTCAATAACCCACTTGATCGCGTCGTCTTTTTCGTTCAATTCTAAATCATTAGCATAATGTGCAGAAGTATCAGGACCCCTAACACTGTGAGCTTAAGGCTGATCCATCATCGTACCCATGCAATCTACAAAACATCACAAGTTAGTTGATATGTACTACAATAGTCGGCAAGGTCGATATATAAAACACCAACGACCAAAGCACAATCGGCAATATCGAAGACTAAAATAGTGTCGACCAAACTATAGTCAGCAGGGTCGACGTAACCACAACAATGACGGCTTAAGCATGTTTCAAATCACGTCTCCCTTGGTGCAAAAATCTTATAGTCGGAAAGTTTCATATTTTCGACCTTGCCGACTAAACACTGCTCATGAAAAGTCGTGGCATTTGGTAATAAAAACCTTGCCAACGCTTTTAGTCGGCATGGTCGATAATCGTCGACCTTGCCGATACTGGGCATCAAAAGTGGAAAAAAAATATCAATCATTTGCATGGAAAACTCACAATCTTCACCACGTAAGTTGTCTACCTGATTACTTGCAGCTCCCTTTTCTTCTTCTGGGTCATTGGATTCTACGTTTGGCTCAAGGCATTCATCACTTCCCATCTTGAGTTTGAGGAAAATAAAAGTGAGGATCATGCATATAATCCATTTGATCATGATTCTACATTTTAGGAGGAAAATTAGAAGACTCCCCCACTTCAAAATCAGGATTAGAATCACTCGTATCATAAATTTCTCAAAAACCTTAACTTCCCCCAAAAAATTAGAAGACTCCCACACTTACAGATTAGGACTAAGAAACTGTCATCCCATTCACTCCGATTGGGATGCCCTTACTCTGACATGTCTCGTGGTAGGATTAACATGAAGCTCAGAATTATGGATGTATTTAATACTCCAAAAAAGGGAATTGATCTATGGTCGATTCCGTAAAAGAAAAATAGGAATTGCTAGTTGTACCTCGTGAAAAAGACTTCTTTCGTGGAATTATCCATTCCATTTCTTTTAGAAAGAAATTATGTTATAGTAAGAAAATATGACATGGTTACAAGGGCCTATTCATCGCGTATAGGCTTTAAGGTCATCATGTCATAACCGTCGAGGTTAAGTAGGGGCCTAAAAGATCGAATGAAATGATACATAGACAAGTAAATCCCTTATGAGTTCCAAGGTATTCTTTAAAAAGGGATTTGGCATTCGAAGGGAGGTAGACTACTCAATAATTTCACATTTCATTTCATTGAAATGTTGGTTGGTCCTGATTGGGAACTTGAGTAAGGAGTAGAATGTTGGGGGTTTTCTATAAAAAATTTTTTAATGAGAACCCCTTATTTGATGTAACTACTTGAGCCGGATGAGAGGAAACCCTCGCGTCCGATTTTTAAGGGGGGAAATCCTATACTATAAAGGAACCTATCCAAATTTTTCTTTTGCTAGGACCGTAGCTAAAAAACCTACTTTCTTACGATTACGAGGTTCATTCGAATATGAAATCCAATCTTGGAAATACAGCATCCCGCTTTTTTTTACTACTCAAGGCTTCGATACATTTCGAAATAGAGAAATCTCTACTGGAGCAAGTGCTATCAGAGAACAATTAGCCGATCTGGATTTGCGACTTATTATAGATTGTTCATTGGTAGAATGGAAAGAATTAGGGGAAGAAGGGCCCACGGGTAATGAATGGGAAGATAGAAAAATTGGAAGAAGAAAGGATTTTTTGGTTAGACGCATGGAATTAGCTAAGCATTTTATTCGAACAAATGTGGAAGCAGAATGGATGGTTTTGTGCCTATTACCAGTCCTTCCCCCCGAATTGAGACCGATCATTCAAATAGATGGGGGTAAACTGATGAGTTCGGATATTAATGAACTCTATAGAAGAGTTATCTATCGGAACAATACTCTTACCGACCTATTAACAACAAGTAGATCTACGCCAGGGGAGTCAGTTATGTGTCAAGAAAAATTAGTGCAAGAGGCCGTGGATACACTTCTTGATAATGGGATCCGCGGACAACCAATGAGGGATGGTCATAATAAAGTTTATAAGTCTTTTTCAGATGTAATTGAAGGCAAAGAAGGAAGATTTCGTGAGACTTTGCTTGGTAAACGTGTCGATTATTCGGGGCGTTCCATAATTGTCGTGGGCCCCTCACTTTCATTACATCGATGTGGATTACCCCGCGAAATAGCAATAGAGCTTTTCCAGACATTTGTAATTCGTGGTCTAATCAGACAACAGGTTGCTTCAAACATAGGAGTTGCTAAAAGTAAAATAAGGGAAAAAGAACCTATTGTATGGGAAATACTTCAAGAAGTTATGCAAGGGCATCCTGTATTCTTTGAATAGAGCACCCACTCTGCACAGATTAGGCATACAGGCATTCCAACCCATTTTAGTGGAAGGACGTGCTATTTGTTTACATCCATTAGTTTGTAAGGGGTTCAATGCAGACTTTGATGGGGATCAAATGGCTGTTCATGTACCTTTATCTTTGGAGGCTCAAGCGGAGGCTCGTTTACTTATGTTTTCTCATATGAATCTCTTGTCTCCAGCTATTGGGGATCCCATTTCCATACCAACCCAAGATATGCTTATGGGACTCTATGTATTAACGATTGGAAATCGTCGAGGTATTTGTGCAAATAGATATAATCCATGTAATCGCCTAAACTATCAAAACGAAAAAATTGACGATAATAACTATAAATATACAAAAGAAAAAGAACCCTATTTTTGTAGTTCCTATGATGCACTTGGAGCTTATCGGCAGAAACGAATAAATTTAGATAGTCCTTTGTGGCTCCGGTGGCGACTAGATCAACGCGTCATTGGATCGAGAGATGTTCCCATCGAAGTTCAATATAACTCTTTTGGAACTTATCATGAGATTTATGAACACTATTTAATTTTGGAACTTATCAAAAAAGGAAACTCTTTGTATATACATTCGAACCACCGTTGGCCATATTTCTTTTTATCGAGAAATTGAAGAAGCCATACAAGGGAAAACTGTCAAAAAAAAAAAAAAAAAAAAAAAAAACTTCCTTTACTGCTTCATACTCTTTCTTACTCTCAATTATTTCCAAATCCACTCATATAAATCAAGTCAACTAACTAATTTAATTAATTTAATTATATCAATTAAATTAGTGTTAATCATTGCAAGGGCAATTTAGCCGTTTAGAAAATACATGGTTAAGGGGTGATTTTTTTACTTCAAAATGACTTAAATTTTATCTCATTAGGTATATCTTAATTAATCTGAATATATCCCAATTTAGCCAGGTTTATTTGAGCAGCACAGCACACTAACATACCAAAAACACAACATAAAAACACTTTTCTAAAATTCACGCCGATGCCAAACTAGCCTATGGTTTCCCAGACCAACTGTTGTCTAGATAGAAAAATGGCTGTGAGAAGAGCTATCTTTTCAAAATCAATAGTTCTGAAAACTCAACAAAATCTCAATCAACCACCCACTTTAAGTATATGGAAGGAGTATATTCCACCAGAACGAGATCACGAGACATTAAAATTAAGCCATCCAATTCTACAAGTATTAGAATATTCAAACCCAACACTAAAACAATTCAATCAAATCCATACCCAGCTTATAATTCTTGGAATTTCTCAAAATTCGCTTGTATCCAGTAGAGTTATTAAGAAGCTCTGTTCATCACCTCATTTGGTTTCACATGCTTTCACTGTTTTTTTACTTCTTGATCAACCTGATGCTTTTCATTGTAACACTATAATTAAATCCTGTGTTAATTTTAATAAACCAGAAACTGGTCTTAGATTTTATTATGAAAATATGTTTGCAAAATGTCTATCACCTAACCATTATACATTCCCTCTTTTAGTTAAGATATGTGCAGAAATGGGTTGTGTTGAGCAAGGAGAAAAGACTCATTCTAGGATTCTGAAGTTTGGGTTTGAATCGGATTTGTTTGTTAGGAATACTTTGATTCATATGTATTCTTCTTTTAGGAGGATTAAGGATGCACGTAAGTTGTTTGATGATCTAAGTTTTGATCATTCAGACATTGTAACCTGGAATTCAATGATTGATGGGTATGTGAAGAATGGTGAAGTTAGTGTTGCTCGAAAATTGTTTGATGAAATGCCGGAAAGAGATATTGTTAGTTGGAATTCAATGGTTGCTGGTTATGCTGGAGTTGGAGATATGACATCTGCTGAAGAAATCTTTGATAGGATGCCGGTTAGTGATGTTGTTAGTTGGAATTCGATGATTGATGGGTATGCAAAATTCGGTAGTGTTTCGGCTGCTCTAAATCTTTTTGATCGGATGTCAAAGAGAAATGTTGTTACGTGGAATATCATTTTGGCACTTCATATAAGAATCAGAAGATATGAGAAGTGTCTTAAATTGTTTGATAGGATGATGATAGCACAAGGAACAGATGTTGAGCCAAATGAGGCAACTCTTGTGAGTGTCTTAACGGCGATTACGAATTTGGGTAGTCTCGAAAGAGGTAAACTGGTTCACTCCTATATAAAAGAGAATGAAAGGATTAAACCTGATATCTTATTGTCAACTACTATTTTGACAATGTACTCGAAATGTGGTGCAATGGAACTAGCAAGAGAAGTCTTCGACGAAATGGAGGAGAGGAATGTCGTGTCGTGGAATTCTATGATAATGGGATATGGGACTCATGGACATGGTGAGAAAGCCATAGAAATGTTCTTGGAGATGGAGAAGAACGGGCCAATGCCAAATGATGCAACATTTATATGTGTCTTGTCGGCATGTACTCATTCTGGCATGGTATTAGAAGGTTTGAGGTATTTCAAAGTAATGCAAAAGGTTTACAAAATTGAACCAAAGGCAGAACATTATGGGTGCATGATTGATCTACTTGGGCGTGCCGGATTGGTGAAAGATTCTGAGGAGCTTATAAAGATGATGCCAATGAAGGCAGGACCGGCGTTATGGGGAGCTCTGTTATCTTCATGCCAGATACATTCAAATTCTGAACTTGGAGAAGTTGTGGGGAAAAAACTAATTATATTGGAACCAAATAATGCTGGAGCCTACGTGCTTTTATCCAACATATATGCCATGGCAGGTAAATGGGTTGATGTTGAAAAGGTGAGGAAGATGATGGAAGAGAAAGACTTGCAGAAAGATTCAGGATTTAGCTTGATTAATCTTGTTAGCCCTAATGACACTATGTAGGTCTTCCTTTAAGGGAGATGGACCACTGCATAAGAAGAATATAATGTACTATATGTTAAGAGAGTTGGGTTCTCAGACGCAGATGGACAAAGCTAAAGAAGATCTCCACATAAATCTCGAGGTTTATTACTATTCTCCAACCTTACATACTTGAAATTAAGTTGCACCTTTGTTCCTCTCTTTGTGTACTTGGGGGATTACATAACAAGAAAGCTGTTTAAACAGGGGGTTTTGCGATTAGTAATGACCTCACTGATCCTGAAATTCAATACAAAGCCTATACTGATTTGCATTGGATTAATTAAGCAATCTGACTACTATAGTATCCACTGGATGCTTCCTACATGTGAATTAGCAATAAAGCTTTGTGGTGGTGGTGGTAAGTTTACAAGTTTCTGATATTGTCATTGGTACCTTCTACATACATGTGCTAAGTTCAGCAAGTTTAGCCTTTTTCAAGGGTTTAAATAATCACTTCTGTTTCAGGGGCTGGTGGTCAAGTCACTTGTATGACGTCACACCTTCTTTGCACTGGCATATTTAACAAGATAACGAGTCATGCAAGAATCACTACTGTCCACCACCTTTTAACCTTAAAACTCTGCAATCTGTAGAAAAACATAAACGTTTTTCTTCTTCTTCACCTTTACAGTACTACGATATCAGAAACAAGTGCGAGGGAAGCTTCTGTTTATCAAACATGGAGAAATTTCTCAACCAAAAGTCTGTTAGGAGTGCCCTTGGTGTTGGAGACATAGAATTCATTTTCTTGTGGTCCTACTGTGTACCAGGCAATACTAATGGATTGGACGAGGACTCTTTAAGTCGGCATTCCTGGGTACTTGGGGATGGAATTAAGGTGCTCATATGTGCTGGGAGTATGATCTCGTCTGCAACTGGCTAGGTAACTTTTTGTGGTTTAGAGCTACCTCTTAATAGTTATAAATGATCAACATTCAAATCAAGTTGTTTCTCTTCATTATAAATAAGCAATCTGAATACCTGTATCCATACTGGTTTGTGCTGGGCAGGGAAATCAAGGTGGGTGCATGCCATGATATGGTCTGGTCAGTAAAAAGTTGTTAGTTCCTCTATTGTTCCATTAGTGGTGGATTGTGCGGAAACAGGACAATTGATAAGCAGTGGTCCTCTCAGTTTCCTCAAGGTCTCTCTCTCTCTCGCTCTGTCTCATTAATGCTTCAATTTCAGTTTCTTTAGGTAGACCTAACTAGCTAAATTGAATTTGATAAATGGCTGATACATAAAAAAAATGTGTATACTGTACAGGTTCATGATGCTGGTCAGATGGTTCCCATGGATCAGCCTAATGCTACTTTAGAGACGCTGAGAAGATGGACTCATGGAAAATTGTCAGTAGGAGCTGAGTCAGACGATGGAGTGGCAACAGATCTGTAAGTACCAAAGAAGTGCAATGCCATCTTTATGTAGTGTCATTGTCCCTTATATGTGGTTTTGGACCTAGAAATCATTTTGGCTGTGCTCGTCTATATGTAAAATCTGTGATGGCAAAATCATATGGGGCAGGAGCAGGGAGCACATGTGGAAACTCATGTGCTGCTTTCTTTTTAGGTGTTCATTACTCATACGTTGGGGAGTATCATCTTGTCTTTTTGAGGTTCACAGCTACCTCTCGAGAGTTATAAATGGTCTCACATCCTCGAGTGTTTCTCTTTTCATGATAAAGATTCAATCTGATTACCTGTATTCATACTGGTCTTTTGTATGGGGCAGGGGCAGGGAACTCAAGGTGGGCCATGAAATGGTCCGGTCAGCAAAATTGTTGTTCCTCCACTGTTCCATTTGTGGTAGGTGGTGCCGAAAAAGGACAATTGAAAAGCAATGGTCCTCTCAGTTTCCTCAAGGTCTGTCTCTCACTCTGTCTCATCAGCTTCAATTTCGGCTTCTGAAGGTAGACCTGACTAACTAAATTGAATTGATAAAAAAACATGTGTATGTTGTACAGGTTCATGATACTGGTCATATGGTCCCTAATCCCAATGGATCAGCCTAAGGCTGCTTTAAAGATGCTGAGAAGATGGACTCATGGAAGAAGCTGAGTCTGATGATGGAGTGGCAGCAGATTTGTAAGTACTACCATAGAGCAATCTCTATCTGAATCTCAATCTTATGTAGTGTCATTGTCCCTTATATGTGGTTTTGGACCAGGAAATCGTTTCAGCTGTCTGATCAAATCTCAAGTTTCTTATGGAAACTCAACTTTCATGTGCTTGTCTTTTATGGTATGTAAGATAACCATACAAGGATATCACATGCATACATGAATGAGGACACATTTTCGCTATAAAATTCGAAATTCCATGTTTGTACTTGTTCCTCTGTTACATTAGTTTGGGCGTTTAGTTTTAACTTTAGAACTCGGTGAAAAGATGCGACAACTTCGACTTCGTAGGTAGCTGGACAATGTACCAGGGTATGACATCTCTGTTTAAATTTAAAGGACAAAAGTGATAAACAAACCACATTTCAGCATAGTTCTGAATTGATTCCATCTTTCAAATTTACCTGCTTTTCTGAAATCCATCCTTTTTACTTTTCTCGAAGAATAATGAGAATTCTCACCTAAACAGTTGTACTGCTCATAGTAATTATTATGTCTAATCTGTGTTTCAAATATTTTATGGCTTTGTCATAAGACTTCCGTCAGCTTTCTAGCTTTTTAAAGCATAAACGTGGAACTCGAGTCCGTGGATCTGTCACTGTATACAGCGCAAAGGGGACACAAAAAGGAAAAATATCGCAGCAGTGCGGCACCAAAAAGCAGGACCTGCCCTGTTTGACGGGATCCCAAAAGCCACTACCAATATACGGTCCCTTGACTACAAATTTCACTTCTTGATCATCAATATTTTCCCTTTTACTCCACAAATTGTAGTCGTGTACATCTCAATTATCACTTTACCTCAATTCGGCAAAAATATGAAACTACCAAACAGGTTCATGTCAACTTCAAAGTCTTGCAAACTTGCAACTCACAACCACTATGTCCCGTGATAATAACTTAGCTGTATTCCCTTGAATGACAATATTAATTACTCCATTCCTACTTTCTTCTCCCAAAAATGTAATACACCTGCACCTGCTTTAGCAGTTTAGCTCAATGAAAACCTTTAACTTTTTCAAGTGGCTATCACCATCCATTGAATTGACATCCTCCTTCTCCTGAAATTATTTCATTCTGAAATTTCCATAACAAGGAGAATCTTAAAACAAATTTCCGTCACATGTAAGTTCTTATATTTTAAGGTAAGTTCTTATATATTATGGTCTTAAAAAGTAAAGAAAATATCCCTCTAGAAACAGAAAACAAGTCAAAAAAATCCACAAAAATCTGAAATTATTCTCAATGTGATTGTGAGGTCTAAAAATTCCCACAAACCTATCAAATCAAGCGCACCAACTGCCAATTCAGCCAAAGCTTCCTTTTTTAATTGTGTACAAGAATTTCCTTATAGTTTTTGCCTTTATTTTCCTACCAAAAAAACAAGAAAAAGATTACCTTTTTTCTTTCTTCTTTCTTCTTTATCTACTAAATACTAACTTTGAAGCTTTCCCTTTGATTCAAAAAATAAAAATTCACTTGAAAAATACTCTTTGTCTCATTACCTTATCTGCTAAGTCACTTCTACTTCTTCTTCTCTATATAAACCAAACAACTTTCATTCCAATTCTTATTCTAACTCTCTCAGTCATTACAAAACACACAAGTGAAAATTACAATGAAGCAGTATTGTTGTCTTAGTGGTTTTGTTCTTATTCTTCTTCTTCAATGTTTTTTTGCTAATACTAATGCAAACCCAATAAACTTAGAAGCTGAAAAGTTAATTAGGCAATTGAATTTATTCCCACAAGATGCAAAATCTGAATTCATGGAAGGATTGAATTACCAAGCAAAAAATACAGAAAAAATTGTTGAGAAGAAATTTAGATTTCCTAATCTTATTGAATCTTCTACCTCTTCTTCTTCTTCTTCTTCTTCTTCTTCAAGTGTTCAAGATTTGGGTCATCATGCTGGTTACTACAAAATTCAACATTCTCATGCTGCAAGGTATTATTATCTCTCAGACTCTCATTCTTTTTCTTTGTTCTTTTTTCTTTCATATTTTTTTTATATATTTTTTTGAATTTTCAATTGTATTACAGTATATAATAGTAGAAATTTAGATACAGTGCAAAGGCCATGGATTTTATTGTTCAGTTCATAATCATCAAAGAAGTATGGGTTTTTTTAAACAAATTCTTGTGTATTTGTTTATTTCCAGTTGGATTTTGAAAACTGAGTTGAATGAATGAATGTTTTGATAAAACCTTAAAAAGGTGTTTGCCTTTGGAATCTCAGATACCAAGAAAATCTTTGAATGTCAGGATGTACTGTAAATGATTCCTTGTTCAATCATAACCCTTCATTTTTTTTTTTTGATGGATTAGATCTGTAGGACCCACCATGGTTATCATTAGACTGATATTAAGTTATTGTTGTACTAGTTTCAGACTTTCAGCCCATCAGATGTCATGTTTTTTTTTCCAACTGTTGATTTTCTTGTGAGTGTACAGCTTTTTGTTGTTTGCAGTATCAAAAAAAAAAAAAAAAAGTGTACAGCTTTTTCTTGTTTGTCATGTTGATTGTTTGTTTGGATCTTGTTTTTTTTGGTTGTAGGATGTTCTATTTCTTCTTCGAATCGCGAACGAACAAGAACGATCCTGTTGTGATATGGTTGACAGGAGGACCAGGTTGTAGTAGTGAATTGGCTGTGTTTTATGAAAATGGACCTTTTACTATTGCCAACAATATGTCACTCATATGGAATGACTTTGGCTGGGACAAGGTATTATTCATTGTAGTCACTTTGAGTTCTCTATGAAACAGTGCAGAAATTTTGTTTTCAGTTTTGCTATATTCATTTTAGTTTGTTCTGTTTGTATTCTGAATTACAAATTTCATGTTTGCGTCACTGTGAAGGCATCAAATTTGTTGTATGTTGATCAACCAACCGGAACTGGGTTCAGTTATAGTTCAGATGAGCGTGATCTTCGTCAAAACGAAGAGGGTGTTAGTAATGATTTATACGATTTCTTACAGGTATATCTCTCTGATAAAGTCGCACTTGATTTGTTAGATTTCATATGTACTTCTTCTTTTATCACTTTCAGCGTCATATGGCCTTTACAAGTTTATTGCGCAGTTTATCATCTTTGTTTTATATCTTACCAGGCATTTTTCGCAAAACATCCACAATTTCAAAAGAATGATTTTTACATCACCGGAGAGTCATACGCTGGACACTACATTCCAGCATTTGCTTCTAGAGTGCACAAAGGAAATAAGAATAAAGAAGGAATCCATATAAACTTAAAGGTATTTTTCGTATTCAAGACTATTTTGTATTTGGATTCAGTGATGTTTATGCCTCACTTTCTCAGACTTGCTTGACCAAGTTTATGAAATCTTACACAGGGATTTGCCATTGGCAACGGTCTTACTAATCCAGCAATCCAGTACAAAGCATACACTGAATATGCATTGCAAAATAAGTTGATTGAAGAATCTGATTACGAGGAAATCAATCAGAAACTTCCAGAATGCCAAAGGACAATACAAGATTGTGGTAATTCTTTGTTCTCTAATGTTGTTCATAGTCTATTAAACGTATTCCATATGTCTCATATTTACCTCATTTTCAGCTATAGAAGGCGAAGTTGAATGCCTCAGAGCTTACTCCACTTGCACTTCGATATTCAATAGTATCCTCAATGTTGCTGGAGATATCAATGTAAGGAAGCCTATTGTTTTGATTATTGCACTTATGCTTTGTTATTGACTTTATTTGAAGTTGATGAATATTTTTATTGATCTTCATTTTTTTTTCAGTACTACGACATAAGGAAGCAATGTGTAGGGAGCCTCTGTTATGATTTCTCCAACATGGAGAAATTTCTGAATCTGAAATCTGTCAGGCAAGCTCTTGGAGTTGGCAACATTGAATTTATCTCATGCAGCCCTACTGTGTACTCCAAAATGCAAACTGACTGGATGAAGAATCTAGAAGTGGGTATCCCAGCTCTTCTTAATGATGGCATCAATTTGCTAGTTTATGCCGGGGAGTATGACTTGATATGCAACTGGCTTGGTAAGTGTCCTTTGGTGCTGAACTCAGAACTCAGAATTCCACTGTTTGTGACTTTTTTAATTGGAAAAGTGTCACATTATTTAGTAACATATCTCAAATTTGTACAGGGAACTCAAACTGGGTTCATGCCATGGAATGGTCCGGTAGACAGGACTTTGTTCGAGCAGCCAATGTTTCCTTTGTGGTTGATGGTGCCGAAGCAGGGAAATTGAAAAACCATGGTCCTCTTAGCTTCCTTAAGGTTCATGATGCTGGTCATATGGTTCCAATGGATCAACCCAAGGCTGCATTAGAGATGTTAAAAAGATGGACTCAAGGTAAATTGACTGCAGAAGCTGCTGCACCTGCCCAGACACAAAATCATCCTCACTTGTTCCCATCTGTGTTGTAAATATGTCCTCATATTTTTAACATTTTTCCTATCAAAATGGGATATTAAAGAAAAAATCATATGATGTAATAATCCCTTTATGGGTTCCTGAAATGAAAATTCAAAAGGCTACACTCATACAAACACTGAGATATTATTGTGTTTATACATCCTGGTTTCCGCCGCTTCCCCAATGACGGTCTTGGTTGTTTCGGATGATTAACATTTCTTCTTTCTTTTAGTACCTCTTGATTTGACCGGTTTTTCCTGAACCTTTTCTGTTCCTCCACTTTTAGCTTTTGTTGCTTTGCCAGAATCTTTGAAAGAAGTAACATCAGTATCTCCCAAATCTTTCAGGGTCTGTGTGTGAGGAATTGCCTCATTCGAAACACATTTCGCATCCTTGTTATGATCCCAGAATTTGTTTAAGGTAGAAGTATTAGGGTCATAGCGGTGGAGTCTCACGCCACTCAAATCAGGAAACCCCATTGACCCATCTCCTAATTCCATGCCTCTTTCAGTAATGCGAAGTCCATAGTAGTTACCATGTATCATGCGTCCTTCAGTATGTATCATACTAGAATTGATACCAAGTTGGCCATGCATTGCTCGCTGTTGTGGCGTTGCGAACATTGGCAGCTGAGCATACAACATGGGGGAACGGGCAGCCATTGATAACTGTGGTGTCAGTGCATGAGCTTGTTGGTGTTGCATATAGTGTGCACCCTGCTGAACCCCATTATGAAGCTGCGTATGCGTGGTGGGTTGTTGGGGTTGAGAATAAGCAATAGCATTCAGGTAGGCAAAATTTTGTTCAAGCTTGGCTTGGTTTACTGCAAGCTCGCTCACATTTCCGGTGGTCTGGTTCTCAAGAATCTTGATAATCAAAGACTTGTTCTCATCCAGATACTGTTGGATTTGCTCTGTTGTGGGGTTGTTGGGATTATAACCTGCTGCCATCATAGGTTGCATCTGCGTGAATTGTGGCTGCATATTCCGTCCCGTTTCTTTTTCTCGCTCACTCGATTTGTTCTTTACTTCTCTGCTCTCTTCTTATTGTGCTTAGATACAGATCATTTCTCATTTACACATCTCTAGATTCAGTGATTCATCCTTGTAGTAATAAATTCTTAAGATTTGGGGAATCAAAATTAATAGGTGTAAGATATTAACCGGCATAATACCGACTTGTTTAGGCTCTCTTGACACGGTTAGGTTGCTATGATCAATCACTGATATTTTGGCATTATATCTTTTGTGGCGCCCAAATAAAAACTAACTACTCCAAGCTGTTGGAGTAACAATTAGAGAAGGTGAAGAACTTCTTATTGATAAAGAGGCATCATATATTACATACACATAATGTTCTTATATACATGTAAGGGAAAACCTAGTCATCTAATGGACAACACATTCATGGGCTATAGGCCCTATAACACTCCCCCTTGTGTGGTTCAACAATGGAACTCCAGATATAGTGTTTCACATATAGTGATTCGAATGTAATTCTTCAAATGTCGTTGTCTCCTTGATGACTTATGCCGAAATCAATTGCCTAACTAAAACTTTGACAAGGAAAAACCCAGTGGGATAAAACCTTGGTACATCTCTTCACATGTAGTACTTCACATGTTATCTCGTACTTTACATGTAGTTCATCACATGCAATACGATCTTCAAAGATCGACAAATCTAAGTTAATTGCCTCGTTAAAACTTCGTCAGGAAAACCCAGAGGGACAAAACCTGAACTAAAGAAAAAGAGTACAATATTAAGCAAATTTAGAACATAGTTGGACTCCAATATGTTGCCTCACTAAAACCTTGACAAGGAAAACCCAGTGGGATAAAATATTGACGGAGGGAAAAGAGTACAACGTGAAAGATGCAAGTAAAGGTGATCCGTTGCAGATGATCACTTTTCTCCGTAGAAGTTGACTAGTTGCTTCACAACTCTTAAGGCAGAAAATCCTCGTGGGAAATACAATAGCCTTAGTTGGGAAATTACATTCCCGGTGTTTGTTGTTGTCTCATTAAAAACATTGTCGAGTAACAAAACCTTGTGGGAAAAAGTAACCTCGGTGAAGGAAAATAGTTCAACACACCATTAGATGCTCCCCCTGATGTCAATTTTTTTTTCATTAGTCTAATGCAGTCAAAGGGAGTTTATCACACTTTACTTTGGTGACTTGAATGTTTATAAGACCATGTTGTTGATTCTGGAAGTTACGTTGCTTAATAGAATATCGCATTTCATTTCTTTGATTCAGATATTTTCAGTAATATCAATGCGATATTTATGTCTTCAAACTTCAACATACTTGATGTTTTTAGTGTTGTCTTGCTAAAAACCTTGTCGAGTAACAAAACCCTTTGGGGAAAAATATTCTCGGTCGAATGGAAAAAGAGTACAACACATCTTCAATTTCGAAGTAAAATATGTCGACATCATATCCTTGGATCCCCCCTCCCCCCCTGATGTCGGCACATCCCCCTGATTACTTTCAGAGTTTTTCCAGATAGTTCCTTTAGTCATGTACTTTTCGAAGATGAATATCGGTAATGACTTAGAAAATAGTCTACCATATCTCCCCTTAATTACTTTCGTTGGAGAAGATATTATTTTTCCTTCATAATCAACAACCTTTGGATATCAGTTCCTTTAGTATTCCTTTTTTATGTCTTTGCATGGATAAAATAAACTCATGTCAGTGGTTACGTTTAAGTATATGATTACGTTCATTATACCATTCCAATGACGTTGTGTTGGCGATGAGCTATATCTAGCTAACAAGTTCACCGAGGATGTAACATTTGGTTGGGTACAATATGTTAAGTACAAAAATGCGTCTATTACACTTAGATAGGGGAATTTCATATCCCAACACATCTTCGTCATCTTTCTTTAGACGAAATGGTCATTTACTTATTTTGTACTTCAACTAATCATGGGAGTAATATCAGGATGCATGTCTTTGTTAAATTGCCTGACAACTTTAGACATATGCAAATTGGTGAAATAATATACCATAAGCTCAGTATTCGGTCGAGCTTTCCCCAGATTTTTCATCTCAAATTCAGATTTCAAATAGCTATTAAGGTCTTTTATTACATCAAGAGTACCCATCATGTATGTACCATCGACATAGATAACTACAATTCCAAATCAAATTTTTGTGAATACGCAAGGAAAAATAACTTACTTGTCTATCCCCTCCAAATCAAATAGCCACTTAGACGGGTATACCACATCTGCCTGATTACTTTAATATAAAAGTGAGCGTCCTATCTAACTGTAAACGCACTCTGAGGTTTAGAGTCACTTGATTTGGGAAACAAAAGGCTATCAAGTACTTTTGTAAATATCTATTATCTCTTGATTCTTTCATAGATACGTAATAACCATATACATATTCTGCATTTCAAGTCCTTTTGAAATTACCAAGCTAACTAAGTAGCGGAACACTATAACATTCATTACTAGAGGACAATTCCAGGGCTTTGTGAGAAACCTCGCGCCATAAGGCGAGTCTTGATACTTTGAGACTTCATTCTTCCCACTGTGCTTTATGACAAATAATCATGTATGTCATATAGGCTTTACACTTGGTTGGTTAGCACTACCACACCAAATACATGTATATTTGTCAAATAACCAATTTATACCTGGATTGTGTAGGTCAAATATGCTCTTTGTTGACATTAAATAATAAAAAGCATGGTTTGATCTCATACTGCTCTATTTCCTTGAGAAACTATATATAAAAATAATCACTAGCTCGCACGATCTTTTCATTGACTCGTGTGTGTTCTCCTAATCCTTTAGGATTTCATTGTTCTCTGGAATCATTAAACTTCGGAGCGTCCTACAGTTTTGATTCATGGACATAGTCAGAGACAATCAAATGAGATGATTTCATTAATGATACAAATTATAGGTTGTGCCTTACTCATCTACTTCCTTTCTAGGTGAGCATTGATCGAACCTGGTGGTATCTCGATTTTCCTTTATGGATCCATGGACTTAACCACACTTTCACTAAGTGTAGTTGCAACACCTTAGTCTATGGTGTATATCCCTTATTGAGAATTTGTAACCTTACAGGTAGGTTTGCAGCTGGTATGTGTGATCTCGTCACTTTAGCGACATCAATGTACATTCGGAAAATCGATTATTCTTTGTCACTTCACATTTACATTTGTGGAGTACAAGAATCAATATGAGACACAGTGGGAACATGCCACGAAAATTCATGTCGTTCCCTTAGAAAATACTTTTTCTTATCTCCCCCTAACGACGGGAAGATTGTCTCATTAAAATGACAACTAGCAAATCTAGTGGTAAGAGATCTCCTGCCAAAGGTTTTAAAAATACGAATAATTATTGGAAATTCTTGTCCAACATAGTCACTTGATAATTTTGATGACCCATCATAGTACGATGTGGAGTTGTAAGGGAACATATACAGTTGTTGATAGTGGTTTTTAACTTAGGGGTAAAGTCGCAAAACCCTAGTTAGACAGTGATGTCACATGACTTAAACACATTTATTGAACCCTTTAATTTGTCTGTGAGAAAATTACCAGGGTACATTTTTTTTATTATTAATTACTATTTAGGGTTTCGATGGGCTAAAACCCTAATTCCCACGCAACATGTGCCAATGGCAAACCATGCCAGCCACACCCACCACGCCAAGGTATGCCAACCATGCTAGCCGCACCCCCTAAGCCAATGACAAGTCGTGCCAGCCACACCTACTGCGCCAAGGAATGCCAACCATGCTAGTCGCACCCCCTGTGCCAATGGAAAACCATGCCAGCCACATCTCCACACTAAAGCATGCCAACCATGCTTGCCGTCCCAACGCGCCATGCACAACGCTGGCTGCCAAAACAAAGGCCTGCAACAATCAACGGCCATCTTTCCATCTAAGACGCAAATATTAGCCGTCCAAGGTTACCAGACAACACATGGTAACCTTTGACTCAAAAACCTAGCTTGGTCACGCCAAACCCTTGGCCCCACCATGCCAAGCCAAACCGCACCTTGCCTTGGCCCTAGCCATGCTAGCCGCACCATGCGCCCATGACATGCCAAGCCAAACCACACCTTTCCTTGGCCTTATCTATGCTAGCAGCACCACGCGCCCATAGCATGCCAAACCCTTGGCCCCACCATGCCAATCCCTTGGTCCCACCATGCCAAACCGCACCTTGACTTGGACCTATCCATGATAGCCGCACCATGCGCTCATGGCATGCCAAGCCAAACCGCACCTTTCCTTGGCCCTAGACATGCTAGCCGCACCATGCGCTCATGGAATGCCAAGCCCTTGGCCCCCATCGTGCCATGCCAAACACACCTCGCCATGGCCCCATGCCAATCTAGCCGCGCCACTGTGCTGGCCTTCCCTATGCGGCTACCAAAACGAAGGCGTGTGACAATCAACGTCGTCTTTCAATCACAAGAGCAAATCCTAGCCATCCAAGGTTACCAAACAACACATGGTAACCTTTGACCTGAAACCCTAGTTTGGCCGCACCAAACCACGCCAATGACATGCCAACCTAGCTGCGCCACCATGCTGGCCTTCCCTATGCGGCTACGAAAACGAAGGCGCGCGACAATCAAAGGAGTGAATCCTAGCCGTCCAAGGTTACCAGACAACACATGGTAACCTTTGACCCGAAACCCTAGTTTGGCCGCGCCAAATCGCGCCAAGGCATGCCATGCCAACGGCACGCCAACCTAGTGTGCCACCATGATGGCCTTTCCTATGCGGCTACCAAAACGAAGGTGTGCGACAATCAACAGTCGCCCTTCAATCACAGGAGCAACTCCTATCCGTCCAAGGTTACCAGACAACACATGGTAACCTTTGACCCAAAACCCTAGTTTGGTCGCGCCAAGGCATGCCACGCCAATGGCATGCCAACCTTGCCACACCACCATGCTGGCCTTCCTATGCGTCCACTAAATCGAAAGCGTGCGACGATCAACGGCTACCTTTCGTCTTAAGATGCAAAATATCGACCATCGAAGGTTACCAAGCTAGCAAGTCTCCCAAACTCGACTTTCCAGGCAACAAAAATATACTACATGTTTTCCACACAAAAATTCGAGACATCAACACATATCAAAAACTGGGGGATCCTCTTTGGGTATTGGTTTGGCGGTTTGCAGCTTGCGGCGTACACTACGCCCATCATAAGGAAGTGTCATAAGGACGAGGCGGTTAGTAAATACAGGGAGTTAATGGTGAAATTCTCTTTTTTATGGAACATCAATTCCATCCGTTAACGGATTTATGGGACATCAATTCCATGCGTTAATGGTTTCCACCTCCTCCCATTTACTCACCCATTTTTCCATTCCTTAATGAGACTAGAGTACGCTTCACTTAGACTTGTATAAATAGGTCTTACCTATTTCCACCGAACAACAAGTTCAGTCAGGAGTATACAACACTCAGAGAACATTTTCTAGCTTTCCATTTGTTAGCTTTCCACTTTCTGATACAAGTCGTAGAAAACAACTACTCTTCCAGAAATCAACTATTCTGGTCTCATCACTTTCCTTGCTTCCCTCCCCAAAACCAACCCATTCTCCTTCACTTTGTGACCGAGGCAAGTCTGGAATGGCCATTTATTGGTTTAGGCCGGACATGTACAGATTGATCCCTCGAATCTAAAGTACTCCCTTGCATTACATTGTTTAGGGTTTAAATTTGTTTCTCACCCACACACCTGAAATTACCGAAATCAGCAGAAATCATTTTCACCCTCAAACAATTGGCGACCACAGTAAGAGGTTTCTCTTTCGGTTACAATGTTAGTTTTAGACCATCGATCTGATGCTTCAACCCAGACATCAAGATGGTATAAGAACGCGATCCGCTCAGGGATCGACGACTTTATTACCAGACGACCCGATTATTAGTCTTGACACGACAAGGGATGACAAGGGACTGTCTAGAGATTAAAAGCGAATGATCCAACCAGGGATCGATGACTCCATTATCAGATGAGACGAATGGGGACTTTCCACGATCACAGCGGTGCTTCCCATAAAACTCGGTCTTACACCAGGAAGGTTCCCTTTTCATCAGGAGACCTGAAAAACTGAGTAAGTCTTACCTAGACAAGATACATGGTTTGCTATTTCAAGTTTTCACGGGAATGATAAAACCGATAGCCATGTTATGTTTCACCCCATGTCATCTACCAACACACGGTTCCATGGTTTTCCTTGGATGTTTGTGTTACTTGCAATCGTAACCAAGAAAATATCATTCCAAAAACAATTCATTCCAAAAGAATAATCCAAAACCCTCAAGGTAACATTTGTCTATCAACCCAAAAAATCCTGGAAATCAAACCATAAACTAGGCGTTCCATTTGCCTTTCAAAAAAAAAAAAAAAAAGTCGCCCACCCGTACGTGCCTACTTTGCATAATAATGATTACCCGTCACCATTCATGAGGCAGCCGACGTTACTACGATGATATTCGAAGAGGAATTGTTTATGATGAAGTATTCCTACAAGTTTATGAAAGGCATACCCATGGATAGGGTTTACACCAGTTCAGAAGAAAAATATTTCTACAGATTTATGGAAGGCATACCAATGGCTAGGGTTTGCACCAACATAAGAAAACAAGAGAACAAATTGAAAGAGAAATACTGGAGTACATAGCTGGAATATGCTTGCCCACTTTATTGCTACCACGCTACCGCTAACACTAGGACGTGATAATGAAGATACGAGATACAAAGGGGAGCCAACCCCTTTCATAAGCATAATGCTTTTTGGAATTTGAATAAGGAAAGGATTTCATGTTTGAGCTACGTATGGAAAGGGGCAAATGGGCCCGCAAGAACAAGTCTGCGCCATGACAAGCCAGCGTCGTGCCAAGCCAGCGTCCATTCCAAGCCGATCCAGCGCTAACAACTTTCATCTTTCTAGCACCATCAGCTTGCATCCTTTCCAGCGCCAACAGCATGCATCCTTCCAGCGCCAACAATTTGCACCCTTTCCAGCGCTAACAACTTGCATCCTTCCAGCGCTAACAACTTGCATCTTTACAGCAACTTGAGTCTTTCATCCTTTCGGCGTTGCTCTTGAATGCCCAATCGAAGGGAATCGGCAATCTAATTTCATCACACGTAAAGATCAGGAGTGACTTTTCCAAAATCAAAGCAAATAAAATTAGCAACCCCCCCTGAGTTCACAAAAACTCTTTTCCTGTCAGGAGATGCATGATTTCTGGGGACCTCGCCCGCAAAACTGTGCAGTCTATGATGAAACATTTATATGAGATTATATATTTACCCAAGGCACAACGTCAAGACATATTTGCATCCCTCAACCGCACTGCATCAGGAAAGCATCTATTTCCAGCCAGGAAGCCGTTCCCAAACACCAACCTCTCTTGGAAAGCACGGTTGATAGATGGAACTAGGGACTCCTAACCACTGTTCGCTTGAAGGGTATCCAGTTTGACAACATACTGATTGATTGACACAGCCTCTCCGCTTCAACGTCCTCCAGCATCCGCTCCGCTTTAACGTTCTCTCCAGCAGCCGCTCCGCTTCAGCGTTATCTCCATAAGCTGCTCCAGGATCTGAAGACGAAGCTTTAGCGTTTTTTGGTTTATAAGTTTCAACGTTCTCTCCAAGAACCAAAGCCGCTTCAATGCATCCTTCCCGCCAAAGATCGTGTTCATGGAAAGTTTGCTCGCTTACGCATCCAGCCAACCTACTTTATTCCCATGACAATGTAGTCTCTTCTGATCACACCTGCTATCGAGAACCGGTACCGCTCGTTTGTTGATACCAGCGAGAGCTTCACCAAAGCACGATCACTAAAAAGTTGGAAACATGTAAACCATATTTGGGGACTGAGGATATACATGGAATCCTTTCATTGTCAAAGCTCAAAAGACACGGTCAACCAAAATATCATAGTCACGACGAGGTCATTTACTCTTCAAGGGTGCAATATAAGAATATCATCACCTCTCTGTCTAGAAGACGCCTTCAACACTTTATAAGGACGCGGTGGATCCCAAGACTGCTTAGAAGAAACAACTTCAGAAACTAAAGAAAAGTGTGACTGGGGACTGCCCATCGCAGTCCATCCCGATGACCATCAAAGATTCACGAGATAGCCCCAGAGACGCGGCTGAAATATTTTCTTGAAGAAAAAGAGGGAGCTACGATAAACAACGTAACTCTCTCATTCCTACCTCTTCGCTATCCAGAATATTTTGTCAATGTGCGTCCCAGCGTCACATTCATAAGAGTACAATAAACTTGTATCAAATACCTTGGACATGGATTCAATGCGATGCGGTGAAAGTAGGCTATACATGGGTACTACCAACATGAGATTCTTTCACTCCCTTCAACCAGGATAGTCCAAGATTCAGAAGATGGTTCAAAGGATGTCGCTTGGAACAAAGTCCTTGAAGACTTTGATAGCAATACATCGGCAACGGAACATCTCCCAACTCATCTATTTTATCCAGTGGTGTCGGAATATTTCGACCATGCAAACATTCACAACACACCATCATCACGATTAGAAAGTTCAGGCATTGAACATCCTAAAGTCGAGGATTGACCGACAACGTAACCACAATATCCAATATTATCCCTAACATAGTCGTTTCCGAGTACATATTTCATCCATCCGTCCCAAGAATGCGACGGAGTTCGGCAAGTTTTGGAATCCATTGGAGAGACACTATAGACAAAGGCGCGAATCTAGAAGGATAACAGAAAACAGTAGAAGGTCCATATCTATTTTCATGCAGACAGAGTTTCTAGAGCCTGAACAAAATAAAGATTCCTTCTTGCTCCATGAAACGGGTGACTGGGCCTGACTATGCTACCTCGGACCCGCAACATCCCTCTTGAATGCTTCTTGAATTTTCTTGAACTCGACTTGCCAGGCAAAAATAATATACTACATGTTTATCACAAAAACACTCGAGACATCAACACATATCACAAACTGGGGGATCCTCTCTGGGTATTGGTTTGGCGGTTTACAGCATGCGGCATACACTACGCCCGTCATAAGGAAGTGTCATAAGGATGAGGCAGTTAGTAAATACAGGGAGTTAATGGTGAAATTCTCTTTTTTATGGAACATCAATTCTATGCGTTAACGGTTTTATGGGACATCAATTCCATGCGTTAACAGTTTCCACCTCCTCCCATTTACTCACCCATTTTTCCATTCCTTAATGAGACCAGAGTACGCTTCACTTCGACTTGTATAAATAGGTCTTACCTATTTCCACCGAACAACAAGTTCGGTCAGGAGAATACAACACTTAGAAAATATTTGCTAGCTTTCCATTTGTTAGCTTTCCACTTTCTGATACAAGTTATAGAAAACGACTACTCTTCCAGAAATTAATTATTCTCATCACTTTCCTTGCCTCCCTCCCCAAAACCAACCCATTCTCCTTCACTTTGTGACCGAGGCAAGTCTAGAACGACATTTATTGGTTTAGGCCGGACTTGTACAGATTGATCTCTCGAATCTAAAGTACTCCCTTGCAGTACATTGTTTAGGGTTTAAATTCGTTTCTCACCTACACAACCGAAATTACCGAAATCAGCAGAAACCATTTTAACCCTCAAACAACAGTGCAACCAAAATTGCGCTAGAACAAAAAAATATCAGGCTTATATCCAGTTACCAACTGGTACGCAAAGAATGGTTGACCAATTGTGGGTCTAAAACGAATAAGTAAAGATGCGTATAATATTGCATATTCTCTAAGCAGTTAAAGGTAGGTTTGTACGCATAAGCATGCATTAGACACCATCTATAACCTTTGATGATAGCCTTTGTGAGACCATGGGGTATAGGATGCTCTACATTGATCCTATTAAACATGCAATAACCATCAAGTCCTTTTGATGTGCACTAGCTAGTATTTTCAAGGGGTGGTGAGCCCTTACCTGTAAAATATGTGCTAGTAGTTTTCCAAATGCAAATTTCTTGGGAACTATAACTAGTCCAAAATGTCAAAACATTCACCAGAGCCATAAGTCACTTTAATGGTCCGCATTCTGCATGAATATTTTTCTAAATTTCACCTCATTTTCTTTGTAATATGGAATTTTTACCATTTGCATCTTAGGATGGTCTCGATCCTATTTTACTGAAGTCTTTGTAAAAATAAGTGATATGCTTTCTTACCTAAAAGCATAATGGGAAGGGGGGTTGTGCATCTAGTACTTTAGAAAACACTTATTAAGAGATATGTCGTCACTTTGCATTTTGTCAATCTTTTTGCCATTTTCGTTCACTCAAATAAATCATCATGTCATAACCAAAGTTGCTTTGTGGTTATGCCCAAAGCATGTATGAGTCAGCTCCCAACATTTCATCGTCGGAGTCATTATGGATTCAATAATCCAAATATTATAGTGAATTACATTGCACTAGATTGACTCATTAGTTTATCTAAAATATATTTCCTTCCAAGTATATTAGAGATCATAAAAGATGCAACCAATTACATTCTCATCATTGTGATGTTCCACATGATATCCGTTTGCATGGGTTACTTGGGAATTTAACAAGGTATGACTATCTCTCGGTACATCTAGAGATTTTGCGACATTTTTGTTCTATCTTAAAAAAAAATTGAGCAATGCTGCGCCCGATGATCCAATCCTTGTAGTCACATTATAAGGAAATAGTTCAACAACTAATTTAAATTCCTTAAGAGTTTTGTGTAATAAGTGGTGTGACCTTATTATGTATCAAAAGAAAATCTATCTCATTTACTTTAGAGTGTTACCGTTTATGAAGATGATATACTTTTCCTCATAATGTACGAATGATCCTTATAACTCAAGTACTTTTGAGTATATCTCAAGTTCTTTAGAGTATTTCAATCTCATGAAAATGATATACTTTTCATTCCATAAGTGCAGACAATGAATTTAATTCTTCGCAAAAAAATATTCTTTATTTTAGCTAATGAAATATATGTCAAACTATCATGTAGACAACATTTTAGGATCAAAATATAAAATCTTACCATACGAATTCGACTGAATAAAGGTAAGAATAAAATGGGTAATTTTATTGACTTGGAAAATTTCTTATTGCCATTAATGTTGATGTCTAGGGCATGACATTCTCCAAGGATATAGTGTGTTCGTTTTCCTTTAAAATCTATATATCTCTTATAGTTGACTACTAATATATGATACTTGCATTACAACGCTTATATCATTCTCAGTAAAATGCTTATACCAAGATTTGGAACTCTTTGGTATGAGTCAGGATTACATCTTTGTCCCATTATAGGTATATAACTTTGTAACATTACTACTGGAGCAAGAATTACATCTCTGACTCATGGAAACTTTTATGAGTATCTTTCCATAAAACGTGAGGTGTGATTTTAATTACAACATATCATTGTCAAATTTATTGACTCATTATAGTCTAACAAGTGAATTACATCCCACAGAACATTCGTTTTGAATAATAATAAGTTAATATGTCTTCAAACTTCCTTGGAAATGTTGAAGGTATGGCTTCCTCTTTGAAAGGTGTATCTTTACAAGTTGAGGATTTTTATGATGAAAGTATTGTACTTGTGCACACAAACTTCCACATCTGGTGCTCAAGTACTTCTGAGTTCAAAAGGTCAAATAAGAGCCGAATTGGTTTAGTCAAAGTCTGGTCAACTATTTGGTCAAGACCCTGTCTATTGGGTTGAAAAGGTCATGGTTAATGAATATAAACATATATGGTTCATTATATATGAAATATTCAGGCCCATTGATAATAAGTTTGAAATTGTTAACATATGAGCCCAAAACATATCGTTAACCTTAAAAATTGACAAAATTCTTCTTTCAACTGTTATGATCTACAGACAAATGCATCATCGTCTGATCATGATGAAAATTTTACATAAATTTATCATAATGTTTCGACAAACATATAAAAATTTCAAAGACATCCAACGGCTAGATAAAAATATATTTATGACGCTGTATGACTGTTCCGATTCACGTTTCTGTGGACACAGCAGGAAATATCACGTACTTTGGAATAACTTTTATGGTTGGATCTTTATGAAATTTTTACATTATCTACATGAGGATAACATATACCACATATAAAAATTACAGAATAATCCAACGGTTAAAATTATACGAAACCTAGGTTTTTCGATGTCGTTATTATTAGGGTTTTCTGAACGAATACAGTTCTACTAAAATCAAAATTTGGAGATTGCATCATATTCCGACTTGATATAAATTTTAACAAAGTAAATAATGACTAATTGGGTAGAACATACTAAATTTTCATAAACATCTAACGGTTAAATATCTACGTTTGATAATCATGCTTTCGTGGAACCCTAATATATACTATGAAACAAAAAAAAATTGTTCAAAAGAAATACCTGGTAATGCATCCATGAAAAAAAAAAAAATCAACCAATCCAATCTAGCTCTGCGGTATAGCTTTATGTTGGTAATGTGTTGGAGTAACATCGTATATTACATACACATAATGTTCTTTATATACATGTAAGGGAAAACCTAGTCATCTAATGGACTGCACATCCATGGTCCATAGGCCCTATAACACAAGATAATTTGTTTCGTAATTTGTTTTTTATTGTGCACTTCAGACTCATCGAAAATTTAGGCATTTGTTACGTGTAATTTTTGCACCCAAAGGTTTTAAATTTCAACTTCCTGCCTAATAGCATGTTTGGAAATTTGTAAGGTGTTTGGATACATTTTCAAAATTTACTTTTCCACTTAACTAAATGGAAAGCAAAAACTAGTATACCACAAAATTTTAAAATGAGTAAATTTTCCTCGGAAGCAGAAGTCAATCTCGAAATACATAAGCAAAATTTCACAAATAGCTAACTTTTGTGCATTTAGAAGTTGTTTTGAAATGATATTACTAAACTGACTTTGACTTCTATAAATCAAAAAATTACTTCTCGTTAGAACATCCAAACATGCTTAGTAGAAAGATTTGTTTCACTAAAAATTAACATTGCTACTTCTATAAATCATTATAAAATGGTGTAGCCAAACCAATGCAGTCAATTTCGAATTTTGGTCCATCTAGACCGGGACCGAGAAACTGGTACAACTTTATTTTGAACCCACAATTGGGGGATATGACTTTTAATTGGGGGATATGACTAAATGACAAAATAGGGATCCAAATATCCTAGCTGGGTTACCCCTTATATAATTAATTTATTAATTCCTAATCTAACCCTCCCTAATCAGGATTAGTTACTAATTAAGATTAGTAAAATGTTAATGGTTTGGGGGATATAATTTGTGTTTTTAAGTTTATTTGAATTTGTGTGGGTTAGTTAAGAGTAGAAGGAGGGAAAAAAAATTTGAGTAGAATTTTTTTTTTTTAAAATGGAAGATGATTGTGATGAGAGAGTTGCAGCTGCTGAATCTTTAGCTCAATTACAACAACAATCATATCTTCAATCTTCTGTTAATGATAACAACTCACAATTGGAGTTATATGATGAACCAACACCCTTGGATCATGATTTTCGTGACCATGAGGAGTTTTGTGAAGAACCAACTCAAGAAAGTAAACATGTTCAACATACAAGCAACCCAAACACACAGGTAATGCTTCAAATAGGTCGAAAATTTGTTGTTTTTTTTCGAAACCGCCATTTCTGTTTGAAAAAGCTGAAAACCGGCATGCTCGTTATATGAATACAATGCCGGAACCTATATAACCGGCATTGTATTCATACAAATTTGAATGCCGGTTTAAAATATCCCCCATTGTTCAAGAACATACAGGCGTGGTATTCAAACAAAGATTGCATGCCGGTTTTAATTTATACTTTTTACCCACCAACGAATATTTTATGGAATATTCAAACCGGCACTACGTGTACATGACAGACAATGCCGGTTTTTGATACCGGCATAGAAACTTAAATGTCGAGGATGCCGGTTTTAAATGAAAAACATACAGAAACAAATGATATTTTGAACTTAAATACCGGCATTCCTTTCTTTGATATAAGGATGCCGGTACTAGATCCCGGCATAGTAACTGAATTTCTCAAAATGTCGGTTTTAATACTGGCATGGAATGTCAATTACCCTATATGCCGGTTTTAAATACTGGCAGTATTATTTACTTATCGACAATGCTTTTAGCTAATCCAATTTTATTTTCATCCATTCCTTAGATTGTGACATACAACGATCAACCAAACTCTAAACCGCTCCATCGGGATACGTCGGAATACTATAAAATACCTCGGGTATGTTACCAAACAAGGCTTTCACCTATTTTTTACAATTCTTGGGATTTGATTGTAATCTCCCATTCTTTTCCTTATGTAGGTAATAAAAGATGAAAAGGAAGTAATTGCTTGGGCAAAAGCGACGGCTCTTAAGAACATGTGTGTCTTAGTGATGAATAGTCAACGTTCAGATGTTCGTTTTGAGATGGTTTGTGAGAGAAGCGGAAAATACAAGGAGAATAGCCATAAGAGAAAGGGTTATGTATATGAAAAGAAGACTAAAAGGGTATACAAGACAGTTACGAGGAAGGATGACTGCCCCTTTAAGCTTGTATTCTATCTAAGAGGAGACAAAGAAGAAGAAAAAGAATGGGAATGTAAGGTGTGGTTTGGCCGTTACAACCACCCCGATCCGAAAGCTTTTGAAGGTCACTCCATAGTTGCGAAGCTAAAACCTGATCAATTCGAGGATGTCAAGATGATGACCAAAGCATGTATCAAACCAAGAGTGATTCTCAGAACCTTCAAAGAAAAGGATAAAACTAATGTTTCTTCACTCAGTACAATTTATAGCGCACAAGCAACCATTAGAAGGTTGGAATGGGAAGGGAGGAGTGTTATGCAAGAATTTGAGAAGATAGTTTGGGATCACAACTACACGCGTATCATTAAAAGAGGTCCGGACGAGAAGCCGCTTCAAATATTCATTTCGCATCCCTTGCTTTCACAATTGGCTCATACGTGTTGTGATGTTCTTATGATGGACTGCACCTACAAGACAAACAAATACAACATGCCGTTGTTCAACATCGTGGGGCAAACATCGGACAAGGTAACATTCACATTGGCTTGGTGTTTAATGGAAAACGAGAGGGATTACAATTATCATTGGGCATTGCGACAATTGAAATTATTTTTCCGGAAAATCGTGGTCCGAAGGTCATCATAACCGATCAATTTGACGCACTAATGAATGCCATATCCGACGTATATCCGGATGCACAAAATTTCCTATGTACATATCATATAGGTGAAAATGTGAAAATTTTTTGTCATGCTTTGTTTGAACCCTCTAAGGATGATATTAAGAAAAGAATGGTTGCTCAACTAGAGGAAGATGTTCTCAAGGAGAAACTCTCACCCGAAGAAGAAGAAAATGAAAGAGGAAAGATTAAAGAGCGAGTCGACAAAGAACACGATAAAAATCATAAAAGGTGGTTGGAATTTCTAAAGGATTGGGAGAAAGTTTATTGGTCTCTAACCGAGGACATGTATGAAAATATATTGAACATGTTTATTGCTAAATATAACGAAGTGTATCCAAGTGACGTTTCATATTGTCGGGATAAATTGTTGGATAAGTTCAAGGAAAAATTTGTGCGTGCATGGACAAATCGTTATACACATTACGGGAATGAAGCAACTAGTATAGCGGAGTCCTCACATGGGAGATTTAAAGATCTCATCCAGTCCGGCCATGGAAACGTGGTTACGGTCGCCGACGCAATGGAGCAAAACTTTAAGGCCGATATCGATAGGATCAAGAAGTCTTTTGAGAAAAGCTCAATGGAAAGGATGACTCAATTTCTTCAACATACTAAGTTTATCCAAGGAATTTTACTATGCCGATATGTGTAACCTGATGAATTTTACTATGCCGGTATGTGTAACCTGGTGAATCTTACTATGCCGGTATATGTACCGGTATTTCTAAAAATGAGCTCTACTATGCCGGAACATTATAACTTTAAAACTAGAACTCTAAACATGTTCAACATAAACCAAAGTAAATAAAGAACCCACAGTACAAACCAAAACAAGTTTGAAATTGTTTTTGACGTAACCAAAGAACTAAAGAGTTAACCATCACTAATTGTCATCAATTCTCTTCCACTAAATTAGTATTTTGTTTCTTTTGGGTCGGCCCTTTCCTTGTTTCCCCATACATAGGTTTGACAGTAGGGTCCTTGATTTCTTGAAGAGATAGGACAACTCCGTCCTTATGCTTGCAACCTAACATCTTCGTAACCTTGCCAAGACGACGTCGCTATTTAATACATCAAACACATAATCAACATATATGTTAATATATGATTATGTTTACATTTAATTACTATAAGCAATTAAGAAAACTTACCACCATTCCGAAAGTCTTGAGAAGTTGAGACATCGTAGGTTGTGGAGGTGGAGGAATTTCAACAGGAGGGTTTTCTTGGTGTGGAGCTTCGACGGATGGAGGGCGCACGACATAAGGATGTGACCATTCCAGGTAATCCCTCATGTAGCTGTCATAAACTTCATAACCATTTTCTGCAATCTCCCACTTACTAATATCTACCAAACGACGTGGCTCTCTTTCCCTCCAATGTGTTGGTTCCGGTTCTGGATCATACACTACATGCAACTTGTTGGGAGTTGAATTGCACCGAGAAAAGTAAAGAAGATAATTATCATCAGAGGTCGACCAAAAACAGGATAATTGTTTAAATCCATGTTGGCGCATCACACGGCATGGGTCGGCCATGATGTATCCTTTTGGGTGGTACAACGGCCCATGGTAAAATGCAACATCTCTTGGAATTTGACGGTATACTCTAATCTCCTTATAAGTGTCGAACACAGCGTCTTCCTTCCTCATAGCATCCAAATCCAATCTCATATGGATGACTCGACCTTTGTTACCAGGCTTCGGATTACTGTTAAACTCAAAACTATGAGCTCTAGGGGTATCGGGTTCAGCAAGGTCTTTGATCTTCAAGAATTGGCAGTCCTTGAACAAGGTTGGGAAGTGTTCATAACACCACACCTAATCCAATGTGAACAATATACATGTGAACATAAGTTAAATAAATACATGTGAACATAAGTTAAATAAATACATGTGAACATAGATTAAAAACAATTGTACCTGGAGTAGAGTGAAATTCCCGACAAATTGGTTTGTTTTAGCCAATGAAGCCCTTATCATCTCCGCCATCAAATGTGCCATGACCGTGGTGCCCCAAGAATAGCCATACACACCTTCCAACGAGTCAAGGTACTGGAGAAAGTTTGCACTTACCCGGTTTCCATTAGTGTCAGGGAATGCCCTAGTGCCCAAGAGGTATAACAGGTACGCGGCGGCGGTATACCGAATCTGTGAAGGGTCCCATCCATCCTCCAAGCTTCTAGCCTTTGTATTTTCAAACATTTTCTTAAGCATCGTCAGCTTGAATGTCTTCGTCTTACTTTCGTTCGATGCTACATAAAAGCTATCCGAAGAAGTTTTGAAGTCCCAACCAAACAGCTTTTCAGTCAAATCATGCAACTTCATCCAATCAAGGTCCCGAGACTCATCTCCTTCTGAAATTTATTTGTCGATAACATTCAAGCCTATAATGTCATGAACATCTTCAGGAATCAAGGTCATCTCTCCAAACGGGAAGTGCATTGTATCAGTTTCACCATGATACCTTTCGACGAAGCAATTGACGGTCACAGTATCTGGATTCACGTAATTTTCAACCAAAAAATACAGACCAGAGTTCTTTACTAATGTTTGGACATCTTCATGCTCCAATGACAATTTCTACTCAGCTGCGGCTTGGTTTCGGCAGACACGCACCGCCTTAGTATGATCCTACAAATATGAGATAATACGATTAAGAGATAATGTAAAAGATAAAATAATGCACATGCATAAAATAAAAAATACTTACATAAGTTTGAAAGATAGTACGAGCCCAAGAGTTCTTGTATCCAAAGAGTACTTTCGGTTCCGGAGCTTGACCCCAAATTTTACCATTATCGCGGTCGGGTATCATGTCATCAATGTGAGGAAGGTGACAACCTTTAACTTTGTGTTTGCCCTTGCCCTTGCCTTGTGTTGGTTATTGACTAGTCTCACCAACTTCTCTTTGGATTTCTAATTGACTTGGGGGAACCTCATCATCTTCCTCCTCACTGTCCCCTTCATCATGCTCATTGTCCTAAATTGTACCCTCACGGATTGCAAGTGCACTACGTTCACCACCACTCTCCCAAACCAACCCTCTTGTTTGAAACCCCAAACGCTTCTTGTGACCCGCGTCTTTCCCCCGTGGAGGCAGGGACTGGGGAGTATCAAGACCGTCCTTCCTCCTTTTCTTAGTGAGAATAGGACCTTTATTTTTCTTCGCTTCTTTGGCTTTTGACCTATAACATAAGCAAACTAAACAAACAAAAGAAAAGTCACTACAGTTGAGGAACCGGCATTGAAACTCTAAAACAAACTAATGCCGGTAAAATGGACCGGCATATATGTTCAAATATCGAGCATGCCGGTTTCTCAGTGTTTCTTCCTGAATGTTTTAAGTGTCAAACCGGCATACACGAATTGAACTAACTCATGCCGGTATTTAAGGACCGGCATTCACGAAACCTAGATACAATGCCGGTAAAAATAAAATTGTTCATGTGTGTTTTTAGTTGACTACCAGAATAGTCTTTAACCCAATTCGAATGCCGGTCCTAAAAATTAATTTTCAGGAACTCAAACCGGTATGGTATTCAACCATTAGTGTATGCCGGTTTTGAAATTTCAGGTTCAGGAAGTTCAACCGGCTTCGTATTCGACCCAAATTCTATGCCGGTACCAAAACCGGCTTGGTATTCAAACACAGATCATGTGCCGGTACTCTCTGTAACTCGACAGTTTCAGCTATTGTTGGCGATTCTAACCTAAACCCATGTCTACAAATCGATTAAAACAATCATAAATGAGTTCAAAAATCACTTACCTTCTCAGAGAAGCCATGACTGCGAGTGGTTGATCATCCGAGTTCGCTGCTGCGTCCTCTTCTAGTTGGTGAGCAATGTTCTCGATTCTTTGTTCATGTGTTTGTTGAGCAGGCGATTTGGTTCTCGGTTTTGATTTCGATTTGGTTCTCCGAGGCATGGTTATGTTAGGTTGACCAACGAAGAAATTTTTGATTCAACGATTAATCGTCGATGAAAATGAACGATGAGGAAGAAGATGAAGAAATTTATTTATTTTCAAAACCTAACCCTATGCCGGTTCAAATTGGATTAAGGGATATATGAATTTGGTATTTAGATTTTATTGTTTTAGGGAAAGGGCATTACAGTCTTTTCAATAATTTTTAATTAATGAAAGGGTGTTTTGGTATTTTCGCACCCAAAAGACACCCCTTATCAGCCACCTTTGGTTGGGGAAAGTAATTTATATCCCCCAATTGTGGGTTCTTTATTTTGGGGCGAGTTTCGGTGAAAATCTCAGAATAACTATCAAAACTTCGTTTTCGAATTCTATACCCGCAGGCTGCAGTATGTATATCAAACATTTTTCGCTCATAATTGTATATAAATATGATGAAATACCACCAATATTCATAAAAAGAAACAAATCTTCATTCAAATATTATAAAACCTAAAATCCATACAAATTTCAAAACTTAAACCTAGATTTTCCGGTCAATTCCGGCCTAGTCAATTGAAATTCAACCAAAATTCCCGGCAAGTTCTAGTCGAGTTCCATCTCGGTGAAATCAAACATATCGTTATCTAAAATGCCGAAATGGTAATTTCCGGCGCTTGAGTCAAACTAACTCTTAGCTTTTCGATTTAAGCGGAAAAGTAAATCCTCTAAAGTGTACCCGGCGGCCTATATACTAGATGACCGTGTAACTGTGTCCCCAGTGGGAGCCGATCAAAGCACAAACAAGTCTCAGGTCCAAAACGTTATGGGCAATATAGTATTTAGATTCCACAAAAATTCATAGAGAACTGAGAAGTCTTACTGGAACCGAAACCCTTCTTCTTTTTCCTTCCACGCCCACGCCTCTTTCTCTTTGTTTCTCCTCTCCCTCTCTTTGCGCCACTCTCTCTGTCTACATAGTGTCTCTGGTTTTGCATGAAGAAGAAAATTTTCTACAAGTGAATCGTTTACTGAGTCATCCCGAGTCAGCACGAGTCAGTAATTTCTTTGTCGTACATCTCTGCTTCTGTAATTTTTGATTTTTTGATCTTTGATGCTGCAATTTCACTTTGGAACATTTTATTCTATCAAATTGAAATGTGAAAGGTTCGGTCAATCAGTTTCTTAATTTCCATACTAAATTTACTTGACCTACAGAGAAACAGAAAAAAAATGGTGAAACATCACAGCGATAGCGATGAAGACGAAACAATCTACTACCGGTACTCCTCCACCGGAACCCCTTCTTCCTCCACCTCAAACCCCCAATCAAAACCCCAAAAATCCGGCAGCGGAGGCTTAGCCCCATCAAAATCAACCGTCTACGTATCTAACCTAGATTACACATTAACAAACTCCGACTTATTCACAATCTTCTCAACATTCGGCAAAGTAGCCAAAGTTACGGTACTCAAAGACCGTAATTCAAAACAGAGCCGGGGTGTTGCGTTTGTACTGTTCGTATCTAAAGAAGATGCAAATAAAGCTGTGAAAGAGATGCAAGGTAAAATTCTGAATAAGAGAACTTTGAATGTGAAGATTGCTAGTGATAATGGAAGAGCAGCAGAGTTTATTAAGAAGAAGGTGTATAAAGATAAGAGTAAGTGTTATGAATGTGGTGAAGATGGGCATTTGAGTTATGAATGTCCTAAGAATCAATTGGGGAATAGAGAGAGACCTGTGCCCAAGAGGGTGAGGGGTGGTGGTGGCGGTGGAGGTGGAGGTGGTGGGAATGGGTTTTTGAGATTGGGGAATGGTGGTGGTGGTGGGGGTGGGGAGGAAGATGAGGAGGAGGATTGGGGGAGTGGTGGTGAGAGGTTTGAAGATGATAATTGGGCTTCTGTTGTTGATACTAGAGGTGTTGAGGAAAGATTAAAGAAAGAGGAAATGGGGTTAGTGGAGAAGAAAGCTAAGAGAGCAAAGAAATCGAGTTATTTTAGTGATGAAAGTGGTGATGATGATTAGTTCTTATTGTGGTAGTTCTGAGTTGAAACCATTTACAGGTATTTTTTCGGTGCAAAGTGCAATTTGTTTTAATTACGGTTGTTTAGCTTTGTGTTTCGATATAACTTTGATTTATGCTGTCCACTGGTATATTAGAGAACTTGCATAACTTTCATATTTTGGTTCTGGAAGTACTAGGAAAAGGTTAAGCAGTTTTGAAGAATGAAGGGCTTAAATAGGTTTTCTAGTGCGTTAACTAGCTTAAAACAATGGTTTTTATAGTATTTTACTTGTTTAGTTTGCGGTTTGACTTTGATATATACTTCAGTATCTGTAATTTTGGTTGCTCAGTGGTAATATGTAGAAAGCCTATTGTAGAAATAAACTGTGTTGGTCGGAATGCATTCCAGTTGCCCATTTCTTTGAATTATGTTTATTCCATCAAATTAATGGTTTTTGGGTTAAAATCAACAATTCCACAAATAATTTGCCATGAGGTTGTAGATCTTATGATATACTAGTGTAGTGCTGGTTGTACATCACTCTCGTAACTCTTTACCGCTGTCCGCATCTCTTTGGCCCTCTCATGCCTTAACTGCTACCATTATCACTAGCTACAATTGATACCATCTTAACTTTTCCATTAAAACAATTCCTTATGTGCATCTATCGAACACCAAGTCTCGGACAGACATAAGAATGTAATAGTCCCCTATATGGAGTTATGTGATAGTACCAATTCCTTTGGCTTACTGCTGCCTCTATTGCTATGATGGAGTTATAGTTTTTAAGAAACAAAATAGTGTTTGAAAAGGCTAGTGCTAATGTGGAGGTTATGAAAAGAAGATTTCTTAAGTTCTCTGGAGATTGTGAAATTAGAATGTAAAGGAAGATGTTTAATTCGGTGTGAAATGTTGAAGAGTTCATAATGTCAGAATAGTTTAATGTTTTTTAGTCTACCTAGGGAACACCATCTTTCTCTTTACTGTGATGGTGCATCCAGAGACTATGGCTGTTATATAGGCTCTCGTTTAGCATTTCAGCAGTGTTTTCAGGAATGACTCTAGAGCAGTTATTTCAGCCTAAGCTTCTAAGAAGTTACCTTTGTGCCTCATCTCTAGAATGGACTGCTTTTGCATCTGTCAAGTGTTACTTTTGTGCGTAGCTTCAAAGAAACAAAATTTTCTGCTGATAAGCTAGCTAAAAGAGGATCTGGTTTATCAGTTTATGCAGAGGAGATAACATTGTACATTTGGTTTGTCCCCATTTTTTTAGTGCATTGGAGTCCCCTAATCAGTCTTATTATTGATTCTGTTGGAAATTTTGTTCTTTGTATTTGAGTATGCCCAGGTTATAAGGCTGCACTGAGTGGAATTCGTATTCTTTTACTTGTGCTTTTTATCTTGTAGGTGTCTCTTGTAACGTTTTTGGTTGTTGATATATATTGCTGAGCAAAAAAAAAACTTACAGTACCATATATGATATATGGCAATTCAACTATAAGTTGCTTCGTGTACTTTCAATGTTCCAATTGTTGCATGAAAATTATAACCTTGCCGTACTTGCCATCTTTGTTGTAGAATCTTCACCTGCATACAACATTAGGGGCATTGGTTTCATATAAACAGCTTGTCCTTGGTTACTTTACCCATGAGTTTATCTACCTTGTTTTACTCTTGGCTTTCTATCTTCTATGTACCTAATGGTTGGTTGTTTTCTTGTTGCAGAAATGACAAATGTTGATCTAGAGCGGAAGTTAAAATACACATCCTGTAAATTTCTAGGCATATGTAGCAGCAGAAGTTACAATCTACCATGACGATTCTCTTGGTAAGCATCCAATGGTGCCTCTTGTAATCGGGAGGAATTAAATTTTAATTCTAAATGTAAAATAAAATGTGTTAGATTTTTCATGGTTTGCGCAACAATCTACATTGATATAAGCTAATTGTTAATTAGACTAGTTTAAGTTGTATTAGTGATAATCCATATTAAGATGTGTTTATGGTAAATTCATGCACCAAGACTAGCTCTAGGTAAATGCTAAATCATGTAAAAGATAGCCGGTGAGTTGTAACACGTAGCCATAAGGTGTGTCTCTCCAACTCATGATTGAAAGGTTAGAAAGATATATCAAGGTTGCTAATGGGGTACCAATTTGCTTGGGGGTGTACCAACCCCGAGGCAAATGATGTTTTGTCGTATTAGCATTTGGTACACCCCCAAGCAAAACCAATCCCCCCTATTAGCAATCTTGAGATATATGGCAAGCATGACTTGAAAGGTTAGAAAGATATATGGTCATGATGTTTTGTCTTAATAGCATTTGGTACACCCCCAAACAAAACCAATCCCCCCTATTAACAATCTTGAGATATATGGCAAGCATGACGTGAAAGGGTAGAAAGATAGGAAAAAAAGGGTTTAGTCCAAAATCTCATTATTCAATTAGGTACAAATTAGTCATTTCTTATGGAAAGTACAAATAACCTTCTAGTTTACAATTTAGTACAAATATTTGCGGTTTAGTCCAAAATGACATGGTGATGTCACCAGTTTTAAATAATATATAAAAAAAAATTAAAATCAATTTATCTATGGAACCTTTTGTCCAAAATTCGAAAATTTTATATATTCAGAATGCTCTTTCCGAGGGCTACAAAAAGAGTACCCATATGACTATATAATTCTCATTTTTTAATAAACTTAGTTTAGATTGGTGTACAAACATATACACATCTACAAAAATACAACCTGTTTACAACCCAAACTCATTACTAACACCAACTCCAACGCTCAACCACTCTTAATCATGTTGTTGCAAACAACTACAGCACCTGCACTTCTCTACAGCAACACTACCCATCCAACAACATAAATTTCTTCTCCTCAGTACCACCAACATCACACATTTCAGATTTCATCTTTGCAATTCCATCGACATTTCATAATTATTCACCAGATCACCACTTCAGAGTTCTACCATCTCAATAACACCAGTTACTCAGCTGCATCATTCTTTGTACTGCAATATGGAAGAAAACCCATTCTTCCAAATTTCTCATAGCATCACTTGCAATTGCTTCGTAGCCATCTGCAGCTCCAAAAAAAGGTGCACTTTATGCACCCATATAAAAGCACAAAAAATGTGCACTTTTATATGCACCCATATAACTGGTGTACAAGAAAATATACCTGTTAATTCTTACGTACTTTAAAGAATATATGCTTACCAATACTTTTGTTGAATGATTTTTTCTATTGTATATTTGACCGAGATTCGAGAGCTTGTTGCCAATTTGGGTTGCATCCATTGATGGAAGTTCCTGTGGTCAAATAGAAGCAACATTTATAAAGCTACAGTAGATATGATTATTTGGCTGGATTGATACATTAGCAAGCCTGTGTTTATATTTTGTGAATCAGATCTAGTTCCTCAACGACTTTGGGTTTTAGTTTATAACTTACTACTGCACTTGGCCTGTGTTTATACTATGTGAAAAAAGATTGTTCACTAAATTAAACTTGATATGGAGTCCTAAAATGGGATACTATGTACACATGTAATTTTTATCATATATGTACGACAATGTACACTTATACTATAGGTGTACAAATATGCACACATGGTGGTGTACCACCATGTACACATCTACAAAAATCATGAAAATTTTACATCCATACCCATAAAACATGCCATATATTAATGAGACAGGACAGTAGTGTACACCATGTACACATGTACAAAATCTAGAAAATCTAACATACGCATACACAAAACATGTCGTATATTCATGAGAAGGAACAAAATGCAGAAGTTTATACACATAAACAACTAGAATCGTCTACACATTAAAAAGTCTACAACAAAAAGAAAGAAAAATAAACACAAAATTGGGCATATCCTAAACAAGCGGTTAATCTAAGTAATTTCACATGAAACTTCTCAACGGGAGTTGCAAGTAAAGAGTTTAGTGGAAAAATATTTCTCTGCACCATGTTTGTATAAAAAGTACTCAAGTTCAGTTATCCAGAGCTAAGACAAAGTGAATGATTAAAAATAACAAAAGCCAAGATGGTATTGACCTCATAACAAATCTTGAATTGCTATCCAACAATAGTGTTTCGCTTGTTGATATAAATTCCAGTCTATCATTATCAAATTTTCATGCCGAATTGAAATTTGGAAATAAAAAAAAATATACGAGTAATAATTATCAGTAGAAGGATTAAACATTAACCAAAGCTTATTCCTGAATTGCCGATCAGCACCTAGAAATCGCACCCAACAAACAGGTGTATAATTATGTACACATTAATCTTCAGCATGTGTACAACTATGTACACATCGCAGCACACATTGAGAGCTTCTAGCTTGAGTAAAATAGGAACGCAATAATACTAAGGTGCAGGAATTTGGATTGCTTTTATATAATTATGTACTTATCAACAAACAAATAGAATAACCAGGATGCAAAATAAAAGAAACAAATAGAAGGGTGGAAGTTCTTAAGTAATACCTTTTAAAAATGTTTCGTTTTGCGTCTTGGCTTCCAATTGTGGAACCCAAAAAAAGAAATCTCACCATCCAAATAAGTAGTCATGACCTTTGTTCTCGGCCATTTCTGGAAGAAGAAAAAAAGAGAAATGAATAAATGAATCTACCCTTATTTATCCCAGTTAATTAATGCAAGCATACAATAACATGAGGTAATATATCTGCAAGAAGTCATAAAAATCGTTATGATACCCATTTCATCACAGAGGAAGGCCAAGTTTTTCATATATAAAACTAAAAAAGTCCATGTGGAATATACAAGAAGTCATATAAGTGGTGTACAAGCATATACACCTCTTATAACAAGGACAAAAAAAAGTGCACTTCTATGTACACCATGTGTCCTGAAATAACGAGCATCAGTTGAGGCTGAGCGGATCTCAGGCTTACATAGATTTCCTAATAAAGCAAGTGTTTATAGTATCTGTAGATTCCAGGTGAGAGTGGCCATCCGTGTCACATAAATGAAAGTCTCTGATTAGCCTACCATTTCACCTCCACTAATAGCTACAATTGCACTACAAATGAGGCTCTTAGCCTATTTCTACTATGCTCACACTGGTCCATAAGCTTGTTCTTGAATCACAAACCCATAGTAGTTCTTATTTCGAAGCACAGCTGGTTTGAATATGAAACCACATTAACCAAAGAACAAAAACATTTCAAAAATTTGTTAAAATTACGAGTTTGATCACTATGGAAGTATGCATTGCCAGCCACATACAAAATTCTATAAAATCCATTTTTTTAAGTAATAAATGTAGGTGTAAATTATCCCCAGGGCTAGGTGGAAACATCTCAATATATGAGGTACCCAAACATGAAGAGACGAGAAGCACGGGATAGAGGCTGGAAGGCGCGAAATTTAAGGAGCCACGTGGATCGGGCGTGATCACTCTACAACTGTCGGACAAGACTCGACCTCAGGCCTCTAACAAATCTGGCAGACCAGACGTATTGGGTCAACCAAGGAGTGGTAGTCATAGGGATAAAAAGATACGTGTCATATCGGCTAGATGCAAGGGCGACAGGTTGGAAGGGCGACATCGCACCAAGAGAACACCCGAACGGATCGTCTCGGACAAGGGACTACAAAGGGATCAAAGCACATCGGCCATACTGACGGAATAAGGGACGACGTAGGCGGGCCCGATGACAGGACTTCAAGTTAGATATGTTGTGACCAACACCCTAGTTTGGTTGTATGTGGCCTCCCCTATAAATAGAAGAACTTGTATCCAAAAGAAGGCAGGATATATTGGGAGGAGAGAGACCTGTAATCAGAAAAGAGAGAAGTAAAGTTGAGAGATAGTTCACTTTGTAAGTGAGATCACTTGAGAGAGCAACACCATTGTAACACCTTGAAGTAATAAGATTCATCCTTTCACCCCCGCGGACGTAGGTAATCATACCGAACCATGTATATCCTTGTGTGTATCATCATGTCCATACTTTCATTTGCATGAGTTGAAGATTTTTATCCTTTGGATGTAGGTTGTAGTAAAATGCATTTACATTCTGGCGCCGACTAAGATCTCCGGATACCTTGCCTTGGAGACCTTCAGAGGCGATCCAAAGCTGATGTATACACGTTCAAGTGTTGTAGTTGAAGCTAGGATGAACTCTGATGGCCGAAATCGTTGTTATGTCGAGTCATTTAGTTTACATGCATAGTTACAGCAGTACCAGCGTCCTCACAAGGCGTGGTAAAGTTCTCATTTCTTCGCCCACCAACAGTTTGATCAACATAAAGTCTTCATAAGCTCACCGGCGACTAACAGCACAGGTTTGGAGCTAGGTTGAAAGTCTGCTGATATGATGACTACTTGTTTTTGATGATTGATCGAGTTTTAGCAGTAGATAAGCTGTTTTATTGCGATGCTATAGAGCTTGAGTGTTTGGAGTAACAAAAGGTCAAAGCTAAGGTGTCTTTTTGCATAACAAGCTGCCGATCTTGAAGTGTCTTGCCCGGCGATGTTAACTAATCATCGGAAATATCTTGGAGAAGATCTAGGGAAGACGGCCATAATAAGATCTTAGGAGAATAACAACAATAGGAACTTAACTTAAGTTTTGGATTTATGCGACGTACAGTTCAATCATCATGTGCATGAGTTTAATGATTTGGAGCATATAGAAGGAAGGACAAACTAGCTTAAATACGGAGTTCAAGTACTGAAGATGACGTCGTACGGAGAGATAGCGACGTAGCGTACTGAAGTCAGCATAAATTCAAAATAGGGTAGATAGGCAGAGCCCATTTGATAACCGAAGTATGCTTTATATCTGCGAGCTGTGGCGTAATGACAGTTTTTGTGTCAGTCGAATTTGTCTCACCTTTTTAAATGTTTATTTCCCAAATATTAGGTCAAAGTAAGGTGTTCTTTGTATTTGCTGACGTAGGTAGGGACGACACTCGGCTCACCGCGCGCCACGCCCGATAGATAGCACATCAGGGATAGGAAGGACGTTAAGGAATCGTATAGTGACTAGCAGCAACATGCAGACAGGGGTAACAGGGCCGAGGAAAGAAGGCAGTCGACAACCACCACTCGAGGAATCTAGGGCAGCAGCACGAGGCATGCCAACTGTTAATGAGGGAGTGGATCTCGGGCGAGATGATGACACCCTACCTTTGGACCAGGTCATCTTGACCCAGAGGAGAGTTTACCAAATTGATGGGCTCACAGCTTCCGATATAGAGGACGATGAGGAAGCACTTGAAGCCCAGGCCTAGAGACAAAGGACAAGGCAACAAGTTGAGTACCAGGAAGCCTTAGGAAGAGAGCAGGAGCGTCTCAGGAAGATTCAGCTGGGGCGAGCAGCAACGAGCAACGTCGTCCCTACCCCATCCATGCGACTGGTCCGATACTACCCCCACCGCCAATGTCGATACCATTACAAACTCGGACACACCACCCTAATGGGAACTCTATCTATGAAAGCACAGACCCGACACTCTTAGCCATTTTAGAAAGTCAAAGAAGTCAAGAAGCGACATTAAGGGAGCTCCAGCAGCGGAATCTCGCCCTAGAGTTCGAAAATTAACAGTTGAGGAACCAGGGAACCAAATCAAGAGGTTCGTCCAGCCGAGGAACGTCGAGTCGTCATGGCCGATTAGGTCTGTAGTTGAAGAAATTCCTACACTACACACTTGTTAAGATTCTATAGAAATCTGTTGGAAATCAATTAAACTTCAAAGATTTAAACGACACTTTACTATTCAAATTTCAGAAATGTTTACAGAATTGGAAGAAATCAAGATTACAAATATTCTCTTGAAATTTCTCTCTCCTCAAGACTCTTTCAGCTCTCAAAAATGCATAATCCTTTTCTGGATTTGTCGAGCCCTTTATATAGGGATTTACATAATGGATGACAGCTAAGTTTTCCTCCTATTTCGGATCTATTTTGCGATCTCATCGTGATCGCAACAATATTCTCTATCGTAAGAATGATGACCATCGCAGGATCAACATATTCTTCCTTTACTTCTTCCATCGTCAGCTTCTTTTGGATATTTTGTGACGCTCGTGAAACGTTGTTAAAGAATTGGCGTGATTTCAGTAAACGTTGTTAATATCGCAGGAATAGCGTTGTAGCGATATTCTGGTCCTACATCTTGCCTCTTCTCATGTATTTTCTGCGAAGAAGAGAAGATCATGAGAACTTAAAATGGCATAATTGCTTATCTTTTCTGACTTCCCCGTTCTAACACGTTTCTATGTCCTTCGCCAGCTGTTTTCACGAATTATTTCTTCCAATAAACTTTTGACACGTCTCCTCTAACCGCTGCGATCTGACCACCCACGTCTCTTTTTTGCATTAATTGCTTTCATCTTCTTCGAGAAATTTCTTCCTTTATAAATACTCTTCTCATTCCTTTCCTTTTTCTCTTTTACTTTCTTCTTCTTTCTCTCCATATCCTCTCTGCAAACTTTACTGTTCTTCCGCGAATTGCGCTGTTGTGATTTCTTTATTATTTTCAACCTTTTCATTCCCATACTTCAAAAATGGTTACAGCTGGTACCAAAAACTTGAAAGCCTTTAATGAGATGCGCGAGAAACTCAAAATTAAAGGTTTTAATTTGTCTTTAATTCCAGATCAGGATTCTAGATCTGAACTTTCTCTTAAATTATTTACTGATGATCAATGTTCTCGCGAAAAAAAATCATAGTATCGCTAGGACAACTTGAAGCTGGTCTTCCCATTCCTCTCTATGACCCAGAACTTCCATTATTTTATCAAATAATTTCTGACGAAAGGTTCTCGCGAGCGGTATATTAACTAGGTGGAGATTGCATCAGATTGTTGCTTGAATATGCTTCTTGCGGTGCTAATAAAGGAACTCGCTACCCTGAAGCTCCAAATAATCCTCTATTTAAAGATGTCCTCATTGTTTCTGAGGATTATACTGTGGACAACTTCTTTGTAAATTATAGTATAGTCCCTATGAAGAGAGATAGCACCTGCTGGGGTGTTCGTTTGAAAAAAGAGAAGGTCGCTAGTGACAAAGATCTTATGTTGGATATTGATTTTCATACACCTACCAACCAAGGTCCTCGCCATTCTAGCGATGACAAGTGGTTCATCTTTCCATTATGTCTTGAAGTTCCTTATATATCTGGTTCTCGCGAACTTCCCGCGAGTCTTGCAGAATATCAACCTTGGGTCTTTAATTGGCCTGAGAGAACTAAAGAGGTACTAATCTCTATGAATTTTCATATTATTATTATTCATTATCTTTCTTGCGCTTTCGTATTCTCGCTAATTATTTTGATCTTTCTCAGATTGAAAGAATGAAGCTCAGTTACCAATCTTTAAGGAAGCCTAGCACTTTTTTGGCTCTGAAATCTTTCATGGATGAAGTAAGAAATATCTCTTCATAAATTTTAACAATATATTGTTGCCCCTATTTCTTATCTTCATCTATGTTCGCAGGAAATCGTAGAGTTAGAACCATTAATACCCGCGAAAACCAAGGAGAAATCTTTGAAAGAGAAATCTGGGAAATCTTCAAAGGATAAATTTGCTGCTCCTTCTAGGGGAAAGCCTCATGCCCCTCACAATGAAGAATCTAGCAATCCTCCACTAAAGAAAAGGAAAACTCAACCTTCTTCTTCATGAATATCTCAACTAACTCCAGAAAATCCAAATGTTGATCTTGACGAGGGTTTTGATGTTAGTGGTTTTCTTTCAAAAAAAAATTCTTTTGATTCTGATTCTTCAATGACTCATCTATCCAGAATTTTTAGCAATATTTCCCACAGCATAACTTGCAATGATGAGGATGAAGTTATTGACAAGACATCCAAAGCTCTCGCTAAAGTTTGCGATGCCCCTATTCTGGTGGATAATGATTCTCTTCAAGGAATCTCAAGATCGCTGACTCCCAGTCTCTTGAATTCTCTTGGTGCCTTGGTATGTTTTCATTTCTTCAATCTGTTTATATATTTTCTCCATTGGTTGATCTTAATTCATATTTTTCTTTCGCAGGTTGGAAGAGCTTCTTTTGCTGTTGCTTCTGATTTAGATAAAAGATGTGTCAAATCTAAAGAGAAAGCTGCTAAACTTCGCCAAGATAAAGAGAAATTAGAATCTGAAGTTATTGAACTTCGCAAGAAGAATAAACAGTTGGAGACTAAAGCTTCAGTTGATAAGAAAAAGATATCTGATCTTGATAGAGCTAACCAACAACTTTATGGTATGACTGATTTACTTTTTCTCTTAATTCTTTTTACTCTATCGCAGCTTATTCAAGCGATCACTTTTAACTTGCAGATATTTATGGTCTTACTAACGAGGCTATACTCTTTCAATCTTTCCCTGAACCTGTAGATGATCATACTCTTCTTGCCTGTCTTAATAATTCCTTAAGTAATTTCTAAGATGATAAGATTAAATCCCTTTCCATAGATGAACTTAGATCCAAACTTAATCTATTAAAAATTGAACAAAGATTCAATTTAGGTTTGACTGACAAATATAGGCGATTTTATCTTGATTCAAAGAAAGAAATAGATATATTAAGACAGAAAATTAGCGATCTTATTGACGAGAAAGATCTTGCTATCAAAAAGGGATCCAAGTCCCTTGCATATTTTCATAAAACTCTCCTTGACGTTCAAATGGACAGAGATAAACTTATCCGCGAGAATTAAGATCTTCTTGTGAGGGAGACTCAAGTTCGATCTCGTCTCCTTATTAATAGCGATGATGAGTTTGCTTGGGCTGCGAAGGTTCTTGAAAATGCCAGGAATGACTTAGGTGTAAATGTTAGCCTTCAAGTTGAACAAGCGGCCTTAATTAGAGATATGATTTCTGAAAGAGAAGGTTGTCTGCCGTTCTTCTTCTCGCTAATTTTCTGTTTTTATTACTCTTTTTTACAAAATTTCTAACTTGTTGTCATATATTCTCGCAGGAGCTGAAAAAATATATCTTGAAAGAATTGGGGAACTAGAAAATACCCTTGCTGCTCGCAATAAAAAATATTCACGATTGAAGGAGCAATTTGACATTACTACCGCGAATTTCAATAGATCTCTCGTTGTTGTTCGTAATGATTCCGTTAAGTTGGTCTGCAATGATCATTTAATTTCTCCTTCTATATATCCTGATCTTGCAAAGGAAATTCCCGCAATAATCACAAATCTTAACATCTCTGATAGTGAAGCTGAGGATTCTGACGAGGATGATAATGAAGAAGGAGAAAAATCTGGTGGAGGAGAAGAATCTGATAAGAATGAAGATAGTGATGATAATGACAAAAGGGAGAAATCTGGCGATCAAGAGAAATCTGATAAAGAAGATGGCGATGAATCTAGCTAGTTCTTCTTTTTCCTTCTATCTTCCTTGTATATTTATTTTCTTCTTTCTGTAACATTGCTATGAGTTTATCTAATTTTGTGAATTTCTCTTTCTTCTACCTATATGAATCAGAAAACAGTTCTTTTTATGCAAGTCAATCAATCAATATAATTATTATTCTTTAACTTTCTGTGTGCATTTATCTATGCAATTTTTATATGATATATCTATGCAATTTTTATATGATAGATGAATGATAACTTCACCGTTCTCATGCATTGCCATACTTGCCTCTATTATTCATCTGCAATATAAAAAATTGATTAAAGATTAGATATTAATGGTAAATAAAATTTTCTTTAATATTGGCGATCTTATTTCCAGCAATAATTGCGTGAAATCGCAATTCTCGTAACATCTGCGAGTATTATCGCAGTAATCTTGTGGTCTTATTACGCCTTCCTAATTAAAGGTCTTATTTTGCCACACTCTTTCTTTCTGCGACAAAATCGCAGGACCACTTTACATTTGCATGTATTGACCCATTGATCTTGCCTTATCTTTATTTTTTGATTGTATTGCGACAATATGACAAGTCTAAGCTCTCTCGCGAGATCAAAGCCTCGTGACATTGTCGTCTTGCGATGAAATCGCAGGACGTCTTTACACTTTCATGCAAAAACCCTTTGATCTCATCTTAAATTTTGGCTTGTTGCCTCTGTATAATTTACGTCACGCGAAAATATGACAGGCCTAAATGTTCTTGCGATCATAAAGCCCCATGACATTTCCGTCTTAAGACACTTATCAGCTCCTTAATGGAGGGTGCCGCCCTTATCTTCCCCCTGGTTGCCCCTTCAAGGAGGACACATCGGCCATACAAGACTAGCTCTTCCCATCCAGATTTACCAACAACCAGCTGTTTTCGCAGCCTCTTATCCTTTATGCCTATATGGATTATAGTTACAAGACTGCACCCTAAGTGGGGTTTTCTTCAGGCCAAGTGCATCGTAACCAAGACTTACCAAGAATGGCAAGGAAGTTTCGTACGCCCTTGGCACCCTTGGCTCAACCGTGTACCTCGGCGACTTGGTCATACTTTGCACTTCTTGGAAGAGATTCTCGGTCATCCAACCAGGGTATAACCATATATAGTTGGAAATCCAAGATCTCTCTCCCGGATAGGTTTTCTTTAACCCCAACATCTACATGACTCAGGATCCAACAACGGTATAACCTTACCCATGAATCATGTCAAGAGATACCCCCTCCTATGACGTGCTCGTAGGTTTTACATTTGCCTCTTACGAAATTTTATTCGCGAACTAGGGTGCACGCCATAAATGTTCGTCCCATTCTTTAATCTCTGCGAAATTTTATTCGCGTTTCTCGCGAGTATTGCAACTCTGATAGAATTTCATAACTTTGATCTTCTTTCTTTTTGTAAAATCTTGCTATTCTTTCAAGCAGAAAATTTTGTTCAATTACATATTCTGTAAACAAATCATTCATATAATCCTCTAAAGTTCATCGTTTTACCTCTTCTACTTACTATTTTCTGCTTTTCTGCTACGTTTTACTGTTGTTTCTTTTTCTGCGAGACGCTCGCCATCAGCCTTCACATCCTCTTTCCGCTCTATTGTATCAATCATTAACCTTTCACATCTCTGTTGTTGTTTGATTTTGTACTTCCAATTACTATTCTTTTCATCTCTTTCTTTGCAAGACTTCATATCAATTTCATAACATTTCTTGCTTTCTCCCCAATCTCCTTTAATAACTCCAACCCCTTTAGGATGAGGAAATTTGATACACTGGTGATAAGTGGATGCTACACCAAATATCCCGTGTAACCAAGGTCGTCCTATCAAGGCATTGTAAGGTTATTCGATGTCCACAATGCATAATAAGATTTTAGAAGATATTCCTTTTAACGATATTTGCATTTCAATTTCCCCCTTTGGTTTGTTGGATGTACCGTTAAATCCATAGATTTTATACGTTGATGGTATCAAATCTTCATCTCTTCTTCCCATGGTTCTATAGGTATGATAGAATAAGATATCAACTGAACTCCCGGTATCTATTAAGACTCTGTTGATTGCCCAAGAGTCTTCAATTTTACCATCATTCTCTTCATCTTCTTCTTGCATTTTCTTTGGTTTTATCTCTAATCGTACCACCAATGGGTTGTCATGTTGCTCGCCAAGTTCTGGTATATCCTGTGCAGTGAAAAATAGAGTTTGTTTCTGCCATTCTTCTAATGGCGAGGCTCTCGCTATGTTAATTATCTCTCTTCTATCTGTGCTCCTCGCGAAGACTCTGCTTAAAACATTATCATGGAAATATTCTATAGTTCTGAATGAATGCACAATGGAGTTACAAAACAAATTCCTTGTTTTAGCCCCCACTTCTATCACGAATGTTTCTGCTCCTTTTAAAGCATTCACTCTGCGAGTTTCTAGTGCTGGCGGTAATTGATGAGGTTGTGGATGTCCTACTAGAAAGTGATTTAACTTCCCCTGTTCAATCATCCTCAAAATTATCCTCTTTACATTCCTAAAATTATTTATTGAATGACCATGAAAGTGATGGTAAGGAAAAAATTCTTGACTTCGATTGCTTGGATGTGGTTCTTTCCCCATGTTCCATGGCAAAGGTATATTCTCCATTAGAATAATAGCTTCCCAAATTTTTTTCTATGCTGGCATTAAGAGGTGGCATCTTAATTTCTTCCCATATTATCTTTTGATTTCCTTGCCCTCTAAAGTTATTCTGCCTTTGTCCGCCATAAGTTTCTTGCGGCTGATCAAGTCTTTGAATTTTATTATTTCCACCGCGATTGTAATAATTCTTTTCCCTTTCATATTCTTCTTGATCTCGACTACCCATCGCTACCAATTTTTGTTGGTGTTCACTTACCACCTTCTCTTGTTGTGGCTGCGAGGTGCTCGCCACATTTTTTATCATTTTATGGAGCAAACTTCCACTTGCCGTTAGTGAGATGTTGTTCACGATGGGATATGATTCCATCTCATTTTGTTTCTCCTCCAAAGCAATGTATTCTTCCTGTAATTCCCGCAGCTCAGTCATAGTAATTGTATTCTTGACTCTGAAAATTTGTATGTACAATAGATTGGTCGCGAACATTGCATTGATAAAATAAAAGATAAGATATCTCTCGTCAACTCTTCCTGCCATCTCACTGCACATTGATTTCCATCTTATGGTTAAGTGCTTCAGACTCTCGCCAATTATCTGTTTTAACCCAAACACATCTTCAATACCTGGACGCGATGAATTTTTGCTAATATATGCTTCTAAAAATGTTGCTTGTAAATGATCAAAAGAAGTTATGGTATTTTTTGGTAATCCCTCGAACCATTTCAACGCCTCACCAGTCAAGCTAGATGCAAAATATTTGCACAACACAACATCATGATTCTCCCATTGTAGCATACATCTAACATAAGCTTTGACGTGTTGAACAACACAAGTAGTTCCATCAAAAATGCTGGTTAATGCTGGTAAATTGCATTTTGGAGGTATCCCTCTTAACTATACTTCTTGAGTAAATGGAGTTCTCGCAGCTTCTTCAATAGCTTCATCAAGTTGCCTTCTACCTCCTTCTATTCTATTTTTTATCATTACTCGCATTTCTGCTAGTTCTCTCAATATTTGCTCATTCTTAGCTGAGCTTTGTTCCATTGGCCTCTTTAACTCTGTTTCCATTCTTCTGCGTTCTTGCCTTTCTTGTCTTGCGAGATTTTGTGTATCTTCTTCTTCATCATCATCTCGTCTTTCTCTGCGATTTTCTCTTTCATCTTCTTCTCTGCGAATTTCTTCATTTCTCCTCATTTCTCTTCGTTGTCTCTCTATTCTCCTCTGTATCCTATCATAATCCTCTTGAATATTACCATTGTATCGATTTTGCGTACATCTCCTTTCTTGATTTTCATGATTATTTTGTCGCACTTCTTTTTGAAATTCATGTTTTTCTACTTCTGCCCTTAATCTTTCCCTCTCGCGGGCCAGACGTGCTTGTTCAGTGTAATGTCTCTCAATTTCTTCTTCGATCATTCTTTGATTCTCTTGCCCATGTAATATCCTCTTACCTTCTTCTGAATTTTCTTCTTCAATTAGGTTGTTTCTTCCCTCTTGATTTCTATTGTCACGCGGATTATAGCGATCTCCAATTATCTCTTCTTCTCTAGGACGTTGTTCTTCATTTAAATTTTGCACTTCTTCTCTAACATTTCTCACTGGGGAATTTTGCCTTGGTTCTTCTCTGAGTGATCTTGAATTTGATCTAACAGTACTTCTTGATCTCCTTCTTTGTAACCTCAAATTCTCCATTCTTAGCTCATGATTTTTTCTTGTTAAATTCGCACGTTCTTCTGCCTCTAATCTTCTTTCTTCATGTATTCTTTGTCTCAAATCATCTACTGTTTCACGTCCTCCATGAATTAATCCTCCAACCATTTCTTGATTTCTTTCTCCTCCTTCTTCATTTCTCAATTTTCGATTTTCTGCTTCTTCTATCGAATCCGTCCTCCAAGTATGAACACTCACTCTATCATAATCCACATTCCTATCTCGTGTTTGTGTTTGTTGATTCGGGTGTTGAATTGAACTTTCTGCTTCATTTCTTATTCTATTTCTTCCTGATCTTATCCTTAAAGATTCTTCCAATTCACATGTTCCCTCACCTGCAAGTCTTTTACTTCTTCTCACAGTTGTCGGTGGTTCTGATGTATTTCTTCTTCTTCTATCCATTTCTTCAACTCTGACAATTTCTTCAAATCTTCAAGTTGTAATTAGAGATTTCTTAGCTTGATTCTCCCTGTTTCTGGGCCCCAAAATGTAGTTGCGGGAATTCCTACACTACACCCTTGTTAAGATTCTATAGAAATCTGTTGGAAATCAATTAAAATTCAAATATTTAAACGACACTTTACTATTCAAATTTCAGAAATGTTTACAGAATTGGAAGAAATCAAGATTACAAATATTCTCTTGAAATTTCTCTCTCCTCAAGACTTTTTCAGCTCTCAAAAATGCATCATCCTTTTCTGGATTTGTCGAGCCCTTTATATAGGGATTTACATAATGGATGACAGATAAGTTTTCCTCCTATTTCGGATCTATTTTGCAATATCATCGTGATCGCAACAATATTCTCTATCGTAAGAATGATGACCATCGCAGGATCAACATATTCTTCATTTACTTCTTCCATCGTTAGCTTCTTTTGGATATTTTGTGATGCTCATGAAACGTTGTTAAAGAATTGGCAGTGACGCTCGCGGAAACGTTGTTAATATCGCAGGAATAGCATTGTAGCGATATTCTGGTCCTACAAGGTCAATCACCACCTATGATGGGGCCAAGCAACCCTAATCAGTCCGGACGATCAGGTCAACTAACACCACCTCCCCCCCCCCCATGCACACACCCCCACCCCACCCCCACAAAGATATGGACCACCCGAGGACTCGTCCACTGATGAGGAAAGGCGATGTAGGGGCGGACGACAAAATGGGGCAACAGAAGCTAAGCTCAAAGAGTTGGAAGCAAAGATCAATGAGCTATCGGGAAATAGCGAAGAGAACAAATTGGGAGAGATTATGAGCGAGTCCAAGAAGACGCATTTCTCCCAATAACTCGAACAAATGGCGTTCCCACCAAAGTGTACTTTGCCTACATTTCCTTCTAGATTCGACGGAACAAGAGATGCGGTCGAACATCTAAAAATGTATGCCATATCATTAATTAAATGGAAAAGTAACACGGTAGTCATGTGTAAATTCTTTCCAGCCAGTTTGGAGGGTGAGGCGAGAGATTGGTTCTATTCGCTTCCACCCGGATCAATCGACGATTACGACGCTCTTATTGAGGCCTTTCTTGAAACCTACATGCACAACAGCCAACCTCAACCAAGAATGAACAAACTATTCACCCTCGCCCGGAGGTTCAGGGAGCCCTTGAGAACCTTGACCGATAGGTGGAGGAAGCTGTGTACTGAAATCGGAAAAGTTCTGGTAGATCAATCTATCTTTGGATTTGAAAATGCACTGGGAAGATCGGACCCCATCTGGGTAGCTATGTTCTCTGAAAATCCAAAAACCCTAAAGGAGATGCGAAGAATGCAAGAACATTTCATTACCTTAGAAGAAATCCAATCCGAGTCGAGAGATAGGAGAATACAAGAAGCTAGTACTGAAGCGGGTGCCGAGACTAAGGCGGTTATGGACAACCCGGCTAGGAGACCCGAGAAGAGATCGGACCCTCCACCAAGAGGTAATAAGAAGAAAGAATGGGTGGCCAAAGGGAAGAGGCCGAGGCAGGAATCCCGATCGTACACCCCTTTAAAATCTCCTTTGGAAGAAGCCCGATCGTATACCCCTTTAAACGCTCCTTTGGAAGAAGTATTCAAGGAAGTTGAGAATAAGAACGATATCAATTACCCAGCATCGAGGGGAGTCCAATTTCAAGAAACCAAAGTCCACCCAGACTATTGCCAGTACCATCAGTATAGGGGCCACTCCACTAATAATTGTCGAGAAGTGAAGGATATCGTCCAACACCTCATCCGAGATGGGTAACTGAGATAGTTTGTCTGACATCCATCCAAGTCGACAACAGCACCCGATGCGCCGGTCCATCAAGTCCGCATTGATAGGTCAACTCAATTTGTGAATACCATTTCACACTCCACTATGCAAGACTATACTTCCAGACTATTTATCACTTCAAGGATTCACAAGAGGGACCGCAATGGCAAAGAAATATTCAGTGTAGCTAATACCTTACCAATGGAACCTTGGATGATGCAACCTATTTCTTTCTCGGCCAAGGATGTCCCAGCAAATGGGCAAGCACACAGTGATCCCTTGGTCATCACGTTATTAATTGATATATAGGGAGTAAGAAGGATTCTCATAGATAGTGGAAGTTCAGTAGAAGTGTTGTTCTACGACACGTTTAAGAGAATGGATCTGTCGGACGGCATCCTCGTCCCCTCAACATATCGCATCTACGGTTTTAACGGCACAGTTACCATCCCTAAGGGCGAGGTAACACTGAGGATATATCATCACCCCCATAGGGATTTCCTTGAACAAGTTACATATCCACACAGTTATCCCTGATTATCCCGGATTCCCGGATTTACATATCGTCCCCTCAACATATCGCATCTACGATTTTAGTGACTTGAACAAGGCTTGTCCGAAGGACAGCTTTCCTCTTCCTAGCATAAACCAATTAGTGGAATCCATAGTCGGGTACGAGGCGATGACATTGATGGATGGATACATGGGCTACAACCAAATACCGTTAGCGCCCGAGGATCAGGAGCATACCTCCTTTTTCACACCAAGAGGGTTGTATTGTTATACTAAGATGCCATTTGGACTTAAGAATTCTGGTGCTACTTACCAGAGATTAGTGGGAGACATGTTCGAAAACAAGATCCACGACACCATAGAAGTTTACGTAGACAATATGTTAGTCAAGAGTCGCCGATCTAAGGATCATGTCTGAGACCTTCGAGAGATTTTTCAGACGATGAGGAAACACACGATGAAGATTAACCCCGCTAAGTGCGACTTCTGGGTAACATCAGGAAAATTCCTGGGATATATCATCACCCCTAGAGGGATAGAGGCAGACCCCGAGAAGGTCAGGGCTGTCTTATAAATTCCTTCTCCCGCGACGGTAAAGGATGTGCAAAAGCTAAATGGCTGCATAGCAGCATTGGGGCGATTCGTGTCACAGTCGTCGGAAAAATGTAAAACCTTTTACGACATCCTGAAGAAAGGAAAATAGTTTCAATGGACGGATGCAAGTGAAGAGGCCTTTCAAACATCAAGTTACACTTATCCAGCCTCCCAGTTTTGCAGAGGCCCGAGCCATCAGAGATCCTCACCCTATACTTGGGAGTGACACCATATGCCATTAGTGCAGTATTGGTCAAGACGGAGGAGAACATGGAAAAACCAGTATATTTCACTAGCAAAACACTAAGCCCGACCGAGAAAAACTATACCAGAATGGAGCAGATGGTTCTGGCACTAGTTTTTGCCACTTCTAAACTTCGAACGTATTTTCAAGCTCATCGCATACGAGTACTCACCAAATCACCTATTAAAGCAGTCCTAGATAATGCAGGGCGATCAGGAAGAATCTCTAAATGGGGAGCCTTAATCAAACAGTATGATGTGGTATACGAAACAAGGACGGTGATCAAGGGGAAGGTAGTGGCCGACTTCTTAGATGAATTCCCACTTAGTGATGAAGACGAGGTGGAAGATATACCGGGGATGATAGAAAAACGAGAAGAACCTGCTGACCTATTAGCAGCCAATAGTCCTACAAGATGGGAAGTTTTCATCGATGGGGCGTCAAACAAAGAGGGATCAGGCCTTGGGTTAGTGTTCACCACGCCGAAAGGAAGGAATATAGTGCATTCGTTCAGACTAGAATTCAAGGCAACAAACAATGTCACCGAGTATGAAGCGGTAATCCATGCCTTACGGATAATTGTAGAAATGGGGATGCAATAAGTTCGCTTAACTAGTGACTCACAGTTGGTGATCCGGCAGATTACGTGCAAATACGCTACACACCACCCCGTATTGCAAAAGTATGGGGAGCTCGCCCAGTCTTACATCAACCAAATGCTGAGTATTAAGTTCCGCCACATTTCGCGTTATGAGGCTCCTTATTTCCTCAATCCCATAAACACCAGAAGTACGGATTGATGTGGCTATTAACATAGCCGAGCGATATAAGGAGGGCGATTGGAGAAAGACGATACACCAATACCTAGAAACTGGCGAGCTACCTAAAGGTCGGCACGAGATAAATAAAATAAAGAGTAAGTCGGGCGCCTACGAGCTAAGGGAAGGGATCTTATATAGGAAATCCTACTTAGGGCCCCTTTGACGATGCCTAAGTAAAGAGGAAGGCCACACGATCTTGCACGAGTTACACTATGGAGCCGCTGAAATCACATCTCGGGGAGAAGCTTATCAGCCAAAGCAAAGACGATGGGATACTTCTGGATGTATATTAACGAAGATGCAAAGGAAATGGCGAAATCTTGTGAAGAATGTCAGCGGTTCGGCAAGAAAATACAGGTGGCAAGAGTACCCTTAAACTCTGTTATAAGCCCATGGCCCTTTGCCAAATGGGTCATAGACATTGTCGGACCATTACACGTATGAACAGGGTAGAGGAAATACTTGATTGTGGCCACGGATTACTTTACCAAATGAGTAGAAGCAGCACCACTAAGGCATATCCGAGACAAAGATGTCTTCAAATTCATCTGGGACCATATCATTTGCCGCTTTGGGATCCCAGCAGCCATCGTCTCCGATAACGGTAAACAACTCCAAGGGGAAAATATTGATCTGTTGTTCAACACGTACAACATCAGGAATAGTAAAGCTACCCCCATTTACCCTCAGAGTAATGGGAAGGCCGAGATCACTAATAAAATGATCGCCGACAACATGAAGAAGAAATTAAATGGTGCATATGGTGACTGGTGTGAGGAGCTATACAATATTTTGTGGGCATACAGAACCACCCGGAGGGAAGCTACAGGGTTCTCGCTGTTCATGCTTACTTATGGAACCGAGGCAATTCTACCAACAGAAGGGATGATCCCTACTACTAGAACAGAATCTTGGAGGCGAAATGTCTCGTACAATCTAATTTTGGCAAAACTCGACGATCTGGAAGAAACAAGGGAGATAGCGTTACAAAAAATGGAAAACTATCAAAGAAGGTTACAGCGAGAGTATAACAAACGCGTTCGCCCAAGAGAGTTCCAACCAGGGCAGAAAGTACTCAAATTTCTGGCTAAATGGGAGATAGACAAAAAGGGCGGAAAACTAGCACCAAAGTGGGGTGGGCCGTACATAATTGCGTCTAAGGCAGGCGAGGGATCGTATCGTCTACTAAGGCTCAATGGAACAGAAGATCCCAAACCCTGGAACATCAAGTATTTGAAACTCTACCATCCATGAACGGAGACGCGGTGAAAAGGTGAGCATTCTTGTCTTCTATTTCTGTAAAACTACGAGGGGTATGAGATAGGGCATGAGCGACTAATGGTCATTCGTACTCGGGGCAAATCCAATGTGGAAGTACCAAGGTGAATTATACTTGAATGGTCATTCGTACTCGGGTCAAAGCCAGTGTGGAAGTTATGAGGTGACTTACACTCGAATGGGCATTCGTACTCGGGGCAAAGCCAGTGTGGAAGTGCCGAGGTGCCTTACAATCGCCTGGATATTCGTACTCGGGGCAGTGGCAGTGTGCAAGTGCCGAGGTAGCCTAAGTTTTCTGGTGGTTGGAAACCAGTTCCGCATGTTATTAAGACACGAGGTCTTCTCAGCTAGGTGGCCTACTTACATTTGAAAGGTCACCCCCATCGCAGGTGGCTGTGACCACTTTCCCGAGATTGGTTGATCGATAACCGCTCGGGATAATCGAGCCTAGAATTAGGTTGGCTAGTACCCTGCCACTGAATCTAAGAGATAGTGATGAGATACCCCAATAAGGACATGGCATTGGGCCCGATGACCCTCCTTGTTGGGTGTGTTCGACAGAAACGGTTAAAATACTAACACACATAATCAACAATTGCAGGAATAACATAAGGAACAAGGGCTAGAACGAAAAGCAACATGCGTCAATTAAGAAAGCGCGGAAAATGTCATGAAACCACAAGAAACACAAAGTATAACGGAAGTAAAGAGAACAACATCGGCGACGCAGCACCCCCGTTCAAAACAAACAAGCAGTGTATCGGATATAAAAGGGGGAAGAAGTGTTCAAAACGATTTACAACCCATGGAAAGAGGCGATTTAGTGACGCATCACTACAAAAGGGGAATTCAAGCCTTAGGGGGGACAGTACCAGACCTCTTTTGCACGACCTCGCGCCGCTTATTCTCCACCCACTTCTCGATACCCGACTGAACCTTCTCGTCTATCTCATCTGCATGGGCGACACGTTCATCCTCAAGCTGTACAGTAAGTTGCAAATTGGCAGCCTCTGCATGGGTTAACTTGGTGCCCAAATCGGCCTCGACCTGCTTCAATCGTCGGACCTCCAGATCCAGTTCCCGGGAACATTTTTGCTCGGCTACAAAATCACAACAACACGGGATTATTCATCGGATAGGGCTTAGCAATTTCACAAGTACAGAGCATAATATAATCTTAAGGAATGACCTCAACACATCATCTACAAGACCTGAAAGGGCGGGTAACACTGACTGAAGCGATTCTACCGACTTGGACAATTCATCCTCGACCTTAGACAATTTCATGGTTAGTTCGTTATAGTGCTTCTCGTTGAACTCGTTACTGGGGCAGTACTTTTTATTTTCGCTTCACTCGTCCATTAGCCGATTACGCGATACTTGGAGCACTGAAAGTTGCGATTTACTCCATTTTAGTTCACCCACCACTTTGTTGAGTTCTCCCACTTTTCTCATCAGATCACGGTTAGCTCGCTCCACTACATCTTTATCCCTCAGTATTCGTCGGCGATCTTCATGAAGGTCTCGGTTCTGCAATTGTAAAGCATTTACCCGTTGCTCTAAGTTCGTGACCAAAGCGGTCTTCTCAGCAGCTAGGCGTTGGGAAGAACCCAAGTGAGCCCGTAAATTGTCTATTTCTTCAGGGGCATATTCAAACTGACGAAAGCGATCTAATTCATCCTGAAGCTCTTCGATCTCATCGGCCTAGCGATCTATCTTACCATCCTTATTCGCAATTCGCCGATAAAGATTCTCCACTAAATCATTTTCGATATCCTACTTTCTCTTCATAATCATAAACTCCGAAGAAGCATCTAAACCTATACTATCTATATCATCTAGAAGAAGGATACCCGACTCAGGATACTGGAACGATAAACTCAATCAACTTAAGCTAAGATTATGGAATTATAACATACCTTGGGCATCGGCGAGTTTGATTTCCATCTCACGCGCGCGACTTTTTTCGTTCTGCAATTGAAGCTGGAGAGATTCTACCAGCTGCATTTCCCTAAGATGATTGGCGGCATCCAACCGTACCCGATTAAAAATCTGATACAAGTAAACAAGTTAGAATGGTAGGCGACGAAAAGGAATAAACCAAGGGCAAGGCGTCACCCAAACATGCAGAGTCACTCACCATTGTATCAAGAGTCTGAGCTATATCTCCATACAGGGGCATGTCAATAAGCATTTTCTCATCAGTATACGCACCGAAGTCGGGGGAAGTCAGCGCTCCAAGAGAATTCATGATAGGACCAGAGACAGTAAAAGAGATTTCAACACCGGACGAGGACCCACCAGTAATCTGGGGCAGATGATGAAGTACTTCTGATTCAGCATTAACAGTATTTCCTAGCTCGGGCGCCTTCAAGGGTTCTTGTTTTTCGGCCAATTCAGGATTAACGACCACCTCAGGACCAACATTCTCGCCCATCTCCTTCCCATCGCCCTTGTCATCCGAGAAATCCTCGCCGAATATGTCATCTTCATCGGGGATATTGAAGATTGGTTTCTGCCTTTGCTGTGGCTTAGCAACAACATTCTTGCCCCTATGAGGATTACGTCTAAGAGGTTGAGGGTCAATATCCTCCACATCGGCTTCATCATCATCATGCCTAGGGAATTTATGCACAAGGCTTCTCGTCAGAACATGTGAAGGAAAAAACCAGGGGCAAGTACATGTACTTATAATAAAAATACTGTGTTTGTTACCTTCCCCTGGTCTTCCTCAACCCTTGTGCTAGTACCTCTTTTCCTCGACGATGCGTCATCCTTGGTAGAGTCGCCCTTAGGCTTTAACGACAACAAATATCCAACCCGTGTAAGAACCAACAAGTTAGAAATTAAGGAAAGTAGAAGAAGACACATACCTTATCGGCCATGTCGTCGTTAACTACCCAGAAAGGATAGGGCTCGGCCGGAAATGAAGGCGACGGAAAGCTACCATGTAAAATAGGACCTCGGAAAAGGAGCGGAACTCGGAGATAGATTGGATCATTGGTGTGATGGGGTCTCCTGTTAAAACCTTGGCCCATGGGATCATCATCCAGCATCATCCTCTCAACACCCTTTGGCATGGTTCTCTGACGATGGGGAATGGCAGCCAAACCGGCAAGATCACCATTGGTTGAAGTACCAGCTCGATAGTTGGCAAGGAAATTGGCAACATTATACTCTGGAGCGTGCTCGGGCTTGTAGGTCGACTACTCGGCGGTAGAACCGTGACCATATCGGCGAGCTCTCCATTCATCCATAATGCGAAAAGTGTTGCCAGTCCATTGAGCCAGGGCGCGATAAGGCTTGAGCTGAGAGAGAACCTCATAATAAAAAGGGTTGTCAGGGTTGTACAAAGGGAGACGAAGTCCTAGCTCTAGCTGACCCTGAGTAATGACCACGCAATCAGCTGACTGCTCATACTTATCCATGTCGGATTTCTTCAAGAGGATGTTTTGGCCTGAGATCAGGGTAACTTCGTAACTTTGAAGATCGTGCTTCTCTTTCAACTGCTCAATGAACTCTTCATCAGAGAGATCTTTCACCCTTTTCTCAGACCTGCACGAAATATAAGGGGAATCATCAGGAAAGATAGATTTCATGGCGCGATCATCGTACTTAGAAGGACTATCAAACGAAAATAGGAAAGCGAGGGAAAAAGCATCATTATCAGAAAAAACATCATCCACGCACCTTTTCTCAGTCATCGAGGGAGAAGAAGCCATGAACGGGAATAATACAGAACTCGAAAATCGATAAAGGAGTTTGGGACGACGAAAATGTAACTGCAGCCACTGTAGCAATCGGAGATGAAGAGATGAAGGAATAAAATCGAGAAGACAAGGATTTACTGAGGTAGAAGATGATGAAGAATCTCGAAGAAAAAGTTGCAGCGTCTGGAGGCTAAAAAGAAATGGTGAAGAAGAAGAAAGAGAATAGGAGTTGGACTATTTAAAGAAGAGAAGTTTTAACCGACGCCGACGGTTACATGTAATAAAGTAGAGTTAATGGGGGACTGCATGGTGGAAATCTCGGCATGAACGAGGACGTGGGAAGCGGGGACGACTTTCTTCCACTCGTGTCTGCCACATGAGCGAAAGAAGGGGCATAAATTTAGGTGTAAATTATCCCCAAGGCTAGGTGGAAACATCTCAAGCTATGAGGTACCCAAACATGAAGAGACGGGAAGCACGGGATAGAGGCTGGAAGGCGCTTAATTTAAGGAGCCACGTGGATCGGGCGTGATCACTCTACAGCTGTCGGACAAGACTAGACCTCAGGCCTCTGACAAAGCTGGCAGATGAGACGTATTGGGTCAACCAAGGAGTGGTAGTCAAAGGGATAAAAAGATACGTGTCATATCGGCCAGATGCAATGGCGATAGGTTGGAAGGGCGACATCGCACCAAGAGAACACCCGAACGAATCGCCTCAGACAAGGGACTACAAAGGAATCAAAGCACATCGGACATAGTGACGGAAGAAGGGACGACGCAGGCGGGCCCGATGATAGGACTTCAAGTTAGATATGTTGTGACCAACACCCTAGTTTGGTTGTATGTGGCCTCCCCTATAAATATAAGAACTTGTATCCAAAAGAAGGTAGGATATATTGGGAGGAGAGAGACCTGTAATCAGAAAAGAGAGAAGTAAAGTTGAGAGCTAGTTCACCTTGTAAGTGAGATCACTTGAGAGAGCAACACCATTGTAACACCTTGAAGTAATAAGATTCATCCTTTCACCCCCACGGACGTAGGTAATCATACCGAACCACGTATATCCTTGTGTCTATCGTCATGTCCATACTTTCATTTTCATGAGTAGAATATTTCTATCCTTTGGATGTAGGTTGTAGTAAAATGCATCTACAATAAACATTACTCGCCTATTCTAAGTAATGCACTACAAAGAGGTAGTCATTAAGAGCATTTGAGTATCCAAAAAATGTGTATAATTGTGTACACAATAAGAATTAACATGTGTGTATAACTATGTACACCTAGGCTATTCTCACTAACACCCATATGAGTATCCACAAAATAATGTAAGCGAAAATTTTATCCAAATAATATTTGCAGATAGCAGCTAAGCATGTTCTAAAGTTAGCTAACCTTACCATCAACTATAAGAATATGGATTCTATGCAAAAGCAAATGTGGATAAACAAAATATCAAGAAAATCCAACGATGCAAATGCAAACAAAGGGACGTCATTTCTTATTTACAGAAGTCATGTCAAAAATCAAGAAATGAAAGACATCTGAGACAGTGAGAAGAAGAAGAAGATAAGGAAATAGTAAGGTTTGATTAAGAGTCCGAGACTTAGAGATTAAAAAAAGGAAAACCAAATATTAAAAGATAGCTTTTCTTATTAAAATGGCGGCAAACAAGTACTATTACTACCCATATCCGTGCACACTAGTCTATCAACCCATGACCTATATGCCCATCAATCACACCACTAAAAGATACTGAAAATTAATCCTCATCATCATCAAACTTATCCTTTGTCATCTTCCTTTGAAACTATTCATTGTCCGTTCAATTTAAATCTGAATGTGAAATCTACGGTCTAGGTATGAACACAACTTATAGTTGCAGAAATTAACAAACAAATACTCATTACAGTAACGGTCTAAGACTTAGATTGAGTGAGAGAGAGAGAGTACTACCTTGACGTCCTTTCCTACTTTGCCTTTCTCTTCTACAACTATTATCCCATAGATGAGCTTCATATCTACCAGTCCATCTATGTCTGCAAACAATTTTTTTAAGGGATATTTTGACTTTGGGTCCCAACTTTGTGACCAGAACTGTATTTGGGTCTTAGAAAGTTTCAAATTAGAGTTTGGGTCCCAGGATCTTAGTTGACCGCCTTGACTGTTAAAAAACTGGGTTAAATAATGAAATTACTAACTCAATATTATATTTAAGTTTATTTACTAACTTTGCCATCTGTTAGGCACGTATACGGTTGCAGATTACCATGAATAGAGGGATGAGATTACAAGTGATTTCTACTTTCCCTTTCTTTTCCGGATGCTCGTACTAACTTCCTCTAATTTCCTCTCTTCTTTTTTAGCTTTCCATTCTTCTAATTTCCCCTTAGATTTTACATGCCTTAATCTTCTTCAATCATATCTCTCCAAGCATCATAATTACTAGTTTTGTCCAGCTTTTGTTGCTCCCGCCTGACCCTGGTATTTGTAACTTCGTTTGTATCTTTTAAGAGATGTTAAATGATTTTCTATTTGTTTTCATTGTTGTAACTAATGGTTAGGAAACGATCCACTAGTCCGCACCTTAGATTATTGATTTTTTACCGAAATTTGTAATATGTAAGCACATGGAACAATTAGGGATTGTAAACAGGTTTATTGATTTATTGGTTCCTGTGATTAATCTTTTTCATGAATTTTGGGGATTTAGGTTATTTTGCATAGATGGGTTCTGATGGAATCACCTTATATGTTTTGGCTTGTGGATTTTAGGAATGTTGTTTCTCCGTCGTTACTAAAACTCTGTAGACGTCTCTGTAATGTAGACCGCCATTAATGGACTTGAAGAAGCAGGTTTTCTAGGAAACTCCAGGCCGTTGGATCCCATTTGTTCTCTCCCGTTCCATGTGACATGTGCGACTCACGTGTTAACAGTAACCGACGGGTTAAGTAAATGAAAATTATTTATTAGAAAATAAAAAATCTAACCGTCAAGACGGTCAACCGTGGTCCTGGGACCCAAACTCTAATTTGAAACTTTCTAGGACCCAAATGCAACTCCGGTCACAAAGTTGGGACCCAAAGTCAAAATATTCATTTTTTTAATGGATCAGATAGAGATTTTCAGAATCTAGTAATACTAGTCTTTCTTTTATCCAAAGAAAAAGAACAAAGAAAACCACGATTCTGGAAAACAAATGAGGCATAAATTAAGCAACTAATCACTTTTGCACAGTAAGAGATGAACGCATCTAGGAGTGAGGACTCCCTTCTTCATAGGAAAACTCCGTTTGTCACATCCTCCCATGATCTATAAGACGTAACTCTTGAACTCCTGTAACACAAACAATCAAAAATTTCATTCCAAAACTACACATGCCTACATTCATGAAGTTAGTATTTCAAAGAATCAAGACCTAGAATAGTTGTGGATATATGAAATAGGATTGATAAATATAGCAAACAACATGATGCAAATAAATATATAGAGAAGATAAAATCTAAGACTTCAAGAAGGGCAACATTTAAAATTTCTGCTAGAGGCTTACATACTGAACCATACACTTTTAAAGAATGATTATTAGTGTATGCATTTCCTACGTTTTTTAGCTAGCTTAAAGTGTATACACATACGAATATAAAAACAAGGGTATCGTTGAGCAAATCGCTACACATGCCTACTTTCTCATACAAAGGAACTAATCAATCTGATAAACATAATAATAAATTGTGAAATTACATGAGTTAATATATGAACACAATCTATTGCACGTTTTTTGGTTTGAAAATTAACATGTGTACTATTATGTACATATTAAGAAAACAGGTGTACAACTATGTACACACGAAAATCAACATGTGTACAATTATGTACACATTAAAAATCAAGACAAAAAATAGCGGTTTACATACTGAACCATACACTTTTAAAGAACGGCTATTCGTGTATGCATTTCCTATGTTTTTTAGCTAGCTTAAAGTGTATACATGTTTCTTAATATGTACATAATTCTGGATTTTGTAGATGTGTACATAGTTGTACACCATTGTCCGTCTCCCGAATATATTGCACGTTTTGTAAGTATAAATATTATATTTCCTAGGTTTTGGTAGATGTGTACTAGTTGTATACCATTGTCAAGCCTCAATGACACACATATTTTTTACACTTGTATCTCGTTTATGTGCACATAATTTTTCCTATGTAGTAATTGGTTGCGTCACCGTAGTCTTTCTTTTTCCAGCTTATATGGTTTGTTATTTCAATTTTTTCAGATGAATTATCTTTGATACTTCTTGGATGAATTCCTAGAAGTTAGGTGTTATTGGTATTTCTTATTATATGTTGACTATAGAATAAATTGAGTGTGACACGTATTGGTTCTAGAAGCGCGCTGACTTAGAAAACATGCATATTTTGTGGTACTTAATGTGAACATAATTCTACATGCGTTGATTCTTAATGTGTACAAAATTGTACACCTGTTTATTTGTTAATATGTACAAAATTATACACATGTTGATTTGTTAATATGTACATAATTAGTCGTACACATGCTAATCTAACATTAGACTCACTTCCATTTTAAATTTTTGTTCCATATCTATAACAAATAATTTCTTCATGGATTCTTATTTTAGGTGATTTTTTGGCATCATTAGACTTTTTTATTGAGTTGAAGATATGTCATGAGTCACCAATAATTTCAATAGCTCATGATTTCTTTCTGAAAAGTCCATAATTAATAGAAAATCTATTTTAAATGGTCGATGTGCAGGATATATTTATGCTCACTACTATTTTCTAGTTACCGCCTTGTTTTTCTACTTTATTTGTCTTATATTTTCTTTCATCTCTTGGATTGTCGTCATTTCCTATATTTTCTTTCTGTAGATAACTATATCGTCAACAAGAAAACGAGTTGCATCTCTGAATAGTAAAGTTCACAAGATAAATTCTTCATTTGTGCTCTCTTTAACCATTATTCCTTTCCTTGTGAAATTTGTGAAGATATTCTTTTGAAAGGTTAAAGACCGGTATAATCTTTATGTGCATTGTTTTTATTATACCGGATGTACGATGTGTACTTGTTTGTACACCAGTTATGCGTAGTGTACTTTTTAGTGCACTAGGTTATCATACATGCTTGTTGTAAATTGTGCAATTTGCTTCTACATTGATTATGAACCTGAATCTAACAAACTAGTACTTTCATTTAGACATGTCTATACACAAGAAACATATAATTCTTCCTATGTCGAATATCATTATCCCCAAGTCTTGGTTAGGTAGTAAGATTTAGGGACTCATAAGCATCAAAGGGCCTAGTGATGTGTATATAGTGTACACTTATATTTTATGCATACAAACCAAAAATAAGAATAAGTACTAATGTGTACAGGTGTTGGACCTTTTATAGTTGTGTACATAGTTGTACGCCATTGCGCTATTTCAACTATGTACACCATTGTGCCCTCTCATGATTTTATGGCCTTGGATTTTTATAGGTGTGTACACCACTGTACAATCTCAATAATATATATGACCTGTTTTGTGTGTATGGATGTTGGATTTGTTATATTTTTTTATAGGTGTGTACATACTCAGTAATATATGCATGTTTTGTGGATACATGAGACGGGATTTTTGTAAGCGTCTACATAGTTGTACACCATTATGATCTCTCATGATTTTATGTTTTTTTTTTGTCGGTATGCACACTAGATTTTTTTAGGTGTATACACCATTGTACAATCGCAATAACATATATAACCCGTTTTGTGTGCATGGATGCTGGATTAGTTGGATTTTTTATATGTGTACATAGTTGTACACCACTGTAATATATAGTTTGTTTTGTGGATATGGATGTTAGATTTTTGTAGGTGTGTACAAAATCGGACAACATTGTGCTCTCTTAAAAATATAAAAAAAACTAATTCTTGATGAAACTGTAAGTTGTTTTTTGATATCATGAGATGATTTTAATAGCATCTTGCTATGTGTTTAGGTACTTTTTGAGAGAGCTTAAGAAAGTGGGAAGAACAATACACAGGTTTTGTAGATGGGCGATTTTCTGGATTTTGGTGCTTAGGTGAATAATTTATTTGTATGTGGTGTACAAAATGGTGCACCGTATCTTGTCTTTGAATTTTCTGGATTTTTGTAGACGTGTACAGTGTAAATTAAGATTTTTAAAAAATGAGAATTATGTAGTCATATGCGTACTGTTTTTGTAGCTCTCGGAAAGAGCTTTCTGAATATATAAAGTTTGAGAATTTTGGACAAACGGTTCAAAAGATTAATTATTTTTTAATTATTTTTATGTTAATTAAAATTGCTGACATCATCATAAGTCATTGTGGACTAAACTAGTACGACCGTTTTCACGGTGGGAGGGCCGACCGAAGAAGAATCTGAAGATGGGGTTTGTCTGCGACTATTTTCGTCCCGTTTAAGAAAAGGTGATACTTTCATCCCCGTTTCAGAAAAAGTGATACTTTCGTCCCGTTTCCGGAAAAAGTGATACTTTCTCCCCGTTTCAGAAAAAGTATCATGTGTTATGCATCATTTGTGGTGGTTTGCATAATGGCTATGCATTCAATTTTCAAGAATTATGCCTAAAATGAAAGTATCATTTTTCTTGAAACGGAGGAGTACATCGTTTTATTAGTTGCAACGGAAAATAAGTTGATGAATAAACCAAAATTTTGCTACATAAACTATTATGTTTACTTTATGGTGGTTTGCATAATGGATATACACTTAATTTCCTAAAATTATGCCTAAAATGATAAGTACCTCTGAATTTTTCGTAAAAACTCAAAATTTGATATTGTTGTTTGTGCTCGTTGGATAGGTTTTTTTATTAGCTTTCCAACGAGATAAAATTTGTAAAATTCCAAGCACGTATTTTTTGATATGTTATATTCAAGTTTGCTTTCCAATTATACCCCTGAAAAGATATGATACACAAGGAGTTATAGTAATTGGACTAAAAGGGAGGGACATTTTTGGTTTTTCGGCCCTAACCATTTCCAATCTTTTTGTGTCAATTGATCACTTACATTTTACAAAAAAATGGCTATATAAAGGTCCTCCCTCGCTTCCCTCGGCCGGCCCAACTACAAATATTTGGACTAAATTGTAAATGATAAGGGTTATTAGTGTACTTTCTCATATTTTGAATTAATTTGTACCTAGTTAATTCGGGCTGGACTAAACTGTACTTTCGGATTGATATTTGGACTAAACCGTATTTTTCCCATTAAAAAAAACTATAAGGCAAAAGCTCTTACTTCAGTCCGACTCCGTCTCTCTCTCTCTCGCTAAAGAAGTGAAAAAGTAGCCGTTGCAAAACATGATGATCTTTAACCGCTCCCAACTATCTCTTAATCCCAACAAAACCCTAATGTTTTTAGCTGTAACCCTAAATCCCATATTCCAAATCACGTCTCATAATTATTCATCTTCTGAAAATCCCCAAAACAAAATATCAAAAATTAAAACCCTAATTTGTTCACCAGCTCAAGTCCAAAAACTCATTGCATCTGAATCGGATCCTCTTCTCGCTAAAAATATCTTCGATTTAGCTGCTCGTCAACCTAATTTCTGCCATTCATACTCTTCATTTCGTACCTTAATTTGTAAACTTGGCGGTTCCCGCCATTTCTCTCTTATGCAAAATCTCATCAAGCGACTCAAATCCGATCGTTACCCTGTAACCCCTGATCTTTTCGGAGATATTATTCAAATTTACGGCGATGCAAAATTACCGGGTCAAGCCCTAAAAACATTCTATACAATGCTTGAATTTGATTGTAAACCACTTCCAGAACACTTTAATCAACTTCTTCAAGTTCTTGTTGCCCATCAGAATTATCTTCGAACTGCATTAGATCTATTTAGGACCGTTGATCGATTTGGTATATCTTTAAATACAAAATCTTACAGTATTTTAATGCGTGCCTTTTGTTTTGATGGTGATATAAGTATTGCGTATAATTTGTTCAATGAAATGTTTAAGAGAGATGTTCTTCCGGATGCCGAGTCTTATCGAATTGTGATGCAAGGGTTGTGTAGGAAAGGTCAAGTGAACAAAGCAGTCGACTTATTAGAAGATATGTTGAATAAAGGGTTTGTGCCGGATGCGTCAAGTTATACGTCTTTGTTGAATAGTTTGTGCAGGAAGAAGAAGTTGAGAGAAGCTTATAAACTTCTCTGTAGGATGAAAGTGAAAGGCTGTAATCCTGATATTGTTCATTATAATACTATAATATTGGGGTTTTGTAGAGAAAAGAAAGCAGTTGATGCTTGTAAAATTGTTGATGATATGGAATCTAGTGGGTGTGGACCTAATTTGGTTTCTTATAGGACGTTGGTTAATGGGTTATCTAATCATGGGATGTATGATGAAGCAACGAATTTTATGTATGAAATGATTTCAAAAGGCTTTTCTCCGCATGTTTCTGTTTTTAACTCTTTGATTAAGGGTTTCTGCAATGTGGGTAAGATAGAGGAAGCTTGTCGAGTGCTTCAGGAAATGCTCAAACACAGGGAAGCTCCACACCGGGAGATTTGGGCGGCAATTGTACCAAGGGTTTGCAACAACGATGAGATGATGAGAACAGAGGATACTTTAAGGAGGATTCTTAAGGAAGTGGTATCACATGGCACTCATGTAATAGATGTACGACATGGACAAGAGGAGTACTTGATTAGGAGAATACAAGCGAAAGCATGGAAGATTTAATTATTTCTGGTGGTTTCAATTTGAAATTTCAGGTGTTTATATGCCAAGTAGCATGCATTATAACTTTATCCCTGCACACAAATTGCGGCCTTATAATGGTAATTGGTGTTGCTGGAATTCAGTTCATGATGATGTTCTTGAAACTCAGAAATGGTTATTAAGATCTTACAATCCTTGTTAGACATTTGATTTAAGATCTTTAGGGGCTATTACTTGTTTGTGTGAACGGGGTAACTGTTGATCAATCTTGTTTTGCCTGCAAGTATTTTCTTTCTTTCTTTGTGCCTTTACGGTGTCTAACTGAAAAATGTATTTATAAACAGTTACCTGGAATTCTACACTTAATAGAGGAAAACTAAGTGATGGATAAGAAAATTATCATGCTGCCTTCTTGTCAGAGGCGATAAAGAATGTTACTGTGTAAGTTATCAAGTAGGTTGAAAGAAAGATACATCGAGATGGTAGTTAAGCAGGAAGCTTCTCTATTTGTCTCTCACTTAAAGGATTGCTATCCATGGATTTCTAATTTTTATTTTCAAAGTAGGTGGTTCCATTAAAAAGTTTCATCTTCATGTGGACGGAGTAGAGGACAGAGGCTCTTTTTATTGATCTAGTTGTTTGCACCTCTATTAATTCCTCTTGATTTCACTGTCTGATTACTTCCCAGAGAGGTCCCACTTCCATCGTTTGCAGCTTTCTTGCCTCGGCTACTTATTTCATTCCTTGTTGTCTGATTTCTTTCCAAGCAGTTAAGAGATAGGTAATTTCCATTTGTGTTTCTATGTTTCACTTTTTTTTTTTTTTTGCACATATAGCCGGAAAAGATTTATCTACCAGTAGAGTATGCAAGATTTCTTGTGCTAGGAACTAATCAAGGAGTTACTACCTCCGTCGTGACCTACCTTATAACTAAATTTAGTTATAAACTAGGTCATTTAATAGTGGGACGGAGGGAGTATGTTTTTTTTGTGGACCTCTACAACCCCCTTTGGCCATGCATCCTTTACTAGCCGTGACAAAGGGGTTTGAGATGTAGAAATTTACGTTTAGTCCCAAAAATCCTGGGCTTTAGACTTTTTAGTCCACCCCTCTCAAGCCTGGTACACTTTAGTCCAAATTTACTTAATATGAAACGAGTTAATCCATTTACAGACGATTCAATCCAAAATGAATTTTTCTGATGACAAAATTATCCCCCATACAAAAATCCTGTAGTAGTTTCTTTCTTATCTGTTTCTTCGTTATTCTCTGATGAAGAAGCTCCACGGTGAAAACGATTTAGGTTTTATTTATTCATCTCGTTCCAGGTCGATTATCCGAAGCTTTTCAACATTTTTAGTAATCATAACTTAGATATATCCAATCTCTCTACAGATACTTAGGTAATCTACATTATTTTTTTTGTCAATCGATCTGAAATTTTTAGGGATTCGTGTAAGCCTTTGTTTGATGATTCTGAATTTTTTGAAAATTACTTCATACTTCCAGTATTTACAAGGTAATTGAGTAGTTTGTATGAATAATTATAGTTGATTACGATTGAATCGAGTTTTTTTCCAGGGTTTTAAGGATTATATAACTGCCGGATAGTAAAATCAAAAAGAGAAAATAATAATGTGTAAACTCTATTTCTCCTTTAGAGCAATTTGGATTTTGTCAGTCAACATTATTAAGATATGATTTGTGGGATTTATTTTCTATAGTTTGGTTTAAGTTAGGGGTAATTTGAGTAAGTTGTGTGTCGAAACATCAATAATAATGAGACTTGTCCTGTAAAATGGGGATTGAGAAACATTAATACACCAGCAGTAAAGGATGTGAAATTGTTAGATGCACAGGTATATATAATGTTTAGTTTCTCTTTATGCTGATGATAACTTGGATATGCAAAATTAGCATGGATTAGTTGGTTAGAATGTTCGAAATTTATCAAAATGTCTTTAATCATTTGTTATAGATGCATCGTTTATTCTTCATAGTCTTGAGCACTAATGGTTGGAAGAAATAAAATGTATTACTGGCTACACATTTTTGCGTACATTGTCATTTTCCTGGTGCCATATGTTCCTCCAAAGGATTGAAAGGCCAAACATGCTGGTCTGTGTAGATTGTATTCATATACTAACTCATGTAATTTCACAATTTATTATTATGTTTATCGGATTGATTAGTTCCTTTGTATGAGAAAGTAGGCATGTGTAGCGATTTTCTCAACGATTTGATACCCTCATTTTTATATTCGTATGTGTATACACTTTAAGCTAGCTAACAAACGTAGGAAATGCATACACTAATAGACATTCTTTAAAAGTGTACGGTTCAGTATGTAAACCGCTAGCATAAATTTTAAACGCCGCCCTTCTTGAAGTCTTAGATTTTATCTTCTCTATATATTTATTTGCATCACGTTGTTTGCTATATTTATCAATCATATTTCATATATCCACAACTATTCTCGGTCTTGATTCTTTGAAATACTAACTTCATGAATGTAGGCATGTGTAGTTTTGGAATGATGATGAGGATTAATTTTCAGTATATTTTAGTGGTGTGATTGATGGGCATATAGGTCATGGGTTGATAGACTAGTGTGTACGGATATGGGTAGTAATAGTACTTGTTTTCCGCCATTTTAATAATAAAATCTATCTTTTAATATTTGGTTTTCCTTTTTTTTAATCTCTCAGTCTCAGACTCTTAATCAAACCTTACTATTTCCTTATCTTCTTCTTCTTCTTCTTCTTCTTCTTCTCACTGTCTCAGATGTCTTTCATTTCTTGATTTTTGACATGACTTCTGTAAATAAGAAATGACGTCCCTTTGTTTGCATTTGCATCGTTGGATTTTCTTGATATTTTGTTTATCCATATTTTCTTTTGCATAGAATCCATATTCTTATAGTTGATGGTAAGGTTAGCTAACTTTAGAACAGGCTTAGATGGGCTATCTACAAATATTATTTGGATAAAATTTTCACTTACATTATTTTGTGGATACTCATATGGGTGTTAGTGAGAATAGCCTAGGTGCACATAGTTATACACACATGTTAATTCTTATTGTGTACACAATTATACACATTTTTTGAATACTCAAATGCTCTTAATGACTACCTCTTTGTAGTGCATTACTTAGAATAGGCGAGTAATTTTTATTACTTAAAAAAATGGATTTTATAGAATTTTGTATGTGGCTGGCAATGCATACTTCCATAGTGATCAAACTCGTAATTTTAACAAAATTTTGAAATGTTTTTGTTCTTTGGTTAATGTGGTTTCATATTCAAACCAGCTGTGCTTCGAAACAAGAAATACTATGGGTTTGTGATTCAAGACACAAGCTTATGGACCAGTGTGAGCATAGTAGAAATAGGCTAAGAGCCTCACTAGTAGTGCAATTGTAGCTATTAGTGGAGGTGAAATGGTAGACTAATCAGAGACTTTCATTTATGTGACACGGATGGCCGCTCTCACCTGGAATCTACAGATACTATAAACACTTGCTTTATTAGGAAATCTAGGTAAGCCTGAGATTCGCCCAGCCTCAACTGATGCTCGTTATTTCAGGACACGAGGATTACTAGAAGTTAGTTTCTCTCCACTGATCAACACTCCCACTCTGTTTCATGACCGTAATGAGGTAAATATCTTAAAAAGAAAAGTCTGAATTTATTGGATCGAAAACTAATTAGAAAAATTAGAAACATATTGTTGGGGATAATTAACGTGTACAAATTTGTACACATGTTAATTATTTAGGTGTACATAGTTGTACACATGATTCTTAATGTGTACATAATTGTACACATGTTGTTCTTCAATGTGCATGTAATTGTACACCTGTTGATCAGTTTGAAAAATAATTCCTTAGATGAGTATTCGCTAATATGTATTTTTGTTTCTATAGAAGCTCCTATTGTGGTCTGCTATGAAAGGTGGACATTTTAATCGTTTAAGAATTTAGAGAAAAATTGCACTTGTACTTTCCTTGTAGAGACTCTTCTTACCGTTGCATCTGGACATAATGAGCTCCTATATAGTCCTAAAGAATGATTCTAGAAAGAAGTCAATTTCGTAGTTGACACAATAGAGTTATGAAGCCAAAACTACACATGCCTACATTCATGAAGTTAGTATTTCAAAGAATCAATACCGAGAATAGTTGTGGATATATGAAATAGGATTGATAAATATAGCAAACAATGTGATGCAAATAAATATATAGAGAAGATAAAATCTAAGACTTCAAGAAGGGCAGTGTTTAAAATTTCTGCTAGCGGTTTACATACTGAACCGTACACTTTTAAAGAATGGCTATTAGTGTATGCATTTCCTACGTTTTTTAGCTAGATTAAAGTGTATACACATATGAATATAAAAATGAGGGTATCAAATCGTTGAGAAAATCGCTACACATGCATACTTTCTCATACAAAGGAACTAATCAATCTGATAAACATAATAATAAATTGTGAAATTACATGAGTTAGTATATGAACACAATCTACACAGACAAGCAAGTTTGGCCTTTCAATACTTTGGAGGAACATATAGCACCTGAAAAATGAAAATGTACGCACAAATGTGTAGCCAGTAACAAATTTTATTTCTTCCAACCATTAGTGCTCAAGACTATGAAGTATAAACGATGCAGCTATAACGAATGATTAAAGACATTTTGATAAATTTCGAACATTCTAACCAACTAATCCATGCTAATTTTGCATATCCAAGTTATCATCAGCATAAATAGAAACGAAACATTATATATACCTGTGCATCTAACAATTTCACATCCTTTACTGCTGGTGTATTAATGTTTCTCAATCCCCATTTTACAGGACAAGTCTCATTATTATTGATGTTTCAACACACAACTTACTCAAATTACCCCTAACTTAAACCAAACTATAGAAAATAAATCCCACAAATCATATCTTAATAATGTTGACTGACAAAATCCAAATTGCTCTAAAGGAGAAATAGAGTTTACACATTATTATTTTTCTCTTTTGATTTTACTATCCGGCAGTTATATAATCCTTAAAACCCTGAACAAAACTCGATTCAATCGTAATCAACTATAATTATTCATACAAAATACTCAATTACCTTGCAAATACTGGAAGTATGAAGTAATTTTCAAAAAATTCAGAATCATCAAACAAAGGATTACACGAATCCCTAAAAATTTCAAATCGATCGACAAAAAAAAAATCTAGATTACCTGAGTATCTGTAGAGAGATTGGATATATCTAAGTTATGATTACTAAAATTGTTGAAAAGCTTCGGATAATCGACTTGGAACGAGATGAATAAATAAAACTTAAATCGTTTTCACCGTGGAGCTTCTTCATCAGAGAATAACGAAGAAACGGATAAGAAAGAAACTACTACAGGATTTTTGTATAGGGGATAATTTTGTCATCAGAAAAATTCATTTTGGATTGAATCGTCTGTAAATGGATTAACTAGTTTCATATTAAGTAAATTTGGACTAAAGTGTACCAGGCTTGAGAGGGGTGGACTAAAAAGTCTAAAGCCTAGGATTTTTGGGACTAAACGTAAATTTCTACTAGAAAGATATATGGCAAGCATGACTAGAACTTTTTTGTTGCCTCATACATTTTAAATATATGTATTTTCTCTAGCGAGGAAATTAAAGTAGAAGCCCAAGTCATTAACTTACATCTCTTCGTTATTTCTCCCACTCTCTACGTCTCCATTTCCCTCACTCCTCTGTTCCTCCATTTTTCTTATATGCATCCATGATGAACGAACTAACAAATTAAATCTACAGAATCCTTTTTGTTGAGCCAGTGTTTTAGTTTCATTTTTTTTTCTGTTGCTATACAGTATATTTCTTTGGGTTCACTTGGATCTACAAAACAACAATTTTGTTTTAAATCTGGGTTGTAACTTGTAATTGAACCAGCAAATTGATCTTACCCATAAAATGTTTTTCGGTATTTTGGCTAGAATTTTCATCTCGAAATATGTTGTTTCATAAACATATACAATCCGTTAAATCTAGGTGTAATTTGAGAGTAATGGTTTTCAGATGTTTAATCATGGAAGAAACTATAAAAACAATTCATGGATAAAAATTGATGGTGTTGTAGTTTGTTAAAAAAATAGAGATATAAAAAATGATGGGTTGTGTTCCACTGATCCTCATCTCCGTTTTCTCCATCCTCTTATAAATCTTTGGTTCCTTTGTGTTCTTGGGTTACATTATATATGAAGTGAACTCAGTCTGATTGTTATTTTTGATAATGACAAAGAATAAAAGGAAAGAAAAAACATATTTTTAATGCACAAAACTTGTGTTTTAAATAAGAAATATCTTGTTGAAAAGTGGAATTCTTAAACTGCTTTTCTCCACGTAAACTAGTTTTCTATTTAAAATTGACCCAATAAGAATGACCGGAATGTGCACCCCGATTTTAGAGGGGTGCACAAATTTACACTCGATAGATATTATCTATTTATTTCTTCTTCTAAATCAGTTCTCGCTAATTGTATCGAAGCTATGGAACATGTTTGGTGTTGTGTAAGTTGTTTATGAAATGAGTATGCTTGCTATATGTGGAGTTTATATGATCCGTTGACATTGTTAAATTTTAACATTTGAACATTTGGTAAAATATATATCATGTTTAGGCCTAATTAATCATAATAAAAGTACCAAAATTCTAATTTACTTATTATGTTAGATCACTGCTTGGTTGAACTCGCAAGTGTTAGTACATCAAGTAGGTTGTCCATGTTAATTGTTAAATGGCCAAAACTTGAAATGCCAAAATACACCACCAACTTTTTCTTGGGCAACCTGTATGGACTAAATAATTCCGAGACTTACAACTTAATGAATCTCAATTAGGAATTATATTAAGAGTTTATATCTCTTTCTCTCACAATCAATATGTAAACAAAGATAAGCATGTGAAACTGATTATACCGTGAGAGTACTTGGACGATACCAAAGATCAATATCCAAGATCACTTAAGTCGTATCCAACAATTACGATGGACGTATCTACTTTGACTGATTTACGTACAACTTGTGATATTTCAATTATAAAGATAAAAAATATAATGTGGAAAAAGAAATAACACAGACGCCAGAAATTTTGTTAACGAGGAAACCACAAATGCAAAAAAAAAAAAAAAAAAAAAAAAAAACGGGACCTTGTCCAGACTTGAACACCAAATTGTATTAAGCCGCTACAGACTCTAGCCTACTGTCAAAACTTCAGACTGGAATGTAGTTAAGACCGGATCCACCATCACAGTAATTCAGTTTTAGTCGCGCTCCTTACACCTCTTGAATCTCGCAAGATTTTACGCAATTGATTCCCTTAGCTGACGTCCTTTACAGCCTAAGAGTTGTTTCAACTCAATTGAAGACTTTAAACCAGTCTTCCTCCTACAGATAAGCATATATGTGATTTTCGTTTCGATTAAGGAAAAAAAAATCGTTTGCAATAGACAAAGTCTAGCAAACCTCAAAATACGGTACTTACAACTCCTGAAGAGTGACCTAGATTATTATTCACCTCACAAGTAATACCTACTCTGATTTCAACAAAGAATCGTTATAGAGGAATATACATGTGGAAGAGGAAATTTTGAATGGATGTTTCACACTGAGTTAGAATTTTCCTAGGCCATTAAAAAGTTTGAGACGAAGAACTTTGCGATTTCGATCTATCTCGCCTGATCGGAGTGAGACTCAAAAAATATCAGTAACATGATCAGGATACACGAACTATAAAAATAAAGATAGTCGTACCTGGATTCAAGAATCCCTAAGCGAAGTCTTTTTAGTCGTTAAACCTAAAAATCTTTAAATGAGAAGACAACTAAAGTGTCGGGGATTCAAAGATCATAGTTTCTTGAGGTTCTCCTTATATAGACTTTCAAAATCAAAGGTTGCTTTAGATTTAAGCTAAGTTAGCTTTGGAATCAAGTCAATATCCACCGTTAGATGAATCTTTGATTTGAGATTAACACAACAACATATACAGTCTGGTTAAGATCAACCGTAACCGAACCATGTATAAGAACTTGTTCATGAAAGGCTAGCCGAAACTAGCCAGACGAAATATAAGCTTAACCATTTTCATATAACACTTTAAGATTTTAATCTTGAGTCACAACCATATGTTATGTGATCAAATATGTCTAGATGTGTTTTAGAGAGTTTTCAAATGCCTATTATCTCATAGAAATTATTATGATGCGTCTGAAAATATTCGACTGGGTTAGTACGTGTACTTACTTTATAGTTCGTAAGTTATTTTTTTATCGTACATGTAACGGGTTTGTATACCCTTAAGACAAAACAAGTTCAAGAGTCAACATATATTTTCCGGTGTGCATACTAGGTATGCATACCATCCTGGTTCAGAAGTCAACATATCTTTTTCGGTTTGCATATTAGGTATGCGTACCATCCTGGTTGACGAGTCAAAAAAAAATTGGTTTGCATAATAATCGATATATGTACCAAAAGTCGTTGCCAAACTATATCTACGCTGGTACGTATATTGGTTAATGTTCTGCGGCTCCGGACCTATAACAGTTACGCTAGTATGTAATCTGGTACGTGTACTATCCTGTATCCGGATTTACAATAGTTTTATATCTCTCTAATAATCAATTTGAAACATTCCCGAATAACATCAATGATACATATTATCACTCTTCCAATCTATTTTCAAATGATTAACTTGAATCACGATTTAGGTCATAAAAAATAAATTTTTCTTAACCAAATTCAAGTATGAACAAATATTATTAAGCTTGGTCAACATATTTCAGAATAATTAACAAGATAAACTTGATTCGAAATTTATGTTGTAAATTCCTGTTTAGTCATGCGACATAGTGTCATAGATAGTTTGGTGAAAACTTGAGTAATAGGTGGTTCAGTCTTCACTTTTTTTTTTTTTGGTGAAGTTCTCCAAAAGCTTCAGTTGATTTTCACCTTCAAACGGTATGTCTGGTACTCAACTACACACTTCTATCCTAATCCGAGATTTGACTAAATGTAGACTAGAAATCAAGATATAGTTTTGATCAACTAAATTTGACAACAAGCTTGAGATAGAAACACTTGTGAGTTCGACCGAGCAATGCTCTAACAAAACTAATCCTTGGTATAAGTCAACTAAAGTTAGTTTCGAACTAGGATTAGGTTAGGTAGTTGAGTTTCAGAAGTCACCAATTACCCTTGAAGATTGGAAACTAAATATCACACGAAGTTATCAACGAGAACTTCATCAACATAGGTTAGTGAAGTCTTAATTCCTGTTTGACTCATTGTTTTCTACTTATCTTTCTTTCAAGACAATGTCGTCGGCTTTAGTAATTGATGATGTACAAAGAAGAATCTTATCACGGGATTAACTTCGTATTGTATCTTATGAAGTTTCGAGTTCAAGCTTATTCTTATTTTTTTCGAAACTAGGACTCTAGCAAGAGAAATTCAAAGGACTTATAGCATTTGCAGTTGCGAACAACTTTAATTGTTCAACGAACTTTGCTCGCGAAGTTCCTAAAAGTATAAGTTGCATATTGAGTTTTCAGACTGAAATTGTAAATTCGCGAACTATGAATAACTTGGAAGTTTCTGAAATTAAAATTGCAATTGAGTTCGCGAACCACTTTTGATAATTCGTGAATCATGCAATTTTTGGTTATTTTGTTTGAAAAAGCGGGGGTACAACAACCTCACCCAATATTTTGATTAGCAATCTGTATGGACTAACTCTAATATACTTTCAAGAGAATCAACTAGACTCAATCTTAATAAAGAATATTAAAGAGTTCTAATATCTCTATTTCACAATATAATCAGCAAATCGAACAGATAGAAATCTGTGATCCTGATTATTATGTGAAATAACTTGAACGGTACCAAAGACCAATGTTCAAGTGTCAATCAATGTAAATCAACAACCAAAGGTTGGATATTTTGATTGATTGATCTTAATACACAACCTGTGAAATTTCAATTATATAACGAAATATAATATGGAATAAAAATAACACAAACACCAGAAATTTTATTAACGAGGAAACTGCAAATGCAGAACCTAGTCCAGATTGAACACCACATTATATTAAGCCGCTACAGACACTAGCCTACTATAAAATAACTTCGGTTTGGACTATAGTTGAACCCTAATCAATATCACAATGATTCAAGGTACAGTTGCACTCCTTACGTCTCTGATCCCAGCAGGATACTACGCATTTGATTCCCTTAGCTGATCTCACCCACAACCAAGAGTTCATACGACCCAAAGTCGAAGACTTTAATAAACAAATCTATATCACACAGAAAAGTCTATGATAATAGATAAATCTGTCTCCCACATATTAACATATGAGTTTGTTCCATTTTTTGGTAGAAATCAAGGTGAACAGGAACAAATTGATAACCCGGACTTATATTCCCGAAGAACAGCCTAGAATTATCAATCACCTCACAATAATCTAAATCATATGGTAGCGAAACTAGATATTGCGGAATCACAAACGATGAGATGAAAATGTTTGTGATTTTGTTTTATCTTTCCCTATCGTAGATATAATATCAAGTCAATTATTCAATTGAACTCGTACTATATAAAATGGCAAGATCAGATCGCTCAACTACAAGAGAAGTAGTTTCGTCTGGCTTCACAATCCCAATGAAGGCTTTCAGTCGTTAACCTACATGGTCTCGAGAAGAAACCTAAGGTTAAAGGAGAATCGACTCTAGCAAAACCAACTAGTATCACATAGGAGGTGTGGGGATTAGTTTTTCCAGTTGCTAGAGTTCCCCTTATGTAGTTTTCAAATCAGGGTTTGCAATATAAGTTACCTTGATAACAAAGCATTCAATATTCACCATCAGATAAAATACCTGATTCATTCAAACTGATATCTTTCAATTGTTAGATCGAAACTTAGCTTGTCACCCACAAATGAAATGTATTCATTTAGGTTTGAGTAACGTGTACACTTAGTTGGTTCACAAATAGTTAACCAATGGTTAGCCATATGAGCACTTCCATATTAACCATATTCATCTTTCTCATAAATAGTTCAAATGACTCATAAGAACTAGTGAAAAAACGGGGGTCTAACAACCACACCCAATATTTCGATTAGCAATCTGTATGGACAACTCCGAGTTGTTTTATAGAGAATTAACTAGACAGTTAGACTCAATCAATAGAAAATATCTCAAGTAGTTATTATCTCAATCTCTCAATTTGATTTATTCAAGCAAATACAATTTGCGAGTCTTAATCAAAGAGAGATAACTTGGATTGTTCCAAAGACTAATATCCAAGTGTCAATCAATTTAAATCAACAACCAATAAGGTCAGATATTCTAATTGATTGCATAATGCACAACCTGTATTATTTCAATTATATAAAAATATAATGCGGAAAATAAATAACACAGACACCAAAATTTTGTTAACGAGGAAGCCGCAAATGTAGAAAAACCCCGGGACCTAGTCCAGATTAAGCATACACTGTATTAAGCCGCTACAGACACTAGCATACTCCAAATTAACTTCGGTCTGGATTGTAGTTGAACCCAAATCAATCTCACACTGATCCAAGATACAGTTATGCTCCTATGCCTCTGATCCTAACAGGATATTGCGCACTTGATTCCCTTAGTTGATCTCACCCACAACCAAGAGTTGCTAAAAATATGTTTCATACAGAAAAGTCTACAAGATAGATAAACTCGTCTCCCACGAATAAACCTATGAGTTTTGTTCCGTCTTTTGATAAATCAAGGTGAACATGAACCAATCAATAAAACTAGACTTATATTCTCGAAGAACAACTCAGTTTTATTAATCACCTCACAATAGTCTTAATCGACGCAGAGAAAAAATATATTGTGGAATCACAAACGATGAGACGAAGATGTTTGTGATTACTTTTATATCTTACCTATCAGAGATAGAAATCTCAAGCCAATTATTACAATTGTACTCGTACGATAGAAACAGCAAGATCAGATCACACAACTACAAGAAAAGTAGTATAGGTCTGTCTTCACAATCCTAATGAAGTCTTTAAATCGTTAACCTGGTTTTTGAAGAAGAAAACCAAAGGTTAAAGGAGAATCGACTCTAGCTTAGCAAACTATTATCACACAGAATGATCGGGGATTAGGTTTCCCAGTTGCTAGAGTTCTCCCTTATATAGTCTTTCAAATCAGGGTTTGCAATCAATGTTAGCTTAGTAACAAAGCATTCAATATTCACCGTTAGATGAAAACCTGATTAGATACAAGCTAATATTTCTCAACCATTAGATCGAAAACTTAGCTTGCCATATACACATGTACTTGACAATTTGGGTTTGTGTAACCTTACCCAAACGTGTACAATAGTTGGTTCAATATTAGTCAACCAAATGGTTATCCAAATGATAACTTTCATATCAACCATATTCTTCTTCACCATAACTAGTCCAAATGACTCAAATGAACTAGTTATAGAGTTGTTCAATTGCTATGAGATCTCATATACTACACAAGACACAATTGAAGCAAAGAAAATGTGATTCACTCGAATCAATTCATGAACTATAAAACCACGGTTTGCAATAGCATTCCTTAGATAATTTAGATAAGTTCACGAACATCGTTTTTAGACATAACCACTCAAGTTCGCGGACTGGGTTCGCGAACTCAAGTTAACCGGTTGGAGTTCACAAACTCCAGCAGAAATTCTTGGGTTCGAGAACTTCCGTCAGTTCGCGGACTGAAACCGAGCTACAACTCCAGCAGAAATTCTTGGGTTCGAGAACTTCGCACGTTCGCGGACTGAGTTCGCGGACTGGGTTGACTGCTCAAGTTCCGGTTTCACTTGATCAACAAAGGTCGCAAACTTCAGTTCAAGTGCTAAGGACTTATACATATATGTGTTACCACAACAATGTTTATATCCCCCAGTGGTTATATTGTCTAAACTCTCATTTCAACCATTTAACCATTCTCAGAGGACGTCATATAGTTGTTATTCACAAACTATTTTTCGTCATAGCGATTTCCAAAGTGATTAAAACATATCATGACTTTTGTAACTATCTAAAGATGAACTTGGTTAAAGCGAAAGCTTTACCAACACATATTTCGAGAAATAGATAAGCGAGATATACTCAGCTCGAAATATCACATGTGTATATTCTTAGTCTATATAGTAATACGACTTTTGTCTCAAGATAAGAGATAGAGTAGATAGACTTTTGAGTGATAGATAAGTTCAAGTTTCCACATACCTTTTAGTCGATGAAGATCCACTGGTTCCATGAGTAGTCCTTCGTCTTGTTTGATGATTTCCATGGAGTTCTTGAGCTAAACTACACTTTCTATCCTAGTCCGAGACCTTAGCTATAGTAGACTAGAAATCAATACATTATGGTTTTGATCACTAACATTGACAAACATGCTTGAGATAGCAACGCATGCGAGTTCGACCGAGCAATGCTCTAACAATCTCCCCCTTTGTCAATTTTAGTGGCAAAACTATTAATACATATGGAATACAAAAAATATATAAATAAACTTTGTAGCTCCACATGTCTAATCTTCAACAATACTCAAAATCTTCGTCACTTCCAAGTAGTCCAATGATCCCAAAGGTTGTAAGTTTAGCATCATCGTTGTTGAAAATCCGTAGCTATAACAATGAGAAAAGCATCGGTTCTCTATCATTGTTATACAGTGTCATAGTATTATTACACAGCGTCAAAGTCCAATTGCATCACAACTTCAACAAAAATACTATGGTGATACTTCACTCCCCCTTAGTCAATACTCCATCTCACATGAAAACCACTCCCCCTTACATAATGATTCGAAAACCATATGTATTTGTAGTGTGAACTACATATTAATTCTCCCCCTTTTTGTCAATAAAATTGGCAAAGGTACAAGAAGGAATCCTAATGAAATTTCCGTAAGAGACATTTCATGACCAAAGGTAAATGTATATCATCTTATTTAGATGCAATCATAAAGCCGAAGCTAAATGCATTCATCAAGGAGTTTATAAAGATGCAAGATAACCCCTCCAATATTCCACAGCCGCACTCCCTACAAAGATTTGGTAATTAAGCACAAGTTCAAAAGAACTCTCCCCCATAATATATCATTCCCTAAGGAACAACAAGAGCGACCTTAATTTCAAAAAAGAAAAGAAGGATTTCTTTATACTCAACAAATTACATACAAGTATGAATTTGAAATCCAACAAGAAATATTCAATCATATTAACCCAAGCGAACTAAGATTAATTTGATTAAATATGCTCAACACAAGTAAACTTATGGAGACTTAATAAATTAATTAGATTAATCACAAGAAAACTCGCAAATAATCTAATTTCCATACTCAACCAAACTAATTACAAGAGTAATCAATTTAATTGGCCACACTCGACATAAGAACATTCTATGGAGAAATGACTAAGTTAATCATGAATAACCCACCAAGTCAAAGAAATGCTCAAACATAAGAAAACTTATGGAGTGCTAACTAAACAATCACACAAGATGATTGATTTAGTTCAAAATACTCGACGTAAAATATCTTACGGAACACAACTAAGTTAATCACAAAAATAATCAACTTTGGTTGTCTAATGCTCAACATAAGTCATAATACGGAGTCTCACAATAATTCACAAAATATGGATCAGGGAAGATCAATTACTGCGGAATACACAAGGATTAATTCTATGTTTCCATCACCATTTTCACAATGACACACAATACACATAATCCTTGAATCACAAAAGATTTTAACCTATCTTACATCAATAATTGACAATATAGGCTTAACTTTTGTGTATGTCAAAAGTCTATTCATCCTTTTATCAATATTTGCATATCAATTAATGAAGGACTTTACTTTTGACAAAATATGGGACAATCAAGTTCACGGACGTAAACACACATATCCCATCAAAATATTGCAATATAAAATCAAGAGATTAATATTGTAACCATCATCTTCCAAACAAGTTTAGAATTTAAATCAATAAATCGAAAAACAAGAAGATGAAAAACATTGGATATAGTTATGTGTAATCAAAATAATGGCTATTCCAAAACACTAGTTATTCTTCTAAACAAAAGACGAAAAATAAAAGATTTACTAGACAAACTCAAGGCTACTACTCATCATCTTCATCAGAAAAACTCCAAGATGCTTGAATAGTGTTCAACTCTTCCTTGAGCTCGGGAAACTTAGTTGCAATCACTGAAAATTGTTCTTGAACGCACTTCACCCTTGAATTGACCTTACACAAACCTTTGTGAATTTTTTGAAGTAGACTCAAGGTGGTAGGGTCGCAATCATTTGGCAAGGCATTCCTTTGTATTTTGCAAGCATTCTCCCTTATGCGTCTGAAGTATACTGTTGAAGATGGGGAAAAACGATTTTCTGGTTTTTATAGAATTGAGGAGACGACCGTGCGGAGGAGACTCCTTGAACCGAGTGAAATTTTCAACTTCACACAGATGCCCTGCAAGAAGGGAGTGTTTTTAATTCGAATGATCAATCTGTAGTACTCTGCCTTGAACCAAGATAATGGTAGTTCTAGAGTAAATTCGGTCACAAGAGAGGATAAGTCGATCTATAGGAGGGAAGCTGACAAATGTGTGGAATCAATGGTAATCAAAGATTGTAGGTGTGTTGTGAATTCTGAATATGATAAGTTCTGAATGATTAAAATTGCTCAGTTAAGAGTCATTGCTCAATTGATGAGTTGATGATACCGTGATGTCAATGAGATGTGAGATTCTCATCGTTGTTGACGTTGTTGTTCTTTCAATCATGATTCAGAGACTTATTTATATTGCTAGAATTGTAGACACCATGATCCCATGAAGTGTGACAGTTTATGGAATCAAAGAGTGGGGAAGCGGAAATCGTGTTTAAAACTAGTTGCTCATCGTGCGGAGACTTGGTTGATTTTCCACCCACTACTTTGTTAACTCCTTCAACTGATTGCACGACTTTCTCACATTCCATCGTGTGTTTGAACACATGTCGTAGACCGCCAAACCAAAACCCTAATTGATATCCCCCCAAGTGACACGATTGACGTCTCGTGGTTAGTTTAGTCAGTTGCTGACTTCGTGATATCATGTGACGATGAGTCCATGTAATTACTGAGGTGAACGTGATTTTGTAAAAATGTTCTGAAACTCATGGATTGAACATGGGCATGATCCTCACGTTGATATTTGAGGCGAGCAAGTATTGATCATTCGATGGTTTTTTGAATATTGATAGTTAAACCAATATTCTCTGATTTGAGCAAGTATTGCATATCTGAGCAAGTGTTGCTCATCTAATGAATTATTGGCAGCGTGACCAAAATAAAATATTAATTAAAATACTGGTAGTTGAACCGAGTATAATTAATAAGAGTATTGATCATGAGATCATCATAAATTTATTAGTGTTTGAATCTGGAATTATGATCCTTGGACTCAGAAACCCTAATTTGATCAATTGATGACCACTTCATGGTTTGTTAGGAATTGAACCATGGAACGAAGGAAGGATTGGTTTCATGATACCGTGGGTCAATCATGTAACACACATATGATCACGTGATGAAACACCAAGACCTCTTGAAGGGTTGGTGACTTGTTGATGAAACAATGATTAAATGCTTGTTTAATCATTTATTCCAATTACTACTGGGTTCAGCATTAGGTGATAAGACCTAATTAATTATGAAAAAGTGGAGGACCTACCAAGGGGTCATGAAACCTTCCCTGGGTGGTCACGGGATCAAGTGTTGATCGTTCCATGAAGTTCCAAGTCGTTTGGAAGAGTTTTGGACCTAATACGTGTAATTGCGCAAATTAGGTCAAATTGTGAACAAATGTAAGACCGGCTCATTGAGAGCCAAATATCCAACCTTGGTCAGTCAAGGTAACATGCTCATGTCCCCAAAGTGTTCGTATCTCAGTTCTGAGAATTTTGATATTTTCAGATGTGCGTTTGAGCAATCATTTTAGAAAATGTGAAGAAACCACGGTTTTTTGATAAAACCGTCAAAACTTGATGAGATGAAGGAAAATAATGTAAAAGTGAAGGAATCATGAAGTGTGGGACCGTCCAAGGCATGGCCGGCCGGCCAAGGGAGCCAATCCACACGGTTTTCCAAAATTTTATAATATTTTCATGATTTTAGGGAAATATGATAAAATCAAGGAGTTTTGCTAAAATTAAAGAGTTTTTGTTCAAATCAAGGAGTCTCCATGAGTTGAAGGAAACATAAAAATAAAATAAAAAATAAGGGACGTGTGGGCGTGTGGGACCGGCTTGGAGCAAGGTTGGTCGGCCAGGACCCGGTCCCGTGCGTTTTCCCTAATTTTATGTATTATTTCACAATTTAAAGAAAATTCATAATTTGAAGGAAATATCATGAAATCAAGGAATTTCATGGGATTATGAAAACATGAAAAATATAATAATAACAAAAAGGGACGTGTGAAGCCATCTAAGGTTTGACTGACCGGCTATGGCCCGTGCACACGGGTTTTCCTAATTTTATATTATTTTTCATGGGACCAAGAAATATCATGAGATTAAGGAGTTTTCATGAAATTAGGGAAATAATAATAAAATAATAAGCAATCATGAGGTGTGGGGCCGGCTGGGACCAAGGCATGGCCGGTTGGCAAATGGTCACGCCCCACAATATTCTTCCCTAATTTTATATTATTTCTTTGGTGTGAAAGAAACACCATGAAGCTGAGGAGTTTCCTCAAAACGAAAGATATTTGTTCAAAAGAAAGAATTTTCATGAACTCAAGGAAAATAACAAAAAATATGATAAAAATATGAAGCTGGCGTGGGATTGACCACGGCACGGTCGGCTGGTCAGTGGTCCCATGCTTCTAGCGCCTTGGTCAATTTTTAATTATTTATTATTTTCTTTCCTATTTTGCATAGGTTCATCGTCTCGTCGTATTTTGAAATACTCGTTCGTGCGGTGATTGTTAGTGCATCGTCGTTGAGTACACTTTCACCATTTAAATCGGGGCTTACTTAGAGGTAGCTCAGACACCCATGTAGTTGCAGGAATTCCTACACTACACCCTTGATAAGAATATATAGAAATTGAATTACATTTGAAGATGAATAACAACACTTTTTATTATTCTAATTTTAGAATTCTTTACAAAAGATATAAGAACTCAGAAGTACAAATTTCTTTCTAGAGTTTCTCTCTCCTCGAAACCTTATCAACTCTCGAAAAGACATCATCCTTTTCTGAACCTAATGAACCCTTTATATATGGGTTTACATAGTGGATGACAGCTAAGTTTTCCTCCTATTTCGGACCTATTCTGCGATCTCATCGCGATTGCTTCAATGTTTTCTTTCACAAGAATGATGACCATCGCAGGATAAACATAATCTTCTTGTACCTCTTCCATTGTCATCTTTTACGTCTTTCTTTTGGATATTATGTGACGCTCGCGAAACGCTGTTAAAGAGTCATTTGTGACGCTCGCAAAAGTGTTGTTAATATCGCAGGAATAGTGTTGTAGCGATATTCTGGTCCTACATCTTGCCTCTTCTCATGTATTTTCTGCGAAGAAGAGAAGATCATGAGAATTTTTAGAATGCCATAACTGCGTATCTTTTCAGATTTCTATGTTCTGACACGTTTCTGTGTCCTTCGCCAGCTTTTTTCACGTATTCTTTCTTCTAATAAAATTTTGACACGTCCCTTCTAACCGCTGCGATCTGAACACCCACGTCTTTTCTTTGCATTAATTGCCTTCATCTTTTTCGAGAAATTTCTTCTTCTATAAATATTTCTCTCATTCCTTTCTTTTTCTCTTTTACTTTTTTCTTCTTTCTCTCCATAACCTCTCTGCAAATTTACTGTTCTTCCGCGAATTGCGCTTCTGTTACTGCTGTGATTTCTTTCTTATCTTTCGGTCCTTTTCTTCATTCCCATACTTGAAAAATGGTTATCGCTGGTGCTAAAAACTTGATCGCTTTTGGTGAGATGCAAGAAAATCTCAAAAACAAAGGTTTTACTCTACCTAAAATTCCAAATCAGGATTCTAGATCTGAACTTTCTTTCAAATTATTTACTGATGATAAATATTCTCGCGAGAAAATTATAGTATCGCTAGGACAACTTGAAGCCGGTCTTCCCATCCCTCTTTATGACAAAAGGTTCCGTTATTTTATCAAATAATTTCTGACAAAAGGTTTTCGCGAGCAGTATATCAATTGGGTGGAGATTGTACCCGATTTCTGCTTGAATATGCCTATCGCGGAGCTGTCAAAGGATCTCGCTACCTTGAATATGCGAAGAATCCTCAATTTAAAGATGTCCCCATTGTTTCTGCGGATTATACTATAGACAACTTCTTTATAAATTATAGAATAGTCCCTATGAAAAGGGATAGCACTTGTTGGGGTGTTCGTCTGAAAAAAGAAAAGGTCGCTGATGATAAAGCTCTTATGCTAGACATTGATTGGCATACAAATACTAACCAAGGTCCTCGCCACTCTAGCGATGATAAGTGGTTCATTTTTCCGTTAAGTCTTGAAGGTCCTTATATTTCTGGTTCTCGCGAACTACCCGCGAACCTTGCAGAATATCAACCTTGGGTCTTCAATTGGCCTGAAAAGACTAAAGAGGTAAATTCTCTCCAAATTTTATACAATTATTATTTGTTATCTTTCTTCCGTTTTCATATTCTCGCTAAATGACTTCTATCTTTTCCAGATTGACAGGATGAAACTCAGTTATAAAATTTTTAGGAAGCCCAGCACTTTCTTAGCTCTTAAATCTCTCATGGATGAAGTAAGAAATATCTTCTCGTAAGTTTTAACAATATATTGTTGCCCCTATTTCTTATCTTCATCTGTGCTCGCAGGAAATTGAAGAACTAGCGCCAATAAAAATCGTGAGAACTAAGGAGAATCCTTCAAAGGATAAATCTACTGATTTTCCTAAAGGAAAATCTTCTGCCCCTCGCGGTGGAGACTTTGGCGATCAGGATAAATCTATTGTTCCTCCCAAAGGGAAACCTTCTTCCCCTTGTGGTGAAGAATCTGGCGATCCTCCTTTGAAGAAAAGGAAAACCCGACCCTCTTCTTCTTCAACTCCTCAACCCATTCCATAAAACCCAAGTGTTGAGTTTGATAAGAATAATAATGATGAGGATTTTAATAATAATGATAGCAGATTCCCTTTTATAAAGAACTCTTCTTCATCTGATTCTTCAATGTCCCATTTATCTAGAATCTTTGGCGATATTTCCCACAACATAACTTGTAATGATGATGATGAGGTTATTAACAAGACATCCCAAGATCTCGCCAATGTCTGTGATGCTGCCATACTGGTGGACAATGATTCTCTCCAAGGAGTCTCACGATCGCTGACTCCCAGTCTCTTAAATTCTCTTGGTACACTGGTATGTTTTTATTTCTTCCATTTGTTTATGTATTTACTCCATCGCTAGATCTCAACTCATATTATTCTTTCATAGGTTGGAAGAGCTTCCTTTGCTGTTGCTTCTGATTTAGATAAAAGATGCGCCAACTCTGAAAAGAAGGATGCTAAATTTCGCGAAGATAAAGAAAAATTAGAGTTTGAAGTTGCTGAGCTTTACAAGATGAATAAACAGTTGGAGACTGAAACTTCAGTTGATAAGAAAAAAATCTATGATCTTGATAAAGCTAATCGGCAACTTTATGGTATGACTTATTTCCCTTCTCTCTTAATTCTCCTTACTCTATCGCGGCTTATTCAAGAACCCACTTTCAACTTGCAGATATTTATGGTCTTACTGACGAGGCTACACTCTTTCAATCTTTCCCTGAACCTGTAGATGATAATACTCTTCTTGCTTACCTTAATAATTCTTTAAGTAATTTCTCAGATGATAAGATTAAATCCCTCTCCCTAGATGAACTTAGATCCAAACTTAATCTCTTAAAAATTGAACACAGATTCAATTTAGGTTTGACCGACAAATATAAACGCTTTTATCTTGATTCAAAGAAAGAAAGAAATAGATTAAGAAAGAGGAATAATGATCTTATTGACGAGAAAGATCTTACTATTAAAAATGGTTCCAAGACTCTAGCCAACTTCCATAAGACTCTTCTTAACGTTCAAATGGAAAGAGATAAACTTGCCCGCGAGAATGAATATCTTCTTGCGAGGGAAACTCAAGTTCGATCTCGTCTCCTTATAAATAGCGATGATGAGTTTTCTTGGGCTGCAAAGATTCTTGAGATTGCCAGGAACGATTTAGGTGTAAATGTTAGCCTTCAAGTTGAACAAGCGGCTTTAATTAGGGATATGATTTATGGAAGAGAAGGTTGTTATCTGTTCTTCCTCTTTGCTAGTTTCCTATTTTTATTATTCTTCTTTACAAAATTTCTAACTTGTTGTCATATTCTCGCAGGAGCTGAGAAAAGATATCTTGAAAGAATTGGGGAACTTGAAGATGAGAAGAATTAGCTCGTGAATACTCTTGCTGCTCGCAATAATAAATATTCGCGATTGAAAGAGCTGTTTGACATTACTACCGCGAATTTCAATAGATCTCTCATTTTTGTTCGTAATGATTCTGTTAGGTTGGTTTGCAATGATCATGGAATTTCCCCTTCTATATATCCTGATCTTGCAAAGGAAGTCCCTGCAGCAATCCCAAACCTTGACATCTCTGACAGCGAGGTTGAGGATTCTGGCGAGGATGGAGATAATAATGATAATGACGAAGGAGAAAAATCTGGTGGAGGAGAAGAATATGATAAGAATGAAGATAGTGATGATAATGATGAAAGGAAGAGATTTGGCGATGAAGATAAGTCTGACAAAGAGGATGGAAATGGATCTAACTAGTTCCTCTTCTTCCTTATATCTTCTTTGTATACTTATTTTCTTCTTTCTGTAACATTGCTGTGATTTTCTCCAATTTTGTAAATTTCTTTTGCTTCTATCTGTATGAATTAAAAAACAATTCTTTTTCTGCAAATTAATCAATCAATATAATTAATATCATTTAATAATCTCTATGCAATTTTTATATGATGGATGAATAATAACTTCATCGTTCTTATGCATTCCCATACTTGCCTCTATTATTCATCTACACTATGAAAAAATTGAGTAGAGATTAGATATAAGCTTTAAATAAAATTTCCCTCAATATTGGCGATGTTATCGCTAGGAACAACTGCGTAAAATCGCAATTCTCATAACATCTGCGATTATTATCGCAGTAATCTTGTGGTCTTATTATGCATTCCTAATTAAAGGTCTTATTGTGCCACACTTTTTTCTTTCTGCGACAAAATCGCATGACGTCTTTACATTTGCATGCATTGACCCATTGATCTTGCCTTATCTTTATTTTTTGATTTTATTGCGACAATATTACAAGTCTAAATTCCCTCGCGAGATCAAAGCCTCGTTACATTGTCATCTTGCGATGAAATCGCTGGACGTATTTACATTTTCATGTAAAAACCCATTGATCTCATCTTATCATTTCTCGTGTAGCTTGTTGCCTCTGTATCATTTACATCACGCAACAATATGACAGGCCTAAATGTTCTTGTGATCATAAATCCCCATGACATTGCCGTCTTAAGATACTTATCAGCTCCCTAATGGAGGGTGCCGCCCTTATCTTCCCCCTGGTTGCCCCTTCAAGGAGGGCACATCGGCCATACAAGACTAGCTCCTCTCATCCAGATTTACCAACAACCAGCTGTTTTCGTAGCCTCTTGTCCTTTATGCCTATATGGCTTATAGTTACAAGACTGCACCCTAAGTGGGGTTTTCTTCAGGCCAAATGCATTATAGCCAAGACTTACCAAGAATGGCAAGGGAGTTTCGTACGCCCCGGGCATTCTTGGCTCAACCGTGTACCTCGGCGCCTTGGTCATACTTTTCATTTCTTGGAAGAGATTCTCGGTCGTCCAATCAGGGTATAACCATATATAATTGGAAATCCAAGATCTCTCTCCCGGATAGGTTTTCTTTAACCCCAACATCTGCATGACTCAGGATCCAACAGCGGTATAACCTTACCTCTGAATCATGTCAAGAGATACCCCCTCTTATGATGCTCTATTAGGTCTTACATTCGCCTCTTGCAAAATTTTATTCGCGAACTAGGGTGCACGCCATAAAGGTTCGTCCCATTCTATTAATCTCTGCGAAATTTTATTCGCGCTTCTCGCGAGTATTGTAACTCTGATAAAATTTCACAACTTTGATCTTCTTTCTTTTTGTAAAATCTTGCAATTCTTTCAAGCAGAATACTTTGTTTAATTACATATTCTTCAAACAAATCATTCATAGAGTTCTCTAAAGTTCATCACTTTACCTTTCTACTTACTATTTTCCGGTTCTGCTTTTATGCTACGTTTTATTGTTGTTTCTTTATCTGCGAGACGCTCGCCATCAATTTCTTATTTCTGCTCTATTGTATCAATCATTAACCTTTCACATCTCTGTTGTTGTTTTATTTTGTACTTCCAATTTCTATTCTTCTCAGCTCTTTCTTCGCAAGACTTCATATCAATTTCATAACATTTCTTACTTTCTCCCCAATCTCCTTTAATAATTCCAACACCATTAGGATGAGGAAATTTAACACACTGGTGGAAAGTAGATGCTACACCTAATATCCCGTGTAGCCAAGGTCAACCAATCAGAGCATTGTAAGGTGATTCAATGTCAACAACACAGAATAAGATCTTGGAAGTTATCCCTTTCAATGTAATCCACATCTCAATTTCCCCTTTTGGTTTATTGGCAGTACCATTAAAACCATAGTTTTTATATGTTGAGAGAATTAGATCTTCGTCCCTTCCACCCATTGTTTTATAGGTATGATAAAATAGTATGTCAACGGAGCTACATGTGTCTATTAGAACTCTATTGATAGCCCAAGAATCTTCATTTTCATCACCATTTTCTTCATCTTCTTCCTCCATTTGCTTTGGGTTTATCTCTAATCTTACTACCAATGGGTTATCATGCTTCTCGCCAGGCTCTGGTACTTCTTGTGTACTGAAAGATATAATTTATTTCTGCCATTCTTCTAATGGCGAGGCTCTCGCGATATTCATTATCTCTCTTCCATCTGTGTCTCTCGCGAAGACTCTGCTTAGAATATTATCATGGAAATCCTCTATTGTTCTATGTGAATGTACAATTGAATTGCAAAAAAAATTCTTTGCTTTAGCCCCAACTTCTATTACGAATGATTCGGATCCTTTTACAGTGTTTACCCTGCGAATTTCTGGTGCTGGAGGAAATTGCTGAGATAGTGGATGTCCTACTAAAAAGTGATTTAGCTTTCCTTGTTCAATCATCCTTAAAATTATTCTCTTTACATTCATGCAGTCATTTACTGTGTGGCCATGAAAATGATGGTAAGGACAAAATTCTTGACTGCGATTATTAGGATGTGGTTCTTTTCCCATGTTCCATGGAGATGGTATATTTTCCATTAAAATGATAGCTTCCCAAATTTTTTCTATACTAGCATTGAGAGGAGGCATCTTAATTTCTTCCCATATGATCTTCTGATTCCCTTGGCTTCTGAAATTGTTTTGCCTCTGTCCACCATAAGTTTCTTGCGGCTGATCAAGCCTTTGAATCTTATTATTCCCACCGCGATTGTAATAATTCTTCTCCTTTTCATATTTTTCTTGATCTCGACTGCCCATAGCTACCAATTTCTACTGGTTATCAGTCTCTACTTTCTCTTGTTGCACTTGCGAGCTGCTCGCCACATTGTTTATCATTTTAGGAAGTAAACTCCGATTTGCTGCTATGGAATTGGTGTTTGCGATGGGATATGATTCCATATCATTTTTTTCTCCTCCAAAGCAATGTATTCTTCTTGTAGTTCTCGTAGTTCAGTCATAGTGATTGTATTCTTGACTCTGAAAACTTGTATGTACAACAGATTGGTTGCGAACATTGTATTAATGAAGGATAAAATTAGGTATCTTTCATCTACTCTTCCAGCAATCTCGCTGCACATTGATTTCCACCTTATGGTTAAGTGCTTCAGACTCTCGCCAACTCTCTGTTTTAACCCAAATACATCTTCAATACTTGGCCGCGATGAATTGTTGCTAATATAAGTTCCTAGAAATGTAGCTTGTAAATGATCAAAATAAGTTACGGTATTCTTTGGAAATCCCTAGAACCACTTTAATGCCTCGCCAGTTAAGCTAGATGCAAAATATTTTCATAGTACAGCATCATGGTTTTCCCACTGTAGCATACATCTAACATAAGACTTGACGTGTTGAACAACACAAGTAGTCCCATCAAAGATGATGGTTAATGCTGGTAAATTGCATTTTGGAGGTATTCCTATTAATTGTAATTCTTGAGTAAATGGAGTTCTCGCAGCTTCTTCAATAGCTTCATCGAGCTGCCTTCTTCCTCCTTCTATTTTATTGTTTATCATTCCTCGCATTTATGCTAATTCTCTCAATATTTGCTCATTCTCAGTTGAGTTTTGTTCCATTGGCATTTTTAATGCAGCTTCCCTTCTTCTGTTCTCTTGCCTTTCTTGTCTTGCGAGATTTTGTGTGCCTTCTTCTTCATTGTCATCCAGTCTTTCTCTGCGATTTTCTCTTTCACCATCCTCTTGAAATCGCAGTTGTCTACTTTCTTCTCTGCGAATTTCTTCATTTCTCTTCGCTGCCTTTCTAATCTCCTCTGTATTCTATCATAATCCTCCTGAATATTATCATTGTAGCGATTTTGTGTACGTCTCCTTTCTCGATTTTCATGGTTATTTTGTCGTACTGCCTCTCGAAATTCTTGTTCTTCTACTTCTGCCCTTAATCTTTCTCTCTCGCAAGCCAGGCGTGCTTGTTCGGCGTAATGTCTCTCAATTTCTTCTTCAATTCCTTTGATTCTCTCGCCCACGTAATATCCTCCTACCTTCTTCTGGATTTTCTTCTTCATTTTGGTTGTTTCTTCCCTCTTGATTTCTATTGTTACGTCTATTATCTAATGCTTCGCCATGCGGATTATAGCGATCTCCAATTACCTCTTCTTCTCTATGACGTTGTTCTCCATTTAAATTTTGCACTTTTTCTCTAACATTTCTCATAGGGGAATTTTTCCTTAGTTCTTCTCTGAATGATCTTGAATTTGATATAACAGTACTTCTTGATCTCCTTCATTGTAACCTCAAATTATCCATTCTTAGCTCATGATTTTGTCTTGTTAAGTTCGCACGCTCTTATGCCTCTAATCTTATTTCTTCCTGTATTCTTTGTCTCAAATCATCTACTATTTTATTTTTACGTCCTTCATGAATTAATCCTCCAACCATTTCTTGATTTCTTTCTCCTTCTTCTTCATTTCTAAATTTTCGATTTTCTGCTTCTCCTATTGAATCCGACCTCCAAGTATGCACACTCACTCTATCATAATCCACAATCCTATCTTGTGTTTGTGCTTGTTGATTCGGCAGCTGAATTGAACTTTCTGCTTCATTTTTTATTCTATTTCTTCCTGATCTCATCCTTAAAGATTCTTCTAATTCACCTGTTCCCTCACCTACAAGTCTTTTACTTCTGCTCACAGTTGTCGGTGGTTCTGATGTATTTCTTCTTCTTCTAGCCATTTCTTCAACTCTAACAATTTCCTCAAATTTTCAAGTTGTAATTAGAGATTCCTTAGCTTGATTCTCCCTGTTTCTGGGCGCCAAAATGTAGTTGCAGGAATTCCTACACTACACCCTTGATAAGAATCTATATAAATTGAATTACATTTGAAGATGAATAACAACACTTTTTATTATTCTAATTTTAGAATTCTTTACAAAAGATATAAGAACTCAGAAGTACAAATTTCTTTATAGAGTTTCTCTCTCCTCGAAACCTTATCAACTCTCGAAAAGACATCATCCTTTTCTGAACCTAATGAACCCTTTATATAGGGGTTTACATAGTGGATGACAGCCAAGTTTTCCTCCTATTTCGGACCTATTCTGCGATCTCATCGCGATTGCTTCAATGTTTTCTTTCGCAAGAATGATGACCATCGCAGGATAAACATAATCTTCTTGTACCTCTTCCATTGTCAGCTTTTACCTCTTTCTTTTATATATTCTGTGACGCTCGCGAAACGCTGTTAAAGAGTCTTTTGTGACGCTCGCAAAAGTGTTGTTAATATCGCAGGAATAGTGTTGTAGCGATATTTTGGTCCTATATCCCATGTGTTGAATATTTATCACTAACCCATGGATTTCTGCTGGGAAGAACCATGGTTTGCAGTAATGAAATATATGCGAAAATATTTGAATATTTTCGGAAATTCTGTGGATGAATCCAAGAATTTGGGAATAATTAACTTATGGCTCTATACTAGCAGAGCAAGCTGTCTAGGAGCATTAATTATTCCGATATGAGCTTGATGGAGCTTTATATCCTTTATATAGTCAGGGTAAACTCGTTGGTTGTATCCTGAAGACGTTATCGCTTTATACTAGCAGAGCAAGCTGTCTAGGAGCCGTCCATCTCGTGATACTATATTGAAATAATTACTGAAGTGTTCAGTATTCATGAGATATGTTGTTGTATAGCCGTGAGACCACATATCTACATGTACTCTGAGAGAAAGTATTCTCAATCCGAGGATTCGATGAGAGGCCCGTGTCTCAATACAGATATGCCATTGTCCATCCGAGTGACTACATATCTGCATGTACTCTGAGAGAAAGTATTCTCAGTCAAAGGATTCGATGAGAGACCCGTGTCTCAATACTCGCATCTGATTACTGGATCAGAAGTTCATATAATTATGGGTTTGAGATTTTAGCATTCGTCGAAAATCCACCATCTACATTAAGTCCCCTGCTTAGTGAGGAAAGTCGTGTTCCTCACTCAGCATTGAATGGTGATTTTCCGGTCATAAACAATGTAAATAATTGAACTCAGTCGTAAGTTAAGATGTTACCGGATTTCGATCGTACGAGCATACCATAACTTGAATGAAGATTCTAGTGACATGCTAGAGCGTCATTTGATGAGCATAAATTGGTGTTGAATAGCTGATTTGGACGACGGGTTCTTGGTCATTTAGGATTCGCGGGCCAAGCCCAATAAGGAAATCCTTAGAAAATTAGGTTTTGGAAATAAAATTTGATATAAAAGGAATTCTTCCTTCTTCTTTTTTTAATTTTTCCACACAACCAGAACTTCATCACCTCTCCATCACCTTCACGCCAGCATCAGGAGGAGAGGAAAAAAAGTCGTCGGACCACCAGCGCCGTCGCCGCCACCCTCTGGCTGTTTTCTGCCGGCGCCGACAAGTATGCGTCCAAACTTTTTTTTTTTTTTTTTTTGCTGAGTTCATGATGTGATCATGTTGAAGTTATATACATGTGCATATATGAGTGTGGGTTTCGTCGAAAACCCTCGTTTTTGAAAACGTATGTTTGTTTGATCGTTAGTTTTTGAAAACTAATAATAATCCCTGATTTAGGAGAGATTTTTTCTTCATATATGAATATTTAAGTCCAGTGATAAAACTATGTTTATGAGCTTTCATGTGAGCCAAATTTTTATCATGGAAAAGTGAATTTTCACAAAACCGAAGTAAAATCTTCGTTTTAAGGAATGGCGATAATACGAAGAAAGAGTTTTTCTTCTTTATATATATATATATGAACTTGTGTCCAGTGATAAAATTTTGTTTATGAGCTTTCATGTAAACCAAAACTTTATCTTATAATGTGTATGTTTTCACAAAATTGAAATAAACCTTCGTTTCAAAGACGTATGACGATACGAAGGAAAATATTTTTTATAAAACCATGGTATGTTCATGGATTTTTCTTTTGAAACCGTGGAGTGTCCACAAATTTATTTTTGTGAGCCTTGATCACGTTGAAATTTTTATTTATTTACGTGAGTAAATAAAACGTTTTCTTTACATATATATACAAATATATATTATTTTCTCTAAAATCAAAACTTGAGTTTTGTGTAATACTATTTAGAAATGAACAATTATTTATGATGAAATATTATTTTAGTTTTCATGATTCCATGGTGAATGTTCACACAGTAGAAATATTCATGTTTTTATGAAAAATCTGAGTTTTGTTCGTCTTTTGTAGGTTTCGAAGAAACGAACGATTTTGAGGCGTTAAATCTAACATTACTATCACTATTGTTATTGGAAGTATAAAAGGTAAGAGTTAAGAGTTACTATTAGACGCTAGTATTTCCTTGATTCTGGATGGTGTACTGAAGTAGAATGTAATGTGAATTTTTGCAGCTACTTCGTAAGATGACCAACTCCCAAGTTAACGACACTTCAAGAGATGAAATGTGTGTTGATGACGACATCTCTAGAGATGAGACATGCACGGATAAAACTTCTGCTGGTGAAGACGAGGACGAAGCTCCTGGGATTAAGAATGTCCCGAACATAGATGATGCATTTTTCAAGGAAGATACTCCTTGAAAAGCATTTGAAATCTCCAGCGTATCGTCTTCTGATAAATCCCAGGACTGTCACTCAGAAGAAATTCGTGACTCCTAAGACAGTTATCCGTTTTTGTCTTGAACGAGGAGTCTTCCTTGTGTCGATCATAAAATTTAAGCTTTCTCGACGACCTTTGGAGAAGTTTGCTGGATGGGCGAGGAATATGTTGGGTTTTCCTCATGTGAGAGCCATGCTCGATTAGGCGCAGTTGACAAGGGATATTCATGCTTCTAGAGAGTTGTAACTATAAGCCAAGGTCTATTCATGCTTAGGGTGCAGTCTCGTAACTATAAGCCATATAGGCAAAAAGGATTAGAGGCTGCGAAAACAACTGGTTGTTGTCAGGACCGGATAAGAGGAGCTAGCCTTGTATGACCGATGTACGCCTCCTTAAAGGGCCAACCAGGGGGAAGATAAGGGCAACACCCTCCATTTGGGAGATGATAAGTGTTATAAGACGCAAATGTCATGAGGCTTTATATTCGCAAGAATATTTAGGCTTGTCATATTTGTGAAACAATCATAACGAGGCAAAAAGCCAAGAGAAAAAGATAAGATGAGATCAATGAGTTTTTACATGAAAGTGTAAAGACGTCCTGCAATTTCATCGCAAGACGGAAATGTCATGGGGCTTTTTTCTCGCAAGAAAACTTAGGCCTGTCATATTGTCGCAACAAAATTGACAAAATAAGGATAAGGCAAGATCAATGGGTCTTCACATGCGAGTGTAAAGACGTCCTGCGATTTTGTCGCCAAAACAAAATGTGGCTAAATAAGACCTTTAACTAGGAAGGCAAAATAAGACCACAAGAGATCAAGATTGAACGACTGCAATATTTATGCAGAGATCATGAGACTAAGCAGATATGACTTGCGATATTTACGCAGATATTGAGGCAAAAACTTACAAACAGATCTTATTCGTAACTAATCATCTCAATCTTTCATATTGCATATGAATAACAGAGGCAAGTATGGGAATGAACAGAATGATAAAAATTATTATTCATCTTTATATGACAGATTTATGCAGATAATTAAGGAATTAGTAAGCATATTGATTAACCATATTGCAAAAAGGAATTGTTTTCTAATGTATGCAGATCTATACACCAAAGAACATTAGAAGCTGGAGAAATTCGCAGCAATATTTTACAAGGAGAAAGGGATAAGTGTACAAATATTGCAAAAATATTAAAAAGGAAGACAAAACTATTTAGATCCATCATGGTCTTCACCAGATTTTTCTTCTTCTTCAATTTCATCTTCTTCTTCTTCAATTTCATCTTCATCTTCTTCAGACTCTTCAGCTTCGCTATCGGAGATGACAAGGTCAGGAATATTCTTTGGAATTTCGTTCGCGAGATAATGGTAAGTAGAATGAGGAATTTTATGGTCATCACAGACCATATTAATAGAATCATTGTGAACACCAACAAGAACATTGCTAAAATTCTTCAAAGAAATCTGAAGTTGCTTCTTGAATTTGGAACATTTCTCGTTGCGAGAAGACAGAAGTCTTGCGAGATTTCCTTTTTCTTCTTCCAAATCTTTAACTCTTTGGCAAAAGTTTTCTTCAGATACTACGAATAGATGACAACATATTAATAAAATAGTGAAGATACAGCTACAAAATGGATTTGTGAAAAAACAAGAACACTACACCATTTTAAGGAATTAGCAACTCAGATTAGCAACAGCACTAGCGTCGTTGCTAATTTTCTGTTGCTAATATTTCACAACGGCAGGTTGATGTTGCTAATTTTGCAACCGAAAGATGTAGGTTACGAATAGCAACTATTGGGTGTTTACGCGTGCGGTTAGGTCGTGTGCTGGTAACACCTTAGTTTGACATGTTGACTTGACTTTAAGTATGTTAGATATGTGTGTGTGATCCCTTAAAACCCTAGATTCTATTATTAACCCTCTCTTTATCTGGTCTTCTCCCTCTCTCAATTCGCCGCTGCTGCTTCTTCTACTACTTCTCTTTTTCGTCAAAAAAAACAAGGAGATTCATCAACAAAATGTTTCTCTATTCTCTTCATCAACACTAACTATAAACGAAGATTCACCAAAAAAATCCATCAACAACATCATTTTGTTCCGAGTCGATGAAGAACAGTCGATGAGGATCATCAACAATATATAGTCAGATTACATCTCTTCTCTTGTATACTATTGGTAAGGGAAACCCTAGTTTTGTTTCTGTTTTAATTGATGCTGGTAGTAATTTGAATTTAGGGATTTATCAAATGGGAATTTCAGGGGTTTATCTTTAAGCTTGAAGAAACCCTTATCTAAAATTTTAGTGATTTAGTTTTCTGAATCATTTAGATTCGATTTCAGTTCTTATTGATTTGATATTTTTATTGTTGAAAAAGGTGTAGAGATATGATGAAGATGGTAATAAATGGAAAGAAAGATAAGTTGGATCTGTGCTAATCATCTAGGTTTGTTGGTTTTGGATTGATTTTTATTTTATTTGATATGTTGATTGATCTGTGAGACTTAATTTAGGGTTTCTTTTATGTATGAAGGGAATTGCTGCATTGTTGGTTGTGGTGAGCGTCTAAATAATTGTGGTTTGTGTTGAATAACAAATCATTGCAGGGAAGATGCTATAGAAAATCTTAGAGAGTCAGAGATTACCAGCAAGCTGTCTCTCTATTAACAGAGTCAGTGCACATTAACTGTTCGTGCAATGGTTTGAATGAATTTTCATCACCAGTTCTAGCTCAGGTGCTGTTATATGAGCCTGTGTGTAAGAGCTGTTGCTGAGATTATTTATAGAGGTATAGAATGCAAGCTCAAATACAATATGGAGCCATGGCTTGGAACTAGAACAAGGACCTGATGTTGTTGTTGCCGTGGGTGTTTAAATAAGGAGTTATTGGTGCTTGTTCTCGGCATATAAGGAGGAGGTTGTGAAGCATGACTTCAGTGAAATGGTGGATTGTTGCCAGAGAACTGTAATTGTGTAATGTTGTCCATTGTAGGATTGAGAAGAGAGGTTGGATGTGGCAGTACGAGTCAGTATGAGCATAATGGGAAGGAGGAGCTGGTGTTGCTGCCAAGGTTCAATGGAAGTTTAGGATTTGTGTTGCTGATGTGATTAGTGGTTGTGTATGGGAAGCTAGGACCTGATTTAGAAGCCATCAGTGTGAGCCAACTTAGCCAAACGTTAACTGTCGGAGGTATGGATGAGTTCGTATGTTCAAGAGGTATTCAAGGGGCAGAGACTAAGAAGTGAATGGAGTTTTTAATAAGAACTGGCAAGAGATCTAGGCCTAAATTTCCAGCGAGAAGATAGCAAAGAATGCAGTTGTTTTAGCTGATTTTTAGTTAAATGAATGGCTGAGGCAAAACGGTAGCTGGAGTTGATGCAATTAGACAAGATTGTGGAGGAATTGGTTGTTTGGTTACGATGGCTTTGGTTGTCTTGAATGGCTTGAGTTCATATTGCAGGTGGGTTATGAACTGAATCGTACTCGTGGTTAAGAAGAAAGGGAAGTTAAAGCTGCAGTAAAATGGAAGTGTTGGTGCTTGGTTTAGATACTGAATCTGGAAGGAGGTGTAAGCTGTTGTTGTAGGTTTGCAGCTGAGTTAGCTGTAGAGTGGTTTAAGCTTGAATGAATGAAATGGAAATGGTGATTGCAGGTGACTGAATTGAAATGTTTGATGCAGTCTGGTGGAAGGCATACAATTATGAAGTATTTACCTCCTGAATTTGCCTATTGCGTGTGCAGTTATTGAATCAAATCCCTCATACCCATCCTCCAAATCAGAGTTGGAACTTGTTGATTGAGACAAGTTAGAGGTATAAATTATATTTTGTAAGTCTGATCTGTGCCTTTTTTGCTTTCGTTATGTAAATTACCTGTTGACATATTGTTCCCAGAACTGTGTTAGTTTCTACACATTTGTTCCATGTCTTTGTTGGTTTAGTTTGTTTGAAGGTCAATGACTTAGTGGTGCTATAGGTAGAAAAAGGTAGACATAATTTTGATGATGAGGCCAAGCCGATATTGCATGGTCTTGTTCAGATCTGTGTAGCATCTATACGCTTTAGATACCATCAAGCATTTGATTTATATTTTATAGACCCTCATTAAAAGCAAGTCTCACTTCAGGTTACTTCATCCGCTTCATCCGTAAATGGAATTTCCTGGTTGGGAATTGAATTTGTTGTTTGCTATCTGGCGGAACAACTGCAATCAGCTCTCTCAAGTGCTTTCCAGGTTCAACGGATGGTGATGCTGATAAGAACCAAAGATATCAATCAAGTTTGTGATCTGTTACAAATCTTCTTCTTCAGATACAATAGCAACAATAAAATTCTCAGTCTGCACAAGGCCCTCCTCGATTGCGTTCTGTTGTCTTCCCTATCAACTGTTCTCCTTAAGTCATGATGTGTGTTTGGTTGAAAAATTATACTTTCATGGCCCAATGTTCGTACAAACTAAATGTAGGTTTGGGATATCTCTTCATTGCATGGATGTTAATTTTCCCCTGCTCCCTTAATGAAATATAAGAAGAGATTAACGCCCTTCATGTTCATAAGTACAGGGTTACAGGTCAAGAAAGGAAAGTTTCATGTTTGTTCTCTCAACTTGTATGTATATAATGTTTTCTGTCTTATGTTATCTCGGTAGGTGTTCTTATATTGAACATTTATGAAACATTTCTAACTTTTATCCTTTGTTATACAAAAAAAAATTCATTGCATCGGCAGAGCTCATCTCCCATAGCTGAGGTGTCTGTTTTGATTTTGTGTTAAACTCTTGCCTTTAGTATGTCGTCATCAGTATATTAAAAATGTGATCACTGAAGCACCTTGTCTAACTTCTAAACTGAATACACAGGTGCATGGATGCAATACCCATGTGAGAAGAGGCATTTTAGTCTTTCACAGCAGAGCAGAAGTATCTTAAAGAGTGTGATTCCAAGCATCTCCAGAATAAGGTAATCTCTCTGCTTTGCTCTTGTATATATATATATATATATATATATATATACATGTATAATGATAAGTATTTAATTCATGTTTTATATAGATGGACCTGTAGTATTTGGCCCCTCCATTATACATTGTTACTCACTCCATATTGCTTATGATGTAGTAGATTTTGTAAATTTTGAATAATCATGTAACCTAGTATATAAATGTAGTTCGATAACCTCTATGGATGTCATCACAATGGTTTCACGAGGGCCACTAATGTCATGATTGTAATGCAATGGAATCGAATAGTCATGTAATCTAGCATATAAGGTCTGACATTCTACTCATATTTTGAATGCAGTTCGATACCTTTATGGATGTCGTAACTCTCTTCCAGATGGTCTCACGATGGTCACTGATGTCATGGTTGATGGTAAGATCGACGTTGCTTCTGAATAAGGAAATGTTGGAAAGGGTTGTGCTTCTGCAGTTTTACTCTCAAGCAAGCTGGTGCCAAGGTCATAATAACTGAAATTGTTGTTGATATTTTTAGGACTTGAATAACTTATCTTTGTAGGACTTGTATAACTTTTCAATAACATGGATTCCAAGTTCATTTGATTTTGTAAATTTCAAACTTTTTGATAGGGATTCTCAGTTCCGTCTGATTAAAATGGTTTGTATGTCATGGCTGATAAGTTTTCATGTTGTTTGTATGGTTTGTATTGGATTCTCCGTGGCTTGGTTCTAAGCCTTTTTTTTTTCTGTTACTAAAAAATTTCGCAACGACAGTTATATGTTCTGAATAAAAACTTTAGCAACGGAAACGTCCGTTGCGAATTTCCGTTGCTGACCGAAATTATAAACAAAGCTTATGCCATTGCTAAAAATTGCGACACCGTGTTTAGCAATGGCAAAAGCCTGTTGCAACCCCGTTTAGCAACAACTATGGTAGGTTGCTAATACCTTAAAATGGTGTAATGCTAACAACCTTCTCTTTGCAAGATCATATCCTTAATTAGGGCAGAATGATCAGCTTGAAGACTAACATCTACACCTAAATTGTTTCTGGCATTATCAAGAATTTTCGCAGCCCAACCGAATTCGTCATCATTGCTAATAAGAAAGCAGGAGCGAATTTGATTCTCCCTCTCAAGAAGATCTCTATTTTCACAGATAAGTCTATCTCTTTCAACTTGAACATTGAGAAAAGTTTTATGGAAATATGCTAAAGCTTGAGCACCATTTTTAACAATAAGGTCTTTCTCGTCAATAAGATCACTATTCTTGCTTCTTAATCTATTAGTTTCCCCTTTTGAATCAATATAAAGGCGTTTAAATTTATTGGTTAAACCCAAGTTGAATCTATGCTCGATTTTTAAGAGGTGAAGTTTGGATCTAAGTTCATCTATGGAAAGAGATTTAATTTCATCATTTAACAAACTGCTCAAAGAATCATTAAGGCGATTGAGGAGAGTATCATCATCTATTGGATTTGGAAAAGAACGAAGGAATACAGCTTCATCAGAGAGGTCATAAATATCTGCGAAGAAAACTAACTAAATAAGAAAACACAAAGGATTACAGGGATAAAAGAAAAAGAGAAAAATTGCTTACCATAAAGTTGATTATTCGCAGCTTGGAGACTAGAAACCTTATCTTGCGAAGAAGAGAGTTCAGTTTCTAATCATTTGATCTTCTCATGAAGGCCAACAGATCCAGATTCTAATTGCTCGCGAAGATTAACAGAATCATATTTTAATTCTTCATTTTCTTTGCGAAGAGTAAGAGATTCAGGCTTTAATTCTTCATTCTCTTTGCGAAGATTAGCGTTTTTCTTTGCGAGGACTGCACGCCTCTTTTCCAAGTCTGAGACAACAGAAAAAGAAGCTTTCCCAGCCTGGGAAATAATACAGCGAGCTTTAAGAATTAATTATAAATTCAAAATGAAAATTGAGAAAAGTGCTAGGTGCTCCTGTTAGCCTAGAAGGGAATTAAGCTGCTAGGTGCTCCTGTTAGCCTTGATGCCCAATTTAATGCGGATCTGGTTGTTAAAAGAGTAAAAAAAACTATAGAGCTCATTGATTCAGTGGAAAAACTTGAAGATCCACATTGTGAGCTTCTTTTGTTTAGAAACTGTGCTGGAGTTTCTCGCTTATATTTTTCTTTACGCACTACCTTTCCAGACTTCACTTTTGCGGCTCAAGATTTGTTTGACTCTCGTCTCTACAAGTTCCTACAACATATAATAACAGGAGATGGTCCAGGGTTCGGCCCCTTGCAAATGCGATTTTCCACGCTGCCCCTCAGACTAGGTGGTTTTGGTGTTTACTCGATGCAAGACACTATGAATTACTGTTATTTGGCGTCGTGCTTGGAAACACTAGAACTGCAATCTGTCATATTGAGGCACACCGGCATCAGTGGTTTTAGCTCCCATCTTGAGCGTGCTGCATCTTCTTTCAACTCTCTGTGTAGTCCTGTTTCTCCTATATGCGTCGATAACACTGCCAACCATTCTATGTCAACTCTGGCAACTGTTTATTTTGATGCAGTAAAGAAGAACTTGACTTCCCAATTCAAGTTGTCTGAACGTGATTATTTCCTATGGCAGAGCAACCAAATGAAGCATTCCCTGGATTTCTTAATGGCTATCCCCATCCCTGGTTTAAATCAGCAAATTGGTTCGAGGCAGTTTAGTGCGGTATTATGTTATAGACTTGGTATTCCCTTGTTTGAACCAGGTAGTTTGTGCCCCTTCTGCAAGAGAGAGATGGATGCTTTTGGTGACCATGCGAGTGCCTTTGTACAAATGAAGTTGGTTTAAAATTTCGACATGATTTAGTACGCGACACGATTGCAGACATCTGTTATCGAGTCAGGGTGGGGCTGCACGGAAAGAGGTGGACTTGGGTATGCTTGCGAACAACGGTACTTCTTTGAGACCGACAGATGTTCTTGTGCTCAATTGGGACAATGGTCGGGACGTTTGCTTCGATGTTACGATTGTGTCGCCCTTTGTTGGGAGTAATGGTCGTACTTTGGAAGGGGGGCAGGCTATCAAGGATGCTGTCAGTCGCAAAAATACCAAGTATTTAGAAAAATGCACTGCACAAGGATATGGATTTGGTGCTTTGGATTTCACTACTCTAGGTGAATTTGGGGACGGAACAACAGACTTCGTTCAGCGGCTCCGCAACTATATTGCTAGTCATGATGCTAACGTGCGTGTAGGTGATTTCCTTTTTCATAGGTTAAGTGTGGTAGTTCAAAAAGGAGTTGGAGCCCAGCTTGTTGCTAGGCTTCCGACTAGTTTCTTGTCTGAATTTGGAAATTAAATGAAAGTAAAACTTATTCTAAAAAAAAAAAATGAAAATAAAGAGAAGGAAAATGTAAGTATGGAAATTTACCAAGCTGTTAAGTGAATGTAAGAAATTTGGAGATATAGATCTTGATACCCCGCTAAGAGATTCATTATTCTCTAGGAGAGGGGCATCGTAGATGGCAGCTATAGACTTGCAAGCATTAGTCAGAGGGGTATCACCAATTACTTGCATGGTATTATCAAAAATTTCGGATAGATGAGCCATAGAAGATTCAGGTTGTGCATATTTTTTTACGAAAGAAATATCATTATTGTCACTAACATTTTCGTCATCATCATCATTGTCACTGGAACTCTCACAATTTTGAGGAGTAGAGGGAGAAGGAGATTGAATTTTCCGCTTCTTTAAAGGAGGAGCAGCAGTATTTTCCTTGCTATCAGCACCTTTACCTTTGCCTTTACTCTTGCTCTTCGCAGTTCTGGAGGGTTCTTGTATCTCATCAATAGCCTTCAAACACAGATAAAGATAAGAAATAGAGGTAACAATATATTGTTAATAGTCTTAAAAGAATATTTCTTACTTCATCTGTGATTGATTGAAAAGCTGATAAAGTGTTAGGCTTCCTAAACTTCTGGTAGTTCGCTTTTAGCCTCTTAATCTGGAAGTTTCGCAGAAATAAAAAATATTGGGATGAGTAATGAAAATATAAGTAAGAAAAATAATAGTAAGGATTCAATCAAAAGGAGGAATTATACCTCATCATCCCTTTCAGGCCATTTGAATACCCAGGGATGGTATTCTGTGATATTAGCAGGTAAGACATGAGAACCAAATATGTATGGACCCTCTAGAATTAAAGGGAAGACACACCATTTGTTATCATTAGAATAACGTGGGGAAGAATTATCGCCAGGATGCCAGTCAATGTCTTACATGAGTAATTGATCAGCAGCAACATTTTCTCTCTTGTGTAAGCGAACACCCCAACAAGTGATGTCTTTCTTCATAGGGATTACTTCATAATTCGCGAAGAAGTTATCAATAGTGTAGTCCGCAGGAACAATCGTAACATCTTTGAATTTTGGATTTTTAGCTTCATCAGTATAGAGATACCCCTTGCCAGCACCACGGTTGGCGAACTCGAGTAAAAGACGAATGCAGTCTCCACTTAGTTGATATATAGCTCGCGAAAATTTCGCATGAGAAAGAATTTCATAAAACAATGGGGGTTCAGGATTATAGAGGGGAATAAGAAGACCAGCTTCAAGTTGGCCTAGCGAGACTATGATTTTCTCTTGATTGCAGGGATGATTAGCAAATAACTTGGCAGTGAGCTCGGACTTAGGGCTTTGAAAATGAATACGAGATAGAATAAAACCTTTGTCTTTAAGCTTCTTCTGCATTTTTTCGAAGGAAATCTCGTTCTTGCGACCGGATGGAGCCATTTTTTAGTATGGGAATGAAGAAGAAAGTAAGAGTTTGAAAAGATAAAAGTTACAGTAGCAGGAGCGGAATTTACGGAAGAACAACGAAGAAAGTTTCAGAGAAAATTTGCAGAGAAAATAAGAAAGGAGGTAAGAAAGAAAAATAAAGAAGAATGAAAAGGGGATATATAGAGAGAAAATACTCGAAAAGGTAAACGCATTTAAAGCGAAGATTAGACGTGAACGGTTGGAACGCAGTGGTTGAAAAGGACGTGTCAGAAGCTGAATAGAAGAAGGGATATGTGTAGTGAATGTAGCAAAGAAATGAATAATTGTGTCAGTGCAGAGAATATGAAAAGGTGAAAAGTTGTGGCAGATTGAAAACTAATTTCTCATGGCATTCTCTTCTTCGTAGAGAATACATGAGAAGAGGCAAGATATAGGATCAGAATATCGCCACAGCAATACTCCTGCGAGATTTACAACGACAGTTCTGCGAGATCTTCAACAACACATTGCGAGTGTCATAGAATGATTGAAAGAATGACGTAGCGGATGACGATAACAGAAACATGAGAAAAGCGTGATGATGCTGCGAAGCTTACAAACGTCTGCGAGGGTTAACATTACAATTACTACGAGCATATCGCGAGTTAGATCCGAAATTAAAGGATAACTTAGTTGTCATCCACTATATAATTTCATATATAAAGAGAACTTGTAGACTCATAAAGGGAGAGATTATTTTTAGAGTCTGGAGAAAGTTTTGAGGAGAGAGAAAGTTCTTGTGAGCGGTTGTATTCTTGATTTCTTCCATTCCTTGTAACATTTATGAGAATTAATCAATAAAGTTTTGTTTTTAATCTTCAAATATAAGTTGATAACTGTGGATTCTTGTGAGGGGTGTAGTGTAGGAATTCCTACAACTACATGCTGTATCAAATAACAAGTTAATGACGATGAGAGGTGATTTTATTTTGTTACAAAAATACTGTTTTAGGCTTAAGTTACATGCATGAACTATTATAAGATTTAGGTAAGGATCTTTCTTTCAAGTTACTTAGTTAGGCTTTACAAGTTAGTTAGGTTCTCGGGTTTTTTTTTATTGTTTGGGTTTGATTTAGATATAAATCTACTTTTATGAACGATGTTGTGTCAATCATATATATAAGGATTCTCAAGATTTAATCATTTGAGTCTCTGTTACTTGGCGAGCCTGTAACGTCTGCATTTTAAGTTGCCACTTTTAATGATACCATGTTTCTAGTTGGCCAATTTGACTATCATCTTCAAGATAAAAATGAATAATGATTATGTGGTGCTTTAGTACTCTTGGATTTTGTAACAAAAAGTTATATAAGACCGTTTAACCGGTACCTTTCGCTTTGCGGATAACACAATATTCATGAGGATATTTTGTGTGTTGCGGTGATGTTTTAGCCTCAAGTTACATGCATCAATGAGTTCATGTTTGTTTTCTTTTCATATAATAAAAAAGAGGTGTAACACATGTAGCCTATCCTGTTAGGTTTAGCTAATATTTTCCAAAATAAGCTCAAATTCCTAACTGAGATGCACGTACCTACACAGCTTTTGTCATGGCAGAAGATGATTACAACGTGCCCCCAGAGGAGGACCAATGGGATGATGAGGTGGATTTTGATGGTGGTCATAGAATTGAATTCAGTAGTTACCTAGGCTATTTGGCCCGTGATATGGTTGGCATAAAATATTTATGTTGGAAGGAAATCCCTGCAACAACAAAAAAAAAAAAAAATTGAGAGGAAATTCAAGCATATGCGGTTATTAATTCGTCGTTTTTGTTGTCAAACTATGAGTCTGTGATGAACATAAATTATTTGTTATTGCAGTTTCATTATGTGGTGCCCCATGAATATAAGCAAGCGGTCATGAAGCGTCTAGTTGTTCAGCTGTGGGACTTCAGAAGGAAATTATACAATAATCATGTAAAACCCTTCCTGGAAAGACCGGACAAACTAAAAACTTTCCCCAGAAAGTACGAAACGGTAATGGACCAAGAAGACTTGGACGAATACCTTAAGTATGTACTATAATCGCCTATATTTAAGGTATGGAATACACATTACTTTTTCTAATTTGTGTTTCGTTCTTATTGTCTATCCCAGCATACTAATGAAATTATTTTTATTTCCTCTGCAAGAAAAATTCGGAGAAGGGAACAGAGGAAATATCACAATCCAAATTCCCACATCGGACAGGACGAGGAGGATACTCGGGATTAAAACTAAAATTAGTAAGTCTGTTGTCTTAAACCAGTTACATGATCTTAAACCATATGTCTGAAATATGATATCAACTATATGAATCACGGATGCAAGGGTATATTTTGGAGAACCTTGTATATTTGTTACCTATTCAATTCATCAGTGTCTTCGCATTTATGGTCTAAGAAGCAGTCTCCTAATCTTATGCAGAACTCTACCAGTAATTCCCAACCAAATCCTTCAATGTCTCTAGAGAAGTTGTGCACATCTATGGCAGAACCTATGGATAAGACATCTAATGGAGTATTTTTTTTTCTTCGTAAATCTATATTGCTAATCCCAGCATCTTCTTTTTATATGATGAGCATATGACGTATCTCCGCAGAAAGCAAAATACGACTTTTGGAATGGATCTAGGGGAAACGTCGTTGCTAGAGGCAGTATTATTCCTAAGGTGCCTAACCAGAAAATACATCGACAAGAGCTTCCTAAACACTATTATGCTGCCAATATTCTGGAGGTCATAGATCCATCATTCGTGTTAACGGAACCAAGTGGTGAGTTTAAGTTATTAGGGGAAGCTAAAGATGGTTTTGTGGCATGGCCGAAAGATAATTGTTCCATCTCTGATGACAAGGTTAGTTTCTTAGCTCTTTTGCTTTGTTAATCAAGTATATAAATTTTTTTACGTAAATCAATCGTGTATTCAGTTTGATTAAAGAATAAGTACGAGATAGAAATATATTAACACCTAATGGAACATGAATGCCAGTGTAAATTAGAAAATTGATATTTGGTTACAGATTTTATTATGGGCGTCAGCTGTGAAAAATGGCACAGCCTTCAATGAAGTTGGCTTTATCACATTGTTGGAAAAATGACTTTTGTCTGTCTCTTGTTGAGAATTCATATTACAGACGAATTCACCTTGGATTTAGAATATATATATATATAATATATTTAATCCCTTGCTGCAGGAAACTCCACAACATGGAAAACCTCATAAGAAACCAGAACCAGTTTTAGATTTTGAGAATAAATTGGACAGTGATAAACTGAATGAGGAGCACCTAGCAGTCAATCCACATTCGGGGAGTCATGCATGCAGCCTATGAAAAGCTTTCTCAGAAGACTAAAAAGGCGCAAAGAAGGTTATATGCACCAACTGTGCAGAAGGCATACCAACTTTCAGATAGGCAACAGAGGAAGACAAGGTTTGGCGCGTGGAGAATGTCACAACCTGATCCATTGCATGCAGAGACACCACCATCAAAAAAGTTGAAGAAAAACTGATGATTTTTGGATAAATTCTCTTTAATATTTTTTTTTGTTGCAAAATGTTGGACCAAAGCTCAACATTTTTTACTGTGTTATTAATAATAATATGAATTTTAGATTTAACCACAATTTATAAAGTATATAAGAAAATTTGGATAGTGTCAGGTGGATGGTTTATATGCGCCATATCTGAACGGCTTAGAGGCGTCACACGCGTAACATACACGCTTCGAGATTAATTGGCGTAGATAAACATAACATAAAGACACATTAAGAAGATATAAATTGGCGTGGATAAATATCATATAAATCCACGATATATGGCGTGTCTATATGTTCTCCGATGAACGGCTCCCAACATTACATGTGGACGATCAACGTTACATCTGAACGATCAATATTGCATCATCTTAAACGAGATCCAATGGTACCTAATACAGTCATGTGGATGAATGTTAACTATAAATTGGCGTGGAAAAATATCACATATAGCCACGCTATATGGCGTGTCTATAGGTTCTTCAATGAACGGTTCACAATGTTACATGTGGACGGTGTAGGATGCATATAATTTAACGGTAAATATTGCATCATCTAAAATGAGATCCAATGATTCCTAATACCGCCACGTGGATCAAGGTAATTGTAAATTTGCGTGGCTAAATATCACATATATCCACGCTCTTTGGGGCGTGTCTATAGGAAATCAGTGAACGACTCACAACGTTACATGTGGACGGTGAAGGATGCATATAATTGAACGGTCAATATTTATCATCTTAAATGAGATCCAACGATTCCTAATACGGACACGTGGATCAAGGTAATTGTAAATTGGCGTGGCTAAATAGCACATATAGTCACCCTATATGGGGCGTGTCTGTAGGATATCCAATCAACGGCTCACGGCATTACATGTGGACGGGGAAGGATGCATATAATTTAACGGTCAATATTGCATCATCTTAAATGAGATCCAACGATTCGTAATATGGCTACGTGGACCAAGGTAATTGGAAATTGGCGTGGCTAAATATCATATACAGCCATGCTCTATGGGGAGTGTCTATAGGATATCCAATGAACGGTTCACATCGTTACATGTGGATGGTATTCAACGGTTCCTAATGCATCCACGTGGATGAAAGTAAGTGAAATTGGCGTGGATAAAACATAACATATAACCACGTTAAACCTATATGGCGTGTCTATCGGATAACCAATGGTTATGCCAAAAAGCAATATGTGTGTCTAAAGTGAACCAAATAGGCACGCCAAAACGCAATTTGTGTGTCTATAGTGAATCAAATATCCACGCCTAAAGCAATTTGCATGTCTAAAGTGAACCAATAGCCACGCCAACAAGCAATTTGTGTGTCTAAAGTGAACCAAATAGCCACGCCAAAAAGTAATTTGCGTGTCTGTAGTGAATCAAATAGCCACGCCAAAAGAAATTTGCGTGTCTATAGTGAACCAAATAGCCACACCAAAAAAATAAATCGTGTGTTTATAGGGTACCAGTACTTAAGTTTTTGGGACCCTATATAGCAACGCCTATATGGCTCTGGCGTGTCTATTTCATGCAGAAATAGACACACATGGCAGGCATGGTTATAAGCTACCTATAACCACGCCATGTTACCTAAAACCACGCAAACAGAAGTCACGCCTAGTCCAAATCGAAGTGGCGTGACAAAACCCCTATGGACACGCCAATTTGGCGTGGCAAAAGGGTATCTATGTACTAGTGATGCAATTGGACTTTGACGCTGTGTAATAATACTATGACACTGTATAACAATGATTGAGAACCGATGCTTTTCAAATTGTTATAGCTACGGATTTTTATCAACGATGATGCTAAACTTACAACCTTTGGGATCATTGGACTACTTGGAAGTGACGAAGATTTCGAGTGTTGTTTAAGATTAGACATGTGGAATAGGAGCTACAAAGTTTATTTATATATTTTTTGTATTCCATATATATTAATAGTTTTACCACTAAAATTGACAAAGGGGGAGATTGTTAGAGCACTGCTCGGTCGAACTCGCATGCGTTGCTATCTCAAGCATGTTTGTCAATGTTAGTGATCAAAACTATAAAGTCTTGATTTCTAGTCTACTATAGCTAAGGTCTCGGACCAGGATAGAAAGTGTAGTTGAGCTCAAGAACTCCATGGAAATCATCATACAAGACGAAGGACTACTCAAGGAACCAGTGGATCTTCATCGACTAAAAGGTATGTGGAGACTTGAACTTATCTATCACTCAAAAGTCTATCTACTCTATCTCATATCTTGAGGCAAAAGTCATTTTACTATATAGACTAAAGATATGCACATGTCACATTTTGAGTTGAGTATATCTCGCTTATATATTTCTCGAAATGTGTGTTGGTAAAGCTTTCTATTTAGCCAAGTTCATATTTGCATAGTGACGAAAGTCATGTTATGTTTCAATCACTTTGGAAATTGCGCTGACGAAAACTAGTTCGTGAATAACAACTATATGACATCCTCTGAGAATGTTTCAATGATTGGAATGAGAGTTTAGACAATATAACCATTGGGGGATATAAACATTGTTATGGTAACACATATATGTATAACTCCTTAGCACTTGAACCGAAGTTTGCAAACTTTGTTGATCAACTGAAAACCGGAACTTGAGCAGTCAACCCATTCTGCGAACGCAGTCCACGAACTGCGTAGTTCTTGAACCCGAGTAGCTCGGTTTCAGTCCGCGAACTGACGGAAGTTCTCGAACCCGAGAATTTCTGATGGAGTTTGTGAACTCCAACCGGTTATGTGAGTCCGCGAACTTGAGTGGTTATGTCTAAAAACGATGTTCATGAACTTATTTAAATTATCTAAGGAATGCTATTGCAAACCGTGGGCTTTATAGTGCATGAATTGAGTCGAGTGAATCACATCGTTTTTTTTTTCAAAGATTGTCTTGTGTAGTACATAAAGATCTAAGCAATTGAATAACTCTCTAACTAGTTCATTTGAGTCATTTGGACTAGTTATGGTGAAGAAGAATATGGTTGATATGAAAGTTATCATACGGCTAAACATTTGGTTAACTAGTGTTGAACCAACTAATGTACAAGTTTGGGTACGGTTACACAAGCCTAGAAACGTGCATTACATGTGTGTATAACAAGCTATGTTTTCGATCTAACGGTTGATAAATATTAGCTTGAATCTAATCAGGTTTTCATCTAATGGTGAATATTGAATGCTTTGTTACTAAGTTAACATTGATTGCAAACCCTGGTTTGAAGACTATATATGGGAGAAATCTAGAAACTGGGAAACCTAATCCCCACACATTTTGTGGGATACTAGTTTGCTAATCTAGAGTCGATTCTCCTTTAACCTTTGGTTTTCTTCTTCTAAAACCAGGTTAACGACTTAAAGACTTCATTGGGATTGTGAAGCCAGACCGATACTACTTTTATCATAGTTGTGTGATCTGATCTTGCATCTTCTATCGTATGAGTACAATTATAATAATTGGCCTGAGATTTATATCTCTGATTGGCAAGATATAAAAGTATACACAAGCACTTCGTCTCATCGTTTGTGATTCCTCAATAATCTTCTTCGCCGTGTCGATTAAGTTTATTGTGAGGTGATTGATAAAGCTGAGCTGTTCTTCGGGAATATAAGTCTTGTTTTATCAATTTGTTCCTATTCACCTTGATTTATCAAAAGGCGGAACAGAACTCATAGGTTTATTCGTGGAAGACGAATTTATCTATCCTTACAGTCTTTTCTGTGTGAGACAATTTTTTTTATTAAAGTATTCGACTTTGGGTCGTAGAAACTCTTGGTTGTGGGTAAGATCATCTAAGGGAATCAAGTGCACAGTATCCTGCTGGGATCAGAGGCGTAGGAGCATAACTGTACCTTAGATCAGTGTGAGATTGGTTGGGGTTTAACTACAGTCCAGACCGAAGTTAGCTTGGAGTAGGGTAGTGTGTGTAGCGGCTTAATGCATTGTATTTTTAATATGGACTACGTCCCATAGTTTTTATGCATTTTCGGTTTCCTCGTTAACAAAATTCTGGTGTCTGCGTTATTTATTTTCCGCATTATATTTAGTTATATAATTGAAATAATACATGTTATGCGTTGTTCAATCAATTAGAATATCCGACCCTCTTGATTGTTGATTTAAATTGATTGACACTTGGATATTGGTCTTTGATACCATCCAAGTTATCTCAAGCTAATATCTTTCATCCGTTAGATCAAACTATATACTCATACTACACAACAAACACATTGTGTGCACAGTGAGGCATATAACAACCATGGTTTAGAAAGGTCACTTCTAACAAGAAAATGTATTATATTCCTATCTTGGTGTACAATATCTAGTTCAAAACTACCTTTCCATACAAGAAAAATACCCCTATAACGACCAATAAAAGGTACAAATAGAGAATTAGGAAAATTAAGGGGTCTAATAAAACATAGAAACTTATTAGAATTTATCTTAGTTTCCTGAAATAATATGATATCAGAACTACACTATCATTCTCAAAGTAATGTGTAAATATTTATTATCCTTACCGCAAGCTTGCATATGGGCATCCATGAGTATCCTACCTTTTTTTTCTAATTGTTAACCTAATCCTTATGTTGTTCCCCATTCTTAGCCTTAATTTTTAGTTATTGAGCAATTTGACTACAAACAACTTCATTATGGTAAACTAAAAAATAATACTTACAAATATTATAAGACTATTTTTCAAAATGATATCTGACCCATACATGTTCCTCTGCAGCTGTAACTATCCATCTACCCCTCCTTCATGTTTTTTTTAAAAGAAACCTCAACATAAATTGTGCTAAGTAAATTGCCCTTAGGAAATTAGTCTCCTGCATTAGGAATACTCTTTTTTCCAATGTCCTTACAAATATATCCACTAGTTCTTCATTTAAGAGAATTAGCTTAAGGATTTTTAACTAAATACACCATGTTTGATGCGTAAATTGACGATCTTGAATCGGATTGTTGGTGTTGTATCTTTGAATTGGAAAATAAATGACCATCGATAGTCTATGGAACTTTTTTAAGAACTGCTTCAATAAAGTCTTCTTTATAAAATCAAAAAACATAAAGTTTAAAAACTTTAGTCTTGATTCCCACTCTTTTATACTTCATCCGTGATAGATTAATCTAGGGATGCATAGGAACCGTCCCGTCCCATGGAACCGTACCGGTACTGTCCCGGAACCGCGGTCAGATGGGATAGGTACAAGTACCAAAAACTGGTACTGCCTAGAGTAGGTACAAGTAACGGTTCTAGGCTATTACTATCCCGTCCCATAGTACTGAGGATCTCTATTCATTTGTAGTCATGACTTTACTTCCCTAAACTAAGAATGCAAAATAGGTTAAAGGAGGGATGTCTTAATCCTGCCACATCCCTCTATTCAGTCATTTTCGTGTCTCACTTCTGTCACCTTAACCTTCTTCCACTTCTCTCCGGGATTTATTGGTATTAATTGTTACCATAATGTTTGTATCTCTTTAACGAAACAAGCTTTAAATAATGATCTGTGGTTTTGTAATTCAAAAGAATCCAAAGTCTAGAACATAGATGAAACACGGAATTGTAGTAATAAAATGCATTATAACGATAAAATGGGTCGGTTATCTTAGAATCCAACATGCTTATCTCCTTCCGTTCGTAGATACGTACAACCAGTATTATCCTTAGCAGTGTATAATTTCTGCCACCCTTAATTTCACAACTAATCTGAAATTGGTTGTGTATATAGACATATTATGCAGACATATGTTTTTGTGGTCTTTATCAGGTTAGTAAACAATAATTTTCATGGAGATCTACCATAAGATTCAATATTACCGTCAGCTACAGGTAAAGAACCGGTCCCGTCCCGTACCGAGTTAAACATGTACCGGTCACATCTCGTCGCGTACTACACAGGTACAGGCCATAGGGAGGTACAAGTACTGAGATAGGCAAAAACCCGTACCGTCCCTACCATGTGCAGCCCTAGATTAATCTCCTTTTTAACATCATCAAAGTTAATTTCAATATCAGAAGAAGTTTTCCTAAAACTATATCATCCACGACATGAGCCATAGATATGGTACGAAGAAGAGGCCTGACAATGATCCAAGATTAGAAGTCTACATCCTAAAAGATAGGGATTCAACTCGAGGATTTTAATCGGCATCCATGGTACAAATAGGATACTCAATGACATAATGAAAACCATAAGAATTAATTACAATACTGAGATTATCCTTCTTATAAGGATAACATACAGAATTCTGTGTAGGTTTAGATTTTGAGTATCATTAACTTGCTTAAAGTTACCTTCTTATAAATGCAAACAATATTAAGGAACAAATTTTCCGGAGGACTTTTTGATTGGTATTTGAAATTTGAATTGGTAGGAAAATTGTTTATATTTTCTACTAGTATTACGAATAAAACAGTTGATAAAGTTACCATATTGAACCAACATAGTTTGATTGCCGATTTTGAACCAAGTTATGATGAAGATAATTCAAACAATGAAGAATTACAACATGAACGATTTCTCGAGTATCTTAAAAGAGCAACTTCAAACAACTTTGAAAATCAAAGTACACAGAGAGGATAAACACCATTTTTTGGAAAAAGAAAGTACCACTGCAACAAACTCAAAAAGCCAATTTTGCTGAAAGACCAACCACTACTGGCTATAACAACTAGTAATAACACATAAAGAATCAACAAGGACATCTACAAGAAAATTAACAAGATATTATCAAAACTAAAATAAGTAAATAAGAGAAGATGAAATCTAGAAACACTTGTAAAATAATGTGAACAATACATTATCCATCTAAAAAAATGACTAAAAAAAATTAATTTGAATTTAAGTAACTAATAACGTAAGAGAAGTATGATCTTGAAAGAAACTCAACGGTAAACATAATTGGGGAACAAAGAGACTAGTTATTGATGATCTCACAGAGAAGGAAAGCGGACAAAAACAAAAACTGAGTCGACTTCTTTTTCGCCAATTTCCTACCTGTTTATCCCTTTTCGATGAAAAGATTATAAGTTAAATAATAAAAAAAAGGTTTAACTAACCATATGTGGGTTTGTTTGCAGAACTCACAATTCATGTGATTACAAATTTCTGGATTCATGAACATCCCTTGTGTGTTTCATAACTCAGTTAAAATTCCTAAGATTCATATAATTCTTTTGTTTTAAAGTTTATATGGTGTTTGACATTACTAGAGTTAAAAACAAAAGGATATCCATAAATCTCTTGATAAGTTTTCCAGGGGGAATTCCACATGGAGGATTGTTAGAAAAGTGATTCACATGAAAAACATGATTCCAACTATTTGGGCAACCAAACGACCAAAGGAAACATAATTCCACAAAATCTCCTAAACCCGTAGATCTCACCATGTTTGGATCAAGGTTTCGGCTCTACACCATTAAAGGGTGGAACTCCAGTCCATGACTCAACTCAAAATTTGAATCAAAATATGAGCCAGATGGGGGGAGTGGTATTTGTGGGTGCGGTTTTATACCCCATTATCGGCTCTACATCTTTGGATGGAACTCCTGCTCATGTTTCAAGTTTTGAACGGTCAGATTTGCCTGATATTTCAAATCTTCAAAATGGGAATGAGATTGAAAAAGAATCGTTACCACCTAACAACTCAAGTGATAAAATCGAAGATGAAACTGCTTTGGAAGATTTGGAAGACACAATTATTTCAAAACATCATTTCTCTGATAAGATAGGTGTTTCAATTGAACACGACTCCACCAAAATTATTTGCAAGGAGATATTGCTGCTGAATACTAAACAAAATAATGACATGGAAATACCGATGGTAGAAGATGATGACGGTCTTGCACACTATGATTCGGATTTAGAAGGGGTTGATGTTACTATACAAATGGATGAACATGATCAAATTGAGGCGGTAAGATGTACAGCAGAAGATGAAAATCAAGAGTTTGAAGCTATATTCAATCCAATTGCTTCAAAGGAATTGGTGGTTATTTAATGGATCACATAATTCTGAATTGGAACATTAGGGGTTTGGGGCAAGACACAAAGGTTACTGCAGTTAGAAATGCAATCGCAAATAATAATCCCGCCATTGTAACTATCCAAGAGACTAAAACCGAAGGAGTTGATGATAGGTTGATAAGATCTCTTTGGGGGAGTAATAGGTGCAATTACATCTTTTTGGCTTCTGAAGGTGCTTCTGGTGGCATAATTGTCATGTGGAAAGAGGGTATTCTGATTTTGGAAGACCATTTAATTGGGGCTTTTTCAGTTTCTCTCAAATTTAGAAATGTTACTGATAATTTGGTTTGGTTGTTCACTTCTGTTTATGGTGCCTCTGATTTAGGTTACTATAATCAGTGTTGGCAAGAATTGAGGGACATTAGACTGATTTTTGATGAGCCGTGGCTAATAGGAGGTGACTTTAATGTAATCCTAAATGATGATGAGAGAAATATTCCTGGTGGAAGAACGACAAACAAAAAGTCTTTTAGGAGTTTTGTAAACAAATTTTCTCTAACTGACTTACCAATGGAAGGTGGGATATTTACTTGGACTAATTCTCAAAAACCACCTCTACTCATAAGGTTAGACATATTTTTGCTTTCACAAGATTTTTTAGTTCACTGCCCATCTCCTGTTCAGTTAAGATTAAGAAGACCCGTTTCTGATCATGCTCCTATTCTTTTGTGCTGCAATTCTGGAGATAAAATTAAATCCCCTTTCAGGTTGGATAATTTTATTCTTACCCATCCTGATTTCTTAAATAATCTTAGGATTTGGTGGGATAATCTTGTCTTTTCAGGAAAACCAAGTTTCATTTTTGCTAAAAAAATTACAGGCTCTAAAAGTTTTTATCAAGAGTTGGAAGAAAGAAACTTTTGGTAACTTGCAAACTAAATTGGATAATTTGGAACTTACGATTGGTGTTCTAGACAATTTGGAGGAAATTACTTCTTTATCTGATGATGATGTGATTGCTAGAGAACATGCGAAATTGGAGTATGCTTCTATCTCTTTGAATATAGCAAGGAAAATTGGTCAGAGAGCGAAAGAAAAATGGATGAAGGAAGGGGAAAGAAAATCAGGTTATCTACGTCAAATGGCTTCTTTTAAATACAAACATAATAGTGTAAATTGCTTGAAGATTGACGGTACTTTATATTTTGACAAAAAGAAGATTTGCAGAAGAAACAAAATCTTTTTATACTTCTTTATTCTCGGAAGATCATAAGTCTATGCCAAGTTTCAACCTTCTTGATATGCCGTCTATTTCTGTAATAGAGAGAATTAATCTTGAGAAGCCTTTCTCTGAAGATGAAGTTAAGAGGGTAGTGGACCATTTTGGAACTAACAAAAGTCCTTGTCCAGATGGTTTTACTATGGAGTTCTATAAACATTCCTGGGAGATCATCAAGTCAGATTTAATGAGGGTTGTTAAAGAGTTTGAATCCAGTTCTTCTCTAGATTGGAGAATCAATTGCACTAATATTACTTTGATTCCAAAATGTAGTGGTGATGTTTCTTTGAAGGACTTCAGACCTATCAGCCTCATTAGTAGTGTCTACAAGATTATATCTAAATTACTGGCAGACAGAATGAAAGTGGTCATGCCTTCAATTATCTCAGAACATCAAGGTGCTTTTGTTCATGGTAGGCAGATTCATGATAATATTCTTATAACATCTGAGTTGATTGATTCTAGATTGAGACAAAAACTTACTGGTTTAATTTGCAAGGTTGACTTTGAGAAAGCATTTGATAACATGAATTGGGGTTGTGTGGATAAAGCTCTTCGTATATTTGGTTTTGGTCATAAATGGAGAAGCTGGATAAATTGGTGCATCTCAACACCAAGGTTTGTTATGCTTATAAAAGGAGAAGCTACTGGACTTTTTAGAAATCAAAAGGGGATTAGACAAGGAGATCCTATTTCACCCTTTCTTTTTATTCTGGTGGCGGAAATTTTATCTTTGATGTTCAAATCTGCTGCTTCACAAGGTTTGATCACTGGTTTTCAGGTAAGTCATGTTGGTACTGTTGTTTCTCAATTACAGTTTGCTGATGACCTTATTGTGTTTCTAAATGATTCTGAAGCTCAAATTCTTAACCTGAAAAATATCTTGTTGGCTTTTGAAATGGTTTCTGGTTTGAGAGTGATTCAGAAAGAGTACAATAGTAGGTTTTGGCCAGATGCATAATGGGGAATCTTGTGCTGATATTTTTGGTTGTTCTTTGACTCAATTGCCAATGAAATACTTGGGAATTCAGATTGGAAGTAAATCTAACTGCAAAGAAATTTGGGCGGATATATTTCAAAAACTACATCACAAATTATCTGGTTGGAAAAGAACTTATTTGTCCAAAGGACAAAGATTAATTATGATAGAGAGTGTGCTTGCTAGTCTGCCAGTCTATTACCTATCTTTGTTTCAGATGCCTATGAGTGTCGTTAAGGAGATGGAAAAATTAATGAGGAATTTTTTATGGGGATCTTCTGACTCGGTGAGAAAAAAGAGCTGGGTTCGTTGGTCCAAAGTAAACCTTCCGAAATTAAGAGGTGGCATTGGTATCAAAAAGTTGAAGTTGATAAACAAAACTCTCCATGAAAAATGGATTTGGAGATATGGCAGTAAAAACATGCTCAGTGGAGAAGGATAGTTAACCAAAAATTTGGTGGTTTTTCAGATGCTTTTTTTCCAAATCAAACTAAAAACACTGTTTGTTATAGTTTGTGGGCAGGAATTTTAAAATCAAAGAATTTTGTTCAATCTGGTACAACTTTGATTACAGGTGATGGCAGATGCATTTCTTTTTGGGAGGATATATGGGCTGGGGAAGTTAGTTTGAGGGAGGCTTTTCCGGATTTATTCAAACTTTCTAGAAGAAAAGATGTGGCACTAAAGGACATGATTTTTGCAGAGGGAGCTTGGGATTTTCAATTTTCAAGGACTCCAAGGGATACTGAAGTTTTTCAAATAATAAACATGTTACAGGTAATTGGTGATCCTGCTAATATTTTGGCTACAGATTTGATTGAGGATAGAAGACATTGGGTTTTTGGTAATAGAAAAGAATTTACGGTGTCAAATGTTTATACTTCTCTAGAAACAGATGGTTTTTTGTGCTTCCCAGATAAACAGTTATGGAATCCGAAAGTCCCTTTAAAGGTTTCATTTCTGGTTTGGACATTATGCTACAATGGAGCGCCAACTTTGGATGGTTTACTCCAGTGAAATTTGGTTCAAAGGGATAATTTCCTGTTTTGCAACAATCATCCAGAGACAAACCAACATCTTTTCTTGCATTGCAGTTTCACTTTTGAGGTTTGGTCTTATTTTTTGAATAATTTTGGCATTAATTAGGTTTTCTCTAGTGATGTCAAAAGAACTCTATGGGAGTGGAAGAACAAAAAGAGCAAAAACAGGATCAAAAGATTATGGAGTTACTTACCGTTTGCAATTTGGCGGAGTATTTGGATTAAGAGGAACAACAAGCTCTATAACAATGTTTCTAAATCCGTTCAACAGATTATTGTTGCTGTCAAGTCCTTGTTGTATAATTGACTATTAACACTGATATTTTTACAGGTTTTTCTTTGTCCACAATAATTTGTAATTGGGATGCTGTCACTCACACATCCTAGTAACTTTTTTGATTTTTATCACCATTTTGGTGATTTGAATCTTTTATAAAACTTTGCCCTTCTCTTGTCAAAAAAAAAAAAAAAAAAATTTGTATCCAAACCCACCATTAATATTTTTTAAGTTATTTTTTCCAGTTCACCTACACCGCATAAGACTGAACCCAACCTGGACCGTTGCCATATTCACGTCTTAAAATGAATCAGCACACTGCACGCATCAATGTGTAATTGACTAGTCAAAAGTCAACCTAAAATTTTCAATTTTTGGACTAAAGTCTAAAGATTATGGAAGGTTCCTTCGGATTATTCTATATGAATATGACTAATCTCACCATCTTTTAAGAAACTCCGAGTCACCAAAAGATTCCCATTCTCACATCTCAGGAAAATCCAACGGATATTAACCATTTATTCCCTTATCTTTATTTTCCGTCTTATTCTCCTGAATTTCCGTCTTATTCAGTGTACCACAAAGTATAACTATCTTGATACTCAAGAACCACTAGCCGTACAATTCGAACCCCCTCCATCAAATCATCCGAATCTGGGTGGTGATCCCACCAGATAACACGGACCCATCAAAAAATCTGATGTTGCACACTTGATATTGGTGAAGGGTAGTTACGACATTTCAACCAACAAGCTATCTATTCCTTTTCTTTCTTGGGTATCAACAAACAAATGGAGTATAAAATTCTCTGCTCTCTACTCATATTCTTGGAAGCTCTCTTTCTCTTACATTTTTCATTTCTATATTCCGAGGTAAGAAATTTCCAAGAAATTGTGATTCTTTTATTTGAATTTTCTTCTGTTCTCTGATCGTTTCTATTTGGTTCAGATTTTGATTTTGGTATTTTTTTTTTGATTTTTTTTCTCGATTTAATTTGGAGTAGAAATGGAGATCGATAGAGCAATCACAGGAAGTGAAGATACGAGATTGAAAACTAAGTATGATAACGCAATCTATGTTATCCAAAGAGCTCTTGCTTTGTACAAGTAAGTTAATATGATTCATTTTATTCATGAAATTTTGTGATTCATCTTTAAATTCTTAATTTCTTAATGTTTGATTAGTTGGATAACGAGTTTGAGTGTTTTTTAGGGTTTCTATTAATATTTTACACTAGTGTGTGCGCTTCTGGTTTTTAAGTTTAGCTAAATTTGTAGTTTGTTCGAGAATTATAGTTAGAGATTATGAGTGTACTGGACCAGATGTACGGATTTAGCTGATTATTGTTGAAATTTAGTCAACTGAGATATTGCATGGATGTGCATGTTTTTAGTTTTGGAAATACAAGTAATCTGCTAATGTTAATTTTGAAAACTTTTTCTTGAGTATATTCTTTCTTGTTGGGTTAAGGATTTTGTGATTTGTTTCCATAAAGTTGGGAATTGAGATGTGAGTAATATTTGGTGGAAATAATGTCAATTGCTTAAAAGAGAACTGTCGTGAAAGAAGTTTGAGTATGATGTGATGTTGTTTTGCTTATTGACTTAATGCATTTAAGAGAATTTACCCGACACCAACCTTTAGGATCTTTTCACAGGTGTAGATGTTATGCCTTTTGGTTTTAGGATTGGATATTTATATGTTTCCAAAAGAAGAATGATGGATCCACTTTATCGGTAACTCCGTTCGCCTATTTTTTTAGAAATGATTCTTATGGCTTTGGTTGGAAGATTTTGGCGCTAACTGTCCGAGGCATTGACAACTGTTCACTTGATTTTTAGGGCCTTAGGGACATGTTATTATATTGTCTGAGATAAGGAAATGATTTGCTCTAGTAGCCTTTATTAGGATGGGAAACTTAGTTTTTTAGTTTAGGTATATATTTCTTCTTTGTTGCATACAGTTCACTTGAATTATGAATCTGAGTTATTAATGACTTGAGAACAAGGTCATAATTGCAGTCACTGGTTTCTACCTCGACAGGTTTGAAGAGGTCGCCTTCAGCTTTAACGGAGGAAAAGATTCAACGGTAATTTATCCTAAAGTTAAATTTTTTATAATTAATTACATCAAATACCTGGACTTGGATTTGAAATGAATATGTATTTGCAGGTTTTACTGCATCTTCTAAGGGCCGGTTATTATTTGCATAAAAAGAAACCTGATAGTTCTAGTGGGACTCCAAAAAACTGTGATGAAAAATTTCCGTTAAGAACTATCTACTTTGAGAGCCCTTCTGCTTTTCCTGAGATTAACTCTTTCACTTATGAAGCAGCCGAAACGTAAGATATTTCTCATTGGTTTTTTTTTTTTTTTTTTTTTTTCAGAAAAATGTATTATCCTTTAGGCATGGTGTGTTTACTTTCTCCCTGTTTTCTTTTCTTTGCGCAGTTATGGCTTGCAAATCGAAGTTATTCGGCTAGATTTCAAGTCTGGCTTGGAGTCTTTAATAAAGGAAAAACCAACTGCAGCTATATTTCTCGGTACCCGAATCGGTGACCCAAATGCGGTATGTATGGGTACGCTGTGAATCTGTGATGCTGTGACACATAGTATTACTCTAGCCTATACAATGTCTGTTATAATTCTTCGAACATTATCATAAAGATGGCTCTGATTGTGTGCAGGTTGGCCAAGAACAGTTTTCCCCTAGTTCTCCTGGATGGCCACCCTTCATGAGAGTGAATCCCATCCTGGATTGGTCTTACAGGTTCCTTCTTGACCAAACTTGTTCACGATTCCACATAGGATTAATCCACATTCTTTATATGTTAGTTGTTGGTTATTTTGAGTTGGTTTATATGTTGCGGAGATGGTGATGCTTATAACTTGATTTTTCTTTGATACAGGGATGTTTGGGCTTTTCTCTTAACTTGTCAAGTGCCATACTGCAGTCTTTATGACCAGGGGTAATATTTATGTTAACAAATTTTACTTCCATGTGATCCTTGCATACAGAGCACGTTTGGAGTTTCTCACTAGATTCAATCTTAGAATCTTAATTTTTGTATCAAATGTTTCTCCTTCAAATACTCTATCTGATCCCTATGTGTATATACAAAGGGTTTATCTTTTCCTATGCTCGGAGTTTCAAATTAGATTCAATATTAGATACTCTAGATTTTGATGTTAAAAGTTTCTCCTTTTACAGTTATACTTCAATAGGGAGCATATATGATACAGTTCCAAATGCATTATTGTGCATTGATGATTCCTCCTCCAGTAAAGAGAATTTTAAGCCTGCGTACAAGCTTATAGATGGAAGGCTAGAAAGAGCTGGTAGAGCTAAAAAATGTTATCCATCGGCTTGTGGGGATGGTTCAGTCATTAGCAATGGTCTGACTGGTGTGGATTCTCATCAGACGGGTACTCTGACAGCCTCAATCATCTCTGTTGGTGATGAGATTCTGTAAGTCCTTGGTTTCTGTACATCTACTGCTCTCCTTACCGTTCTTTTGTTTTCTATTTTTTGTGCTATGCTGAAAATTCATCTTTCAGTTAAGGAGTTTAACTCAATCATCTCAAAGCCTAGCATACCTCCAACTATAAACCATGACTTTGATCTTATTAATGTAATTACTTTGGAATATTGGCTAGTTCACATTAGTAATATAGATTTCCTATCGATGGCCTGAAGTGTTTCTGATGTATTCTTTTCCTCCATTTCCATAGCTCAGGTTCGGCATTGTCGAGGACCAAGTGGGACCATCGTTATGCAAAAAGTTACACTCTATAGGCTGGGCTGTATCACGTACTGCAGTGGTTCGCAATGATGTAAGATGATTATAACATGGATATGTGTTGGTGAAATTTTTAGTGTAGGAATGTTCACACTTCAACACTTTGATCACTTGCTTACTGGTTTTTTCACGCATATCCAGGAGCTGGATAACTCAACCATTATTTTGCATGACTAGGAGATCAAGAGTTGACCCGATTGAATTTGACTACTAACCAAAATATTAAGCCAGAAAACTTAATGTGAACCATTTGATCTGTCACACTCCTCCTTAGATACGTATAACTTTTTTACTTCTGTAAAATGTATTAGTCTTGTGATTCGATCACTGATTCACTATATGGATTGAAGAGGAATCCCTTGAATCTGAATTAACGTTGCTAAGTCGGTCCTTAAAATATTAGTTGGCAGAAATCATCTCCCGTGCCTTTGCATAAAGCTTCAAAGCTTCCAGAGTATTTATTTGTTATAGGATTAATTTTCACATCTGTTTTTGATAAAAGGGACCATCTGCGATTATCAATATGTTGTTCGTTTGATTCCGATTAGCTTCAGAGACCAGTTCTCCTCATGTACAGTTACTAGCTAATATTAACCAATATAGTTGTTAATCTTGAAGCACCCTTTATTTGTTTACTGTCTTCTTAACCTTTCACATAGCATCTTATAGCATGTGCATTTATCCCAATTCAATGCCAATGGCCAAGTGTGCGCCATTGCTCTGTTTGAACTAGAGGCCTAATTGGTGGTTTTGTTGATATACTTTAAATTGCAGATAGATTCTGTAGCTGAAGAAGTTGAACGTCAGAAGTCTTCTGCTGATATGGTAGGCTTTGCAAATTGCTTGATGATTTTTATTTATTTTTTTAAAATTATTTGCTTCAAGATTTCTTTACATGGTACTTTGGCATTGAAGAATAAACCTAAACCTTGTCCATTACCAAATTTGAAATGATTCTTGCAGGTGTTTCTATTTGGAGGTGTGGGCTCTTTGCATTCAGATGTCTCTATGGCAGGCATTGCAAAAGCCTTTGGAGTTCGTACGGTAAGCCACATTGCTGCAATGGAGTCATCTATTGTTAGAGCCCTCTCTTATAATTGTTATAAGCATGGGAAAGTTTTGGTTTGACTGTGATACTTACCTGTTGTATTTGTGTTTATTATCTATTTAAACCTTCATGATTATATAGTGGTAACTGCAACGTTTGAAAGGGATACCACTATACATATATCTGCATGCACTAATACCGCAAGATTCTGAAGACCCTGTATTTTTGTTATTTACTATGCATCTTGCAGGTTGGAAAAATAAAAAATTAACAACAATAATAACATATAAACTCGCATAAGCATGAAGCGTTACATTCACTTTTTTTTTTTGTTCTTACCCTTTTTTTTTTGCTGTAAGTATGGAATTTAAAAATAAATAAAATACAAACACAGTGACTTCATAGGTGAAATTTCAATGGGTATGCCAATAAAACCAAACCAAACATTTTAAAGTATACTTGATAGGAATTGCATACAGGTGTGGCTTGATTATCCATTTAGCCTTAATAAGTTTGATATTCTTGGCTAGATGAGAAAGGGAAAATTTTCTTAGCCTGTTAACTGGTCCATATCTTTCTACAGTATCATCCTTGATTTTTGATACTTCAAGTCATCTTGTACTAAATGGTGCTTGTACGATATTGTTGGATGTAGAAGTATTCATTTTTTTTTGCTTTGATTATAGGCTCCTGATGAAGAATTTGAAGAGTATCTCAGGCATCTTACTGGGGACCAGTGTACTGGTGATCGTAATGAGGTAATGTGAATATTCAAAATAATTACATAGTTTATTCTGTAGTTTCCTTAGCTCCAAAGGATGTTCCTCCATTAGCTTATCTCCAACTTTAGCTGCATTGGTTGCCTTAACATGCAACAACATATTCAGATTCTCCGTCTTTTGATGATAGGGTCAGTAATCATAAGATACTGTAATTTTTGTGACATTTCGATTCCGTACAATTAACATAAATAGGAAGGCTGGGTATTCATGGCTTTTCATTTCTTAGCGCGTTCATGTTCAAATTACTGCGACTTCCAAGTTCTGGAAAGGTGCTTTTAATGCTAAAGTTGGTTTTGATCTGTGTTGCTGTGTTTTCAGATGGCTCAGTTGCCTGAAGGCATCACTGAATTGTTGCACCATGAAATGCTACCGGTCCCTTTGGTATGTGTCCGCTGGTCATACATATTTGTATTTTGTGTTGCTTACATTTCTGCAGCTGTTAACTTGATTTATCTCCGATGTTCTGTGCCAAAGAAATGGATGCTGAGCTGTAAACTGTTATATATTATGTACTTGAGAAATAAGGAATATGATTAATTTCCATGTTCTAGGTTTTGATTATCTTCATTTGGCGCAGTATTATAACTTCTAAGTAAGTTATTTGCGTTTACTGCAGATTAAATGCCAAAATGTTATCATTCTTTCTGCTACAAATGTTGATGAGCTGGACAAGCAATGGGGCTGTCTGATTGGATCAGAAAGCTCTAGCAGCCAGCTAAAGTTAATGGCCCCTTTTTTGTCAAAGCATCTTAGCACTGCTCTTGCTGATGTATGTGGTAACATTGGTATATTGTGTTTTCACATATCCGTCATCCATAAAACATGTGCCATCTGTATTCTTTTTGCACGCTACATTGATATATCGCATTGACATGTGCACTTCCCGAACTGCATAACAAGCACGCGCCCTTTTCTGCTAAAATACCTTAGCTCATGATTCCCTTCAACTCATCTTACTTTGTTGTCACGACTCACGAGCAGTGAGGAGCATTTGATGTATGCTAACATCCTCTATTGTTTTATGTTACATAGGTAAAGATTGCTCAATTTGTTTCGCAATTATGTCTTGAATTCCCGGATATTCGCATCGGTAAGACTAAGTAACCTTGTCTATCCACTCTAGTAAGTATGCTTATCATGAAAATGTGGAAGCTTGCTGATTTCTTAAACTTATACTGTGCTTCATTGCAAAAATATAGGATGTTACCGCAAATCCAGAATGGGACCCCAAATTGTAAGCTTCGTTGGGAAGGTATGCGGAACACAATTTAGCTAAGCACTCTCAATTTTTATTCTTATTTTTCCTCTTTTGCATCCGAAGTTAACCATCTAAAGCCGTATTCTTATGTGTCACAGGACCATGCGAGAATGGAACTAGCTGTAAAAGCATTGCGTCAGAAATTTCATCCCGAAGCTTTCTCGGACATCAGCTGTGGTTGACTCTGCTCATGTCCACTGCACTGACAGCAACTCTGGCGAATCGAAGGAGCAAAAGTCTGCTTGTTCTCTGAAGTTCAGTATTCTTGAACTGAAAGGATTTTTGCTCCTTAGTCCTGATTCGAATGATGAACAGTAAAGCGTCTCCTTCAGCGCCTGAAGTGGAATATGAAGGAAGCAAAGGAGAGGAGGAACACAATTGGTTGACAACATTATTATAAGAACAACCTTATTGATAGAAGTAACAGAATTGTAAAATAATTCAAATATTTTCATGTACCAATGATTCCACTTGACAAGCTCAGTTAAAGTTTTTTACACAGTTTTTCTAATCTGCTCTTATCACCCTGAATCCCACCGAAACAGAATCAGACCTGGAGAAACCTTGCAGAATGTTGCTTTCAGCTAAGTTGTCTGTCACAGGTAAGAAACCCAGTGTTCTTCAAGTATTTGAGTTACTAAGTAAGGTCCTACTACTGATAGGGTCCATGAATTTGAGATCGAGGGACAAGAATGATACCATTTTCGACAAAAAAAACAAAAAAAAAAAGAAGAAGAAAAAACAGATCATCATAGCATTATATATAATAATAATCAAATAATTAAGATAATCATGAAGTTTATCATAGATTGTTTTTTTATTACTAATTTCCAAGGACTCTTTATCTCTAAGATCTTGGTATCATCACTTTATTCATAAGATAACAAATAAATAAAAAATAGCGTGGAACTATAAATCACACTCCAGTACACCCACATGTTTCAGAGTATAAAATGAAGCTTCGTTACCCTTTTATCATGTCCCATGTACATAATCATCCGACAAACTCTGCCAAATAGGCCAGGCCACTTCTAAGGTTCAGTCACTCAGTCACTCCGAAATCATCAATCAGCAGCAGTTCCCATTGATGTCTTGTGTACAGCAATCTCATACCCATCTTCACCTTCATCTTCATCTCCATCAATATCATCAAGATCTTGTTCTTGCTCTTGTCCTTTCTCTGGTGTTTGTTGTTGTGGTTCAGATGACGAGTTATTATGCAGAATAACCCTTCTATTGTTTTTCTGTTTATAAAGTTCTTCAAGTTGATCAAAATACGGGCATGTCTTTGAATCTTCTGGTCTTTTCTTGTTACTCTCTTTCACCTTCTTGTAGTATTTGTTAATATTCTCCCATTTCTCTTTACACCTCTTGGCATTTCTGTTATATCCTAGTTTTTTCATTCCAGTTGAAACCTCCTCCCATAATGGTCCTTTCGGACCATTATCTTGATACTTTGCTTCAAGGTCCGTTCTCATTTTAATCAAAGCTTCAATCTCAACCTTTGGCCATCTCGAAGAACTAATTCTAGGAAGAAAACTATTCTCATCCTTATTCCCACTATTGTTATTATTATCTGATGATGGCCTTATTGGTGGCGGATTGTCATCAATTTTCTCCGGCGGCTCCTGTAAAGGCACTGGAATTATCTGATTATTACTACTAGGTGGTTCAGATGTTGATGACGATGACATTTTCTGCAAGAATGCAATAACAGCCGCATCTTTGGCTGCAGCAATAGATCTTTCTTGGATTAAAATCTCGTGTTCTCGATTAATTCTCGCTAATTCTTGCATCTTCCATTGCTCTTCCCTCACCATACGTTGATGTTCATATTTCTCTATAGCTTCCAAGAATTCCTTTTGCAAAGTTTCCTGCTTTTGTATGACTTCCTTCATTAGATTCTCAAAGAAAATCGTCAATTTCCTTTTCTTATTTTGCGTTGGAGTACCTTCCGAGTCTTCACCGCCCAACGAGAACATAGAAGAAGAAGTTGACGGTGAAGTCGTAATAAATTCAGTCGTACTAATATTTGGTAGCTTAGATGGAATAGCAGTAATGGTGGTGGGTTGGGATGAATTAGTAACAATAACTGGATCTGTAGGTGCCATCAATGTTGCAGCAGCAGGTAACGATGGAGCTTGATTATTAGTCGTTTTTATATCTGCCGGGAGTGATGATGATGATGATGAAGGGAATTGATTCTCTAAAGCTTCTAATTGATCAAAGAATCTATAGGTTTTTCCATCCTGTTTTGTAGATCTTCCATCTTTAGTTCTTTTATGATATTTGTAGACATTCTCAAACTTCTCTTTGCATTTCTTTGCATTTCTATGGTACCCAAGATCTGCCAATTTTCTGCAAATTTAGAACTAAAAAAAATCAGTTCTTCTCACAGTAGCATAATGGAGCTTAAATAGTTTAAAGGTTGACAAAAATATAAATAAAAATCAAAAGATCCAAAAGGAAAAAGACAACAGAAGAGAGAATAATCAGACAGCTTTAATGGGACTACTAGTTTCTCTCTTTCAAGTTACCATGAAATGAAAAAAAGGAAAAAGAAAGAGTACTGGTGCTGATTGAGAAGAAGATAAAAATCATAACTTCACAGATCCCAAAGTTCATGATAAGACTATGATTATTGTCTATGTTGTTAACACCAATGCAACTGAATAACACATAATGAAATTGAAGAAATGAAAAACATATATAGACAGATCCAGGATTGATTAATTCAGTTGTTGAAGAGTGAAATAATGAGAATTAAAAGAATTATTACCTTGAAACTTCTTCCCAGAGTGGGCCTTTAAGAGTCGAATCTCTAAAGATAACATCCATATCAGACCTTATCTTTAACAAAGCCATAGTTTCTTGCCGAGGCCACCGACTTCCACCACTTGAATTCCGGTCGCCTTCTTCACTTAGACCACCTGCAGTGATTCTCAATCTCTCATTTTCTGGGAAATCAACATTCATCGAACCACTTTCATTGTTTACACCACTGGTACTGCTAGTTGCACCACCACCACCGCCGGAATTGCCAATCAAACCAGACATCTCGATCAACTTGTGAATAATTTACAGCTACCAAAATAAATATCTTGTAAGTGAATTTGTACTAACCCGATCTCTCAAAACCTTTATTTTTTTTCCTTTTGTTTGTTGCTTCAGTTATATGGAATCTGTAACAATTTATCTTGTTGGTTACTCATCTTTTTCTACTTGTTGTTTCTCTCTCTTGCTGTAAGAAGAAAAAGAAGAACGTGGGTTGAGATGCTCTCATGGTATTCATAAAAATGGCAGGGAGGAGGAGAAGAAGATTAGAAGGAAGTAAAAAAATTAAAGTTAAAGAATTTCGTCATCAGCAGTAACAGCTGCAGATAGCGACGATAGTGATAACAAGTTGGTTTTGTCTGTCCAGCTAAATATAGTTAAAAGCCGACTCATGTAGGTCATCCCTTGCTTTTTGTGCCCTTTCGGTTTTTAGGGTCATTTTTCATTTTATTACCCCTAACGCTCCTAGAAGCCTAGTTGGCCATGGGATTGATTTTTCTTTTTCACACCTTGTAAATCATGATCCGGATTTCCCTTCTGATTAAATTTACTGTTCTTGTATCACGAAGTTTATTCTTCTAGCCGATAGATAGGAATTTGAGTTTTTATAATAACGCGTTTGAATATAGTAGCAGAAATTAGAAACCAGAAACAGAAATTAAAAGCAAAAATATTTTACTTCACACACCGACGGAGCCAAACAGACCCCTTGACCCCACTTATATTCCGACTCAAGTCCTAATTGGTGTGATATTTTTGGTAAATATTAATATCTATGGGTCAAAAAAGGTTAAATGATATATATTGTATTCCCATATGTGTTTTGACCCCAGCACCAGTATATCTTTCCTCCGTCGCTGGCTTCACAAAAAATCGATTTTTTTGCTTCTAGAAGTAGTTCTGAAATTCTCCATCCAAACTGATTTTTTTTTTTTTTTTACTTCTAAAAATCAAAAATTACTAACTTCGTACTTCTGTAAAGGAGTTGGTCGCTGATGATCCGCCTTTTAGACATCTTTCTTACCAGCGGTAAATATCTTTATGGATGTCTTGGAAATATGTTAAGAACTTGTAATTTGTCATTGGCAAGAGCAATAATATGTGAAGAGATTAAAAATCATGTGATAGTGTGGTACTATTGACAAGACAAAGCAAAATATCCTCGAGGCGAGTAAATCTAGATGGCCCAAAGTTTTTATTCTTTTCTTTGTGAACCTTTTTTGTTTTCAGCATCTTACACCGAAGATTTTTTACATACTACTAGTAGTACTTACTGCAAGTTCATCATAATACTCACAGGCACGGGCAAATTTTAAAATGGTTCTTTCCGACTTGCCTTATTCATGTATAAATAAAAATCCGCCAAGTACAAGTAAGTTGGTCTAATCAAGCACAGCCTTGAACGGCGCCAGATATCCTAATGCCCGACTATCTCGAATTGTTTAAATTTTGTTTACGGTGTCTTCACACTCTACCCCACTGAAAATTAACTAGTGGATAATCCGTGCCATGATGGCACCGCATTGTTGAGGTGGTGCTCGTTCTTCTGACCACCTGGTAGAGGTGTAAATTGGGTTGTGTCAGCACGAGCCCAGCCCAGCCCAGCACGCTAAAATTTGAGCATAACACGGCACAACACGTGACTTAGCCCAGCATGGCACATCACGTTAGTTAAATGGACGTGTTGAGTTTGACTAATTGGCACAGTAGCCCAGCACATCACGTGGCACGGCACAACCCAGCACGTTAAGAAAGCACGTTAAGAAAGCACGTTATAATATGTATAAAATACTACAAAACATGGCATAATACATCACATTTTGTATATATTTCACAAAAAAAACCTTTATTCTAGCCAATTATTGACATTCTACTACCGTTATGTTGATTTATTTTCATAATAACACATACAATACTTAAATATTTGGAAAAAAATTATGTTGGAAAATATAAAATAAATGTGCCTGGCACAGCACATCACGTTTATTTTTAAGCGCAAGACAACCAAAGACAAAGACTCCTTTAAGCACGGACATCACGACACGTCATAATCTCCAAGACAAAGACAAGACAAGCACATAGCACGCTAAGCACGTGATTTCGTGGGTGTGCTGGGCTGGGCCGGCACGTTTTACACCTCTACCACCTGGTATCTCTCTTTTGCTATCTTCCATCCTGAAACAATCCATAAGTATTTGTAACAAAGAACACAACCAAAACTTTACCGGTAACAGATTATGTATGTCTATGATAATACAGATGAAGAAACAGATCGCGTGTCTTGCTTGTGACTTGTGAGAGCAAGATGATCAGACTTTCATATATATAATATAGATACTACACATTGAACTACTATACCATTCCAATACGCAACAAATTAGAAGTACCCACAAAGAAATTAGCAATGCCTATGCTAAGCAGTCTTTTTATGTTAATGAATAAACCATCTATCTAATCATGTCTAAATCATTGACTTAACAAATTTGTTTTCAGACCATGACAAATTTGTGAATTATGAAGGAAAGACAGTGCAGCTAGGTGAAGCATGAAAAGTGTACAACTATTACGTGTACAACTTTTTTAGATTGAAAAGTGTACCCATATCAGAAAAACCAAGCAGTTGCGAAGTTTGCTTGCCAAGAATGAAAAACGTACGTAGCATTCTTGGGTTCCTTAAAATTTTAGATACAATTTCTTGTTGGCCATCACCTTTATATACAGATTGCATTGCGTAGATAGTTCTAAATGCAATGAAGATTTTGACTGGTTGCACTTACTCAGGGCAAACACAACCGATACTACAACAAAACCAGTTAGGCACATTGGGTGTGAACCTTCAAAATGTTCTTTTTTGAAAAGTAGCAGCAGAATCATTTTTGGATGGGTAATTTATCCACCCATTACAAAACAAATTCAAGCAAATTTTGCTTACGAAATTGAACACCTCAGATGTCATTGAATATGAACTTGTTATTCTAAGTATGAACAATACTCATTGGATTCTACCAAAGTTAACATTGAAACTTGCAAATAGAATGGAACCAAATCCCAGGAGAGCATTTCAAAGAAAAGTTTGCCGTAGTATTAATTGTTGTTCTAGTTTGTAACAGTGAACAAAAATTTGCCACGGTTTTAATTTTTCCAGAAGTTTTAAAAACAATACACATAGGTTGCACATCTTATTGGAGAAGTTTTATTATTTCTGGAGCCAACGAACTTTCTGCTTGGCATTTTTACAAACAGTTAAAGTGTGTTATAGATTTTGAAATTAGTGAAGAGGAATATACCGAATTAAGGTGTTGGCGGTTATTACGGTAGTGGCAGGGGCGGAGCCAGAACTTTGTTATTCGGAGGACAAATACAACCAATGACTAATAAAAACATTGTAAACTACGTCCGCCCGAAATTTTTTAGTACTTTTTTCAAATGTTCGCTGCATAACATACATTTAAGATACTGCACAAGTTGTAAATGCTTTGAAATTTGATGCAATCACTTATATTTTCTAGGTATGTTACGATAATTTGTCAAAATTTGGGAGGACAAATATGCAAAATTCATAATTTATGAGCCTAATTTGGAAACTTCTAAAATTCTAGAGAGGACAACTGTCCTCCCTAGTCCCCGTTCAGCTCCGCCCCTGGGTAGTGGTGAAGGTTTGGAGGAGGAAATAGCACCGCCACAAGGAAATGAGTCTCAGTTAAAAGAAAACCTCTTTTACCCATTTATCCTTCTGTTATTAAGTAGGCTAGTGATATATTTTTTGTGGATTAAAATTTCGTCTCATACAACAAATGTTTGCCTTTAGATATTGCTTCGTAAAAAGTTAATTTTTTTGTTTTTAAAATCAATTAACCGTGTGTGCCAAAATTAACTCCAACTTTTTTTACTTCTAGAATCAAACTCCGACTTCTGGAAAAATAAAAGTACTCTTACTTCGAGTATCCAAACTTGTTTTCAGAGATGAGCAACTCCTACAAGTTCCGCTAACTTCTGAATGGTCAATTATCCGGATACATTTAGGTACGACAACATCACAAAGTTTGTTCCCATGTTACATTAGGCTTAACTTTCGACGAGCCATGTGCTTGCAATACGAACGCGAAACTGTATCCGCTGCTTAGAAGAAATCCAGAGCTAAGCTTCATCTAAGCAAATCTAACTCACTTGGACAGCAATGTTGATTTGTCGGTTCCTAGAATTGAACGCTTTGATTGCAATGTTGATGTGTAAATCTTTATTACCATAACACATAATAGTAAAGTGACTAACATGGTTGAGGGGGCCATGTGGGCAAATAATGCTCATCAATGTAGTCAAGCTAGTGGGACCCAATGTGGTTATTTCATGAACTTCTCACATTAAAATTTGAGTATTTATACGCAAGAATGTCAAAACGAATAATGTACTGTATTTTCAAGATGGAGGATTTGAGCTACTTTTTTATTTATTTTTTCTTTGCACGTGAAATGGTTTGCTTCTTTGCCGCATCCTGTGCCTAGATGATGCCATTAAAAATTCACCGAATAACAAGAATAAGGTATAGAGATTTCTCCCAATGATGAAGAGCACCGAACATTTGCTATCTGTTAGTAGTACTTTAACTCTATTATTGGGGCTACGGGGGAGACTGTTTTTGGGGCTTTTTTACTAAGTGGAGCCTAAATATTATAGGGGGAGATCACATTTGTGTAAAATTCTAAAATACCCTTCATAATTTTAATTTATTCCCTTTATACCTTCTCATTAACTACTTAATCTAATAAAAAAAAAAAACTGAAGACATTAAAACAAAAAAAATCGTCACCATTTTCTTTTTATTCTTCCTCTTCTTCTTATTTTTCTTCTTCTTCTTTCCTTCTTCTTCTTTTCTTCTTCCATTGAACATTGTTCAACGATTAATCGTCGATTCAAAAAAAAAATCATCGTCAATTAAACTCATTCTATAAAACCATGAAGCCGAAGGAAAATCTAGGTCAATCCCAGTCGAATCAACCTCCGACTGAAGCAGAGAAACCAACTTCATCCACTGAAGATGAAAGTGAAGATCAAGAGGAAGTGAATGCAGGAGTTCCAGCAGTCGCCGAATCTCCTGTTATGACAGCAATAAGGTATGAATTCAAAAACCCAGTCTTTATTTAAGTGTTTCGTTGATTAATCAATTGGTTTCGAAAAATTTAGGTCTGAAAAAACGGTTTCTGAAAATGCTTACGGCTGGGAGTTCTTGTATTCCCAGCCGTAAATAAGCATAACTGTTGAGAATTGTCGATTTCCCATCCGTTTATAAATTACACGGTTGGGAAATATAAGAACTCCCAGCCGTAACTAGATCGACTTGTACGATATGAAGCATTCCTAGCCATAACCATTCGTATACGTCTGGGATATTCCTAGCCGTATGTTCTCCCGTGTTCATATTTTTTTAGATGTTTTAGTGTTACGTATAGGTTTTCCCAACCGTAAATTTATTTCCTGACCGTAATATCCAGTTTCCTAGACGTTTTTCATCACGTCTTGGAATTTCCTAGCCGTATTAGTGCCATGTGTTGTACTGTGAACTAGCAATACAACAACGTATAGGTTATACATCCGTAATTTTGTTTTCGGCTAGGTATATTACTAATTTCCCATCCGTGATGTGACTGTCGGCTTGGTCGATAAAAAGTTTCCTATCCGTAATAAATTTTGCGTCTTGGACTCTCCATTTTTCCTAGCCGTGTTTGTTGTTTCGGTTTGGTTCTGTCTAATTTTCCCAGACATATTTTTATATACTTTTGGTTTTCTTGCCTTGTTTGTCTTGGAGCAGAGGGAAAGAAAAGAAGAAGAAAAGATCCTAAGAAGTAACACCTTCTAGTGACCCGACTCCGCAACCTTGTCACTCAAAACCATTGGGTGCAGACGCAAGGAAAGCAATCGAAGTTGTGACTGCTGGAGAAAGGGAAGGTGGTGGAGATGGAGTTGGAGTCACTAGAGGAACTGAAGTTGGATTTGCTGAGGGAACTGAAGTTGCTGTTACTAAAGGAACTGAATTTGTTGGCACTTCTAGTGGTGGTGGAAATGAAGGTGTACTTGTTGTTACCGGAGGTACTGAAGTTGGCACTTCTAGTGGTGGTGGTGATGCTGCTATTGATAAAGATAAATCCGTAGTCGAGGAGGGCAAAGAGGAGGGCAAAAAGGAGGGAAAGAAGAAGTATAAACCTAAGACATCGCCAAGAGAAGTAATTGATGCTATGGAGCCTTTACCTCCCAAGAGGAATGGGAGACCTTGGGGTGAGCCAAGAGATCGTTCCGTCTTGATTGGCTACACTTCTTCATGGGCTGCTAGGGTTTGTGGCACAAAGGTAATAAATCAAATTACATATATGTTATATTCATTTTGTTCTGGATTGTTATTTGTACAACCATTTTTTTTGTTGGTAGTTTCCGGATAAAGTTGTCCCAAAACTAAAGCAACAACAAGCAAAGTTTTGGCCGTTGGACGATGAGCATCCAGATGTGCAAGTTTTGGTCAAAGCTTCGGGGTTATGGTCTGGAATCGATGCTTTGCAGAAGACATATGATGTTGTCACATTTTGTGGTTTTAGAGAAAGATTTTGGCCCGAAACCATGACTTTTTACCTCTCATTCGGCGAGATGACTATCACTCCGGATGACGCAAAGAAAATCACTGGTCTAGCTTTGGAAGGAAAGGCAGTGTTTGAGGGTTTCAACAATTCCATGCCTTTTGATGAGCTTTGTGCCTTGGTGAAGAACTGTCTTAGGTGGGGTAAAGATGAAGCTGAAGAAGAGTTTGAGATAGGGTCTGGAACACCTCCTAGATCTAAGAGAAAATTTAGTGCACCGGGCGTACTAAGTGAAGCAGTTAATATGTTATGGAAGATTAATTTGGGTCGTCTGAGGGATAAGTTTGGGGGTTCTAAATGCAAGACGGATAGGGTATTGGTGGTGATGGACGCAGAAAGAGCTAGACATACGGCTATAGCTTACTTGTTGCATGCTCTTGGGACCGTCCTTTTCCCCGATTTCTCAGGAAATAAGGTAAATGCATGTTACTTGCAGTGGTTGAAGACTATCAGTCTCGATGAGGAAACAAACGAGGTACCTAAGTACTCGTGGGCCACCGCCCTCCTTGTTGATGTGTTGGAATGTCTTTGCAAAGCTTCTAGATGGAACGAAACACAAATCACGGGATGTGTTGCTCATGTCCAGGTATCTTTTTGTTTTAATATAACAAATGTTCATTTGTTTTACTTTTATATACTGATTTGTGTGTAATAACTTGTTTATAAACAACATTTTTTATTTTTTGTCGTAGGCATGGGCTTACGACCATTTTAAAAGCTTGAGGCCTACTCGGAATACAGATTGTCCTCTAGATAAACCTACAGGAGGGAGATACCCCTTTGAAGGGACCCAACACAAGGAAAAAGAGACGGAAATGGTCGACATGAGGAAAAAATTGGATGCTATGACAATTTAAGATGTGGTTTTTGATCCATATTTGAAACTTGATGAGGATGGAGAAGATGAAGTTGATGATAAAGTATTTTATGATGTGGCAACCTATACGGGACCTTTGTTTCATGCAACCAGGTTCGTCATTTTAGATCCTCGTAGAACGCTCTGCCAAATCGGTATTGTCCATACAAGTTTGCATGAAGAGACTCGTTTTAGACTGAGCGTAGGAAACTCCCAATTTAAGGACAAACAGGTGAAATTGAACTATGAAAATGCACCGATGATCGACCATTGGAAGGCTCGTTTAGAAGACTCCTTGAAGACGAACATGGTACTTCCCAAGCGGATGTGGATTACATAGAATGGTATGGAGAGTGGGCTCATCCTTATGTGTAAAATTTGGATCCGGAGGCGCGGAAACATTTCAAGAATGCAGAGAAAAAGAGTTCAAAGACACCAAGGACTGAAGAACATGATTGGGAGAAGATGGTGGTACGTATACTACTAATTATGTTTGTATATGTTTTTTTTTTAATTATCTATGAATAATTAGAATATGTGTGTTTGATATTTAAAAAATAGGTCGATCGAGTTAATTGGGTGGCCAATGACATCACCCGTATGATTAATTTGGGTGAGGATATAACGGTAGCTGAATTCACATTAATGTGGAATCGAGTTAGAGGCATAATAATCCCTGATAAAGGAGGTTTATATCCTATTGACACACCAAGGAGATCTAAAAGGGCTAGGTATCCTTCTTCTAGCGATGACCCGGACACTCCCCCCCTGACCAAGTTCAATCTAAGCAACGAAAACCCTGCCGAGGTTGTAGAGGTGAAAAAGGTGGAACAAGTGCTCGAGGTGCAAAAGGTGGAATAAGTGCTCGAGGTGGTCGAGGTGCAAAAGGTGGACGTAATGGAGGTAAAAAGGCTCCAACTCAAGGTGGTAGCGGTCGAGGTAGAAAATCTAGAGTTATAGAAAAAGTTGTGGAACCTCAGGCAAGGGACGATGTGGATGACTTTTTGGAAACCACTTCGGAGGAGGGATAAAGTGAAAGTGAATGACTATTTAGTTTTTATTATATTATTTCATTTCATGGAACATTTATTATCTAACACTTTGTCAATTTACTTTTTTTGTGGTTTGGTTATGGATTTGGATTGATGAATTTTTAAAACTTTGCATTTATTAATGAATGTTAGTCTTTACAATTGTCTAATCTAAGAAAATTGAGGAATCAATCAAGATTCACTAAATTTTTGTGCACTTTCGGCTAGGTCGATCCTTCACATAACCTAGTCGAAAGTGCATATAATCCTTGTCAAATTTAATTGCACAGCACTGCGGATGGAAAGTCCCGGCCGTTATTAAAAAACGGTTAGGAAATACCATGCCGTAGGTTTCCATGGATACTCAAATTTTAGCTGAACCATTGTTACGGATCTGTTTCCAATCCATTATTGTATTTGTGGTTGGCTTTCCTAGCCGTAAAACTGACTAAAAATAGAGCTCTGGTTTACGGCTTGGTTGTCATTTGTACTTCCTAGCCGTAAACTCATTACGTCTTGGAAATTCATATATATCCGGGCCGTAATACTGACAAAAAACAAGAACTATGTTTTACGGCTTTAACGAACAAGCCGTAAATATGACAGACCATAAATCCTGCAAGTTTATACAAAATAACGGCTGGGTCTCCCCTGCTATTTCCCAGCCGTAAATACCTATTATTTTGAATACCACTGCGTATCGGCTAGTTTTTTGAATTTTGAAAAAAAGATCCGTTTGACGACTGATCTATAGAAGGTTCTAGCTGTTCAACCGTGGATTTAAACTTGAAATAACTCTCATCTCCATATAACCACCCACTCCAAATCAAATTCACTCCTTCTACACTAATAATCTCTACCAAAAAACTCCTATAAACTCAATGCAATATACTCAAAGGATAAACCCAACTTCACTTTGGAAGAAGACTTATCTCTTTGCAAAAAATTTGTACTATGCTATCCAAAGAAGGAACAAGAACGAAAGCAAGGTGGTTTATCCAGTAAATCATATTGGAGTAATATTTTGGAGATTTTTTGTAGTGAAACAGGTAACACTAACAACCGTGATGGGGTGGAATTGTATCTTCGATTTTCAGACATACGCGAAAATGTGGAAGAATATATGGCTTTACGTCGTATGTGCAACCAACTTCGACTTAGAGGTGATACTGATAGAGAAGTCGCGGATCAAGCTAAGAAGGAATGGAGAAAATGGAAAGGTTATGATTTCAACTTGAAAGCTCAATTCTCCATCATCAAAGACTTCTTAATACATCGAAAGGGATGTTATTAAAACCAACTTTGTAACAGGAATCTATTAAGTATGTAATGGGTTTTATTGTGGTCTAATTAATGAAAGTATTACTAATTTTCATGTTGAAAATGCAAAATTTCTCAGCTTACAAATTAAATTACGGACGAGATATATAAGAATTCCCAGCCGTGAATCAGACTCAGGAGATTCTCGTTGAATAACGGCTGGAAGTTATTAACTTCTCATCCGTTGTTAGTGTTTACGGCTTGGAAATCATCATATCCAAGCCGTAATAAATATTAAACGGCTGGGTAGACACAATTTCCCGGCCGTAGTAGCATCAAATTCCAGATTTTTTTTCTTCAGATTTTTGACGGATTTGAATTGATGAAATTGATGTTGGGAGTTCGTTATAAGCTTATCTTAAGTTTTGTGATGAAGGGTTTTATCATTTTGCTTCAAAAAAATTTCACCAAAATCATCATTTTTTCTTCTTCAAAACTCAAGTTTTGATTTGCAAAAAATTAATGTTATGATTAGTCTAATTGATTCACTAAGACTGATTAGTTTAGATTAATCAAGTTAATTAACACTAATCAAATTAAGGGTAGATTAGACATTACAACAAATAATGGATAAGGGGTGCTATGGGTTGTTATTTCATGACCCCAAATAGCCCCCAAAAACCCAGCCGTGGATAGCCCCAATAATAGGATTCTAATACTTAGGCTTAGATTGGTATTGCGGTTTTGTAAAAGAGTTTTTCTGTCGTGTAAGAAAAATAAATATTATATGTCTGAAAGAATATAAATTAAAGTTAAAACCGATTAAAACGCGATCAAATTATATTTGTGAAATATCAGGTTCGTCTATTAAATTCCAACAACAGAAATGACTTTTTCTCTCCACTTTCTCTAAACGAAAACTGTTTTCCCTCTTATCGCCTTCTTCTCAAATTTGCTCATAAAGGGCAGATCTGAGCATGCATGTCCCTGTGATGATTTTCAACTTCCTTTGTTCTCCAATATTTTCTATGAATCACGAGTGATAGATGTATTATTTGTTGTTCTTTCTGTATTAGATTTCGATAATGCATTTTTTAGGTTTTTTTCTGTGATTTTTTGTGTTTGTTTATTTGGAGCTTCTGTTGTTGGTGTAAGTTTGGTTTCAAATCTGAAGAAGGAAAAAGATCAAGGCATAACACTATTTTCAGCACTGATCTATAAACAAATCGCTGCAACAAAATCTTCTCCGGCATCTTTTAGTAGATCATCTCCGATCAACTGTTTTGGATGTTTTTATTCGTCTATTAGGCTTAGTTTTAAGATTATAATGTTTGATGTGTTACTTTATCATTATGATCTTGTGATCTTTTTTTGTAATTGGTTTTTTATATTTGGGTCACGATATGTGTGCTATCATTCCAAAGTTTGGTGATGAACTTCTCCGGCAGGTTCATGGGTTCTGACGAGCTATACATCGTGATCTTTGTTTTTGATCGGGTTATATTCAATTCAACCATCTCTTAACTGTGGTATAGATATAATTGTACTTTATCTTGTTTTAGTTTTAGTCTGTAATAACATTAATGGACTAGTATCTCCTATTATAGTTTTAGATTTAGTCGTTTTAGGTTTAGTTTTGAAAACAAAGGCGACATCAACTCTTTCAAGATCATCAAGTTCTTCCATTAATACAATTGTTATCACATCTCCAAAGCCGAGTCAACCCGATCTATTCCGACACAGATATTTGGTTACCGTTTGAGACACTTTCGTTAATGTTTGGGTACTGCTAGAATTAGTGGGTCATTGCTACCTTGATTGCACTAGGAAATCTAAAATTTAAAAACTCCAATTCATGTTATTTACATGCTCTGATGAACATGGGGTTGGATTTCATCCAGTCATTGCCTTGTGCTTTGACGCATATTGGTTTTGTTTTCGAAACTAGTTTGGTCCTAGATGTTTGGTCCTCTCCGTTGCGAGAGAGAACGTCTTCTGAAACTGTTCTTAGGTCTGACGGGATAGATTTGATAGGCAAGAATTGGTGGAGATACTACAATTTGAATGCCTTTTGTATGATCTTGAAAAATTTCTGTAAGGTTTTCGATTTCCTAAATCGACATTATCAATATATTTTCGGAGGCTTGCCTCTATTCTGGATTTTTTTTATTGTTATCGTAGGAAATGAAAAAAACAGACATGTTTCTGAAAATAGTTTTATTTTATTTTATTGAGCATAGTAATAATTAAATATTTTACTATTAGAAAAAAATATATATACATAATATAAAATTTAATAATAATAATTATTATTAATTTTAAATAATTTTACTTGTCTTATCTCTCATTATTGGATGTAGAGTATTATTACAAGAAACTAGTTGGAAGCCTAACAATCTAAGATCCAACAACGTACTACTACGTTAGTTGAACATGTTGTCGTTTTAGCCTACCAGCAAGCGAGCCTTATGAAAACCCTCCAAGGCAACCGAAGTGGATATGAGGGTTGATCATGTCGCAAGGGGGGCAAGCTAACTCTACCTTACATGTCAAATTCTTTAATATTGCGCCATCAGGAACTCGAACCTGGAATCTCTTGGAGCGCATCAAACCTTTGAGAAGCGGCGATGACCAGCTGAGCTAACTGCCCGTTTAAAAAAAATTATTTAATTAATTTTTATTATAGATATAATTTAAAAAAAGAATCAAATTAAAATTAAATAAGTACTTAATATTTGCTCTTTTTTTTATTTTTTTTTATTATTGACAAGTTAAAATAAAAATTCAATGAAATAGTATATGAAAAATAGTTTCGAAATGTAAGATAATAAATTTTAAATAATAAAATATAAGAAATAATAATTTGATGATACATTTATTTAAGGGTGATTTTTGCCGTTTATAAAATAAAATAAGGATGGGAGAAATAAAAGTAAAATAGATATCAAATTAGGGTGGGAGCACGACTTATGCTTTTAAACCTTTTAAAAGCTCCTCCTCCCCAGCTTCTAAAAGTTGGGGAATTCGGAAAGTGCTTTGCATAAAAAGCACTTTGCAAAAAATTTACCAGGTTTTGAAAGGAAAAAAACAACATTACCAAGCTCAACCTTAACCTATCCCGGGCCTCCCAGCACAACATTCTATTGCGCTAATTTCCTCTCCTTTTTTTAAAAACATTGCCAATAGGGGTAACAATTTGCACCAAAATCTGTATAAGACAAAAATATTTCTAACCCAATTAATTCAGCTAATGACAATGTCGCATATGCTAAATATGATGCCTCGTAGTCGTAGTGCATATTTTATTCTATTATATCAGGGTTCTCAATTAGAATTGCAAAGACTTTGAGTTAAGGTTGAATTATGTTAGGAGAAGGAGCAATAAGCAAATTTTGATTGTCTTTTGGTCTAAGAAGATACTTGATTGGGAATCAAAACCTTATATCCATTATGAGGTAGAACCGATCCCTACCTATATTTGGAGTCAAGGTAAAACTGATCCCTACCTATGTTGGGAGTCAAGGTAGAACTGATCCCTATCTATATTGCGAATCAAGGTAGAAACAATCTTAACTTATGTTGAGAGTCAAGGAAGAACCGATCCCTACCTATATTGGGATTCAAGGTAAAACCGATCACTACCTTCATTGGGAGTCATGTAGAACCGGTTCCAATATGCAAAACCGATTTCTATGGTCACGTACACATTAAGGCTTGTGTGATTTTGGAATTTGGGTTTTCAAAATAGGAAAGTTCAAGTTGTCGACATGATGAGTAATTTGAATATGAGATGAAATCTTATATTTTATTGTTCAAAGATATTCCTTGATACTCAAGGTAAGATCCAAACCGAAATGTTTAAGATTTTTTTTGAGGTTTTTGAATGTATATGTTTTGTTTTACCAGCAAGAAAAACATATCTTTGGAAAGATATATTAATTAAGTGCTAGCTCATATTGAGTTATCCAAGAGGGATTTCAGTTATTGAAAAAGTGGGGGTCTAACAACCATACTCAATATTTCGGTTAGCAATATGTATGGACAAACCCCAATATACTTTCAAGAGAATCAACTACACAGTCAGACTCAATCTTAAGAAAAGTATATCAAATAGTTATATCTCAATTTCTCAACTCAATCCGCAATCAAAAAAATAGGAATTTGCGAGCCCGATTAAATATAAGAAATAACTTGGACGGTATCAAAAACCAATATCAAAGTGTCAATCAATTTAATCAACAACCAAAGGTTGGATTCATAATTGATTGAACTTACGCACAACATGTGATATTTCAATTATATAAACAAATATAATGCGAAAAAGAAATAATACGGATACCAGAAGTTTTGTTAACGAGGAAACCGCAAAAGCAGAAAAACCCCGGGACCTAGTCCAGATTTGAAAAACACATTGTATTAAGCCGTTACAGACACTAGCCTACTCCAAGTTAACTTTGGACTGGAATGTAGTTGATCTCTAACCAATCTCACACTGATCAAGGTACAGTTGCGCTCCTTACATATCTGAATACCAGCAGGACTCTACGGACTTGATTCCCTTAGCTGATCTCACCCACAACTAAGAGTTTCTACGACCCAAAGTCGAAGACTTGATAAACCAATTTATCTCACACGGAAAAGTCTATTGAATAGATAAATCTTACTCCCACTGATAAACCTATGAGTTTTGTTCCATATTTTGATAAATCAAGGTGAACAAGAACCAATTGATGTACCAGACTTATATTCCCGAAGAACGGACAAGAAATATTAATAACTTAATAATAATCTTAATAGTATGATAGCGAAACAAGGTATTGTGGAATCACAAACGATGAGACGAAGATGTTTGTGACTACTTTTTATCTTGCCTATCGGAAATTAATCTCGAGCCAATATTAGAGAAGATAATACTCAATCACGATAGAAAACAACAAGATCAGATTACGCAACTACAGAGAAAATGGTTGGGTCTGGCATCACAATCCCAATGAAGTCTTTAATTCGTTAACCTACAGGGTTGTGGAAAAACCTAAGGTTAAAAGAGAATCGACTCTAGTTGCAACTAGTATCACACAGGAGGTGTGGGGATTAGGTTTCCCAGTGGCTAGAGTTCTCCTTTATATAGTCTTCAAATCAGGGTTTGCAATCAATTTTACCTTGGTAACAAATCATTCAATATTCACCATTAGATGAAAACCTAATTAGTCTCAAGCTAATATCTTTTAACCGTTAGATCGAACTTAGCTTGTTACACACAAATGAAAAGTGAGTAACCGTACCCAAACGTGTGCACCTTTGTTGGGTCTACAATAGTTAGTCGAAGTTAGCCATATGAACACTTTCATATCAACCATATTCATCTTAACCATAACTAGTTCAAATGAATCAAATGAAACTAGTTATAGAGTTGTTCTATTGTTTATATTCTCATTGAAGTATACAATACACAATTGAAGCAAAATCGATTTTGATTCACTCGAATCAAGTCATGAACATTATAGCCACGGTTTGCAAAAGTTTGCATTCCTTAATATATAAATGTATTAGTTCATGAACAAAACGATTTTAGAACATTACCCACTCAAGTATGCAAACGGGTACGCATACCTAAATGGCCGGACTAAGTTTGGGTTCGCCAGTATGCGAACGGGTACGCATACCACCAAACTCAGTAAAGTCCCGGAACTTGAACCTCACGCCGGTACGCGTACCATAGTGGTGCAATTTCAATTCTCAGCCAATGTTCAACTTCTGGATTGTACCATAATGGCACAATTTCACTTTTGGCCAGCATTCAACTTGCATGTTACACCATGATTGTGTAATTTCCGTTCTGGGATAACATGCCATGAACGCGTAACACAAGCTTGAGACGGAGATTCATCTCATTCGATGACACAACTTTGAGCATGCATCATCGAAAAATATGGGTGTTACAATTAGTATTGCGTATTTTCCGTTTGGATACCCACAAGTGTGCATGAACAAATTCGATGAAAAAACTTGTTAATTCTTTTTTTTTTTGACATTTATATTTATATTTATACTCGTTGTATTAAATGAATTTTATTTATAAAACATATACAAAAACTCAAAATTTTTTGGTTAAAACTTAAACAATTTTTTTTCTTATATACATACACATGTCACACGTCGTTCCTTAGCTAGATAGTCACATCAAGACTAATAGATAGGTGATTTCACCAGTTATATATCGATTATTAGAAGAGGAAATGTATATTAGTTAATTTAATTGGGGAAATAATACCCGCATTAAATCTTGGACTATCTTAATTTTGTCTCAAGTTCTTCTTCGTTTTTCCTATGTATAAAAATATTTTGTGTTTCTATCTAGTTCTTGTTGTTCTTGGTTCCCTGCTAGTTCTCTCCAAAAAAATTTCCTTGGTACCATATCATTTCTGAAGATCTTTGTGAAGGAAGGACAAGGAATTTTTTATATACCTAAAATGCATGAAACACAATATAATATATTTAGGTTTGGATTTTACTAATATGTCTACGGATATCCTCAAATTGACTTTTCTTTCATTAGGATAATTCGAATTGAACCTTGTTTTGCGGTCTACTCAAAACTTATGTGTATCACTTTTGGATTGTACTATTTATGACGGTGGGATATGGAGTTTCCTAACAATAAGTTAGTAAGTCACCTTTGACATATTGAAATACCTAACTTAATCTAACCTATTTACAGTTACAAAAAAAAAAAAAATCGAGAACAACATTTTATGTTATATAGGTTTTTGATTGATTAATTTAGTTTGAACCTTATTTTAGTTTCAGTTTTGGGTTCCACTGGGATTTTTTTTTTTCGTTTTATCCCAACCCATTATATTTTTCACATATGATGGGTAACTTGGTATATGAAAACTTTGTGTTTTCCAAAACAACACAAGGTTTGGCCTGGAAAAAAAAAACAAAAAATCTTGTCGAACCTCTATGTTGTTCTTCGTATATGAAGAACACACGTGGTTCGGCTAGGGAAAAGAAAACAAATAGCCACACCTAACAAAAAAGAGAAAAAAATCTTGTCGAACCTCTACGTCATTCTACGTATATGAATACACGGTTTTCTGCTAGAACAAAGACAAGAAAAAAAACAACCAAGTTATGGTTCAACTAAGAAAAAAACAAACTATGTCGGACTTCTATGTTGTTGTTCACATAACTCAATCTCAAATAAATTCTATTACTCTAATCATTTTCATAAACTAACTATGAAACTAAGTTTAATCTAGTTAATCTTATCTAAATGTAGAAATTAATACTACTAGTTGTTGTTAAACGCTAATAATATTAGGGAAATTTTACCATTAATTTTTTTTAATTAGTGGTTTTGAGTTTTCTACTCCCTCTGTCCTAGTTTAATCGAAAGTTTTGAGTTTGTTTTAAGTCCCAAAATGGATGAAGGTTTTCATATTTTCCCCAAGCTTTTCCTGATTTGTCCCTGCATTGAAATCATGCACTAGACACAATGAACAAAAAACTAGGGGAAAATTAATATTAACTGATATATATGGGAAAATTTTATTCTCTCTCATTTTTCTCATTTATTTGTTTTTATTTATTTTTTTGATAATCAAACCATTAGTATTTCATTCCAAATAAGAAACGTTTACATGATGGTTTTTAAGATAAAACAAGTACAACATAAGAAACAAACAAACACAATGATAGATGCAAAACGAAAACAAACCGCGAAGAGAAAGAGCGATCCACAACGGTAGCACCCAAATCTTGTATGTAGAGATTGGAGAAGGAATGGTATTCGAAATCATAGTTCGACCATTTTGAATGATTTTCTTCTTGAAAAGAGATTCTCCTATGAGAGAGGAGTGATTTTCCCAAAAACTCATCCGTAGCGAGAAGTCCAGAAACCCCAGATTTATTATTTTTTTGAAGATTAATTTGATGTTGCCTCCGTCAAATCGCCGATGTACTTGTATCCAACAAACCAAATCACCAACAAATTTATAGAATGAAACACTATCAAAAGTGCAGATAAAATCGCCTTAATAGTGAAGAGAATAATCACCCTAATAGCGAAGAAAAGAATCGCTCTAATATCGAAGAAATTTACTCAAAATAACTAAATAGCTCCTAAAAACGAACAATCTTTGCTCAGATCTAGCCATAAAAGGACTAAATCTGAGTCTAGGAGCAAAGGATGAAGAATTTGATGAGTTTTCTCTATGATCTGGGGCATACAAATTTTCTTCGGGGCATACTGAATAAAACAAAACTATGTCATCAAATAATAATTTTGTATAACCCCTTATCTATCCATTTTCATAATGTCAAGAATGCCATTATCATTTATATTTTTTTTAATTATTTTTTATGTATATTTAATATTAAAAAAATATAATATTTTTATTTTGTAAATATATGTATACATTTTTTACAAAGCCTAAGTTCAACTGACAAGTTATCAGCCGAACCTAAGTTCTTTTAAAACATACCTTGGTTCGACTAATAATTTGTAAGACGAACTTAGGATTTGTGAAAACATAACTAGGTTCAACTGAAAAGTTATTAGCCGAATTTAACTCTGTAAACGCCGATATTAGTTTCTACAGATTCGAGCAAAATATAGGACATCTGAACTTAGTATTATTCTTCATAAAATGAAGTTCGACTAATATTTGCGTGTTTAATTATCAGTCGAACTGTTAACCAGAATGAAGAACAATGAGAAGCTCGACGGATTTGTATCAATTGTCAGCCAAACTTCGTTCTGTAACTGTCATAAAACCATGATTTTTCATACACAAGAAAATAAGACTTGGTTTTGTGGGAAATACCTTGTGTAGTACATTTCCTTGCAATGAGAGAGGAAAGAAGGGAAGAAATTATTTAAAAAAAAAAGATTAAGGAAAAAAAAAATATTTTAAAATTAAAATCCATTTTAATTTTTTATTATTTCAATTTTGGTAAAACGTAAAAAGTTAAAATTGAAATTGAAAAAGTTAAAATTTTAAAAAATTAAATTCGAAATTTATAAAAATAAAATTAAAATAAAGAACTAATTAACGAAAGGTACCTAAGTAACTTAATGATGTATTGTGGATGTCCCATATCGATATTGAAGCACCATTTATAGTCCATGTTAGAAATACTTTGAATATGCCGAATATGCCCTTGGTGCGAGTATAAATTAGAAGAGATAAGATTAGGGAAGGAAGTTTTGAAGAGTTTTTAGCTTGGTTTTATCATATTTGTGAGAATGAGAGTTTTCTCTTCTTCAACCCTATTTGTGTTCTCTAGGTGGAATTAGATCATCTAATTCTAGAGATTCAACTAGATGCCTCTTAGTATCTTTTAGTTTCCAATTTATATTGGGGAGAAACTATAAGTTGTAGGAGAAGAATCTCCATTTTTAGGTTCTTCCTTTATTCAAAGGGTAGAAGAAACTAATTTGGTAGATTATTTCTCATTTCATTTTATCAATTTCAATTATAAGCTTCCGCTTCTCATCACTTAACCACCCACTAGACAACCCTTATTACCCCAAACTAGTTAGGGTCATCACTATATATGTCCCGAAAGTTTTATGTATGACCCAAATTACGGAACATGGTTCTTTGGATTTTGTATGTTGAAATTTCCTAAAAAGCTGGAAGCCTGTGATCCAGCAAGTAGGGGTGAGCATTTTACCCGTAATCCGCTGATTTAACCGGGACCAACTGTATATTTGCGGACGGATGCCCGGACCGCTCCCTAATGGGTTGGACGCAGATGAAAATTTTGAAATCCAACGGATTACAGATTGGGTTCGGATGCAACCTTGAAAATACGTTGGACATCCATATTTGTCAAATTAAGAGCATTTATATAATTTCTAGAAAATATATAGATAGTTCTGGAATTTTTAAGGTGTTTGCTTGGAGTGTTGTGCATGACACTTCTATATTTATATAGATATACAAAATGTGTAGGTTATATAAGAAGTCATCCATATATGCTTTATTTTTTTATTATAATTTTTTTAACTTACATAAATCCATTGGATTATCCGCACCCAATCCGTTCATCCATGCATCCATTGGATGTTGGATTGGATACGGATGGAAAATTTGAAATCCGTAGTGAATTGGATTGGATGCAAATAAGGTAAAAACCGATCCATACCTGCCCATGCTCACTCCTACCAGCAAGTTCTATTTTCTATGGGTCGCAGTTTCTTGTTCAAAAATGTAGCATGTCTTGAAAAATAGTAAGGTTTTGGAAGATTTCTGGCGTTGGCAATCCGTAACCGTAACAACTAAACATAAGTGAAAACTACAGTGAGACCCTTTCTCACAGATTTTCCACTGTGAAACCCACGCTCCCAAAACTTCAGGCGCGCACCCATTTTTGGGGAAAAAATTATTCCCAAACCCAAAATTAATTTTTTTTGGTTTCTTCGTTTTTTTGTTTCTTCCGGATTTCCCAGTTCAGAAAATTATTCCTTCAGAAATTGTATCTCACTGATTTCCCAATTCTTAAGTTTCTTCCGGATCTACGAGGATGGATTTCTCTTCAAAAATTATTCATCTTCAATTGCCCACAACTGAAGGAATCTTCTCAAAGACCTTTCTTTTCTTAAAGAACCCGCTGTTGATTTTATTCAAAGAGAGATGAGAAGCGAGGAGATCCATCCACTTCTTATGAGTTGATTAATTTGATGATGAAGTAGCAGGTACTCCTCTTTAATTCTCTCCATCTTCCAAAGTTTACACATATGTATGTTTCCGCAGGCATTTGAGATGTAGGTTTTTTTTTTCCCTATTTTTCTATGATTCAGATTGGATTGACGGAAAGTTTTTTTTTTTCCTGGATATTCATCAATTTTGTGATATTACGCTTTTTCTGATGTGATCTGCCTGCTTTTAAAAAATTTCTACTGATTTTGGATATGTTTCTTTGGCACCTACCAACAGAGCTGAACCTAAAAAGACGATAGCCTTGAATCCTAAGGTATCACTGCCTGTTGTTAACTTTAGATCATTCGGTAGAGGTGTTACTACAAATGTTGGTGTCGATGATAAACCCAACACTAATGATGCAAATGATAATGCAACTGGGAAACATCCAAATATTAGTGGAGTCGAAGGAATTTCTTATGCAGATGGGGAAAGTGGTGCCACCGAAACAGACGTGGTTGGTGATAAATCCTACATTGGGAGGAAGTTTTTATTGTTCCTCGGCAGGAACCATCTCCTGCAAGTAGTGGTGGAGCTGAAACAAACTTGGTGGTCGAGGGAAGTAATGTCACATTTGGAGGTTCGAGGAATAAGCTTGTTGTCGTCAATACTGCAGCTGGTGATAATGGTTCTACCAAGGAAATGGTGGTTCCTACTGTTCAGACGGTACAAGGTGCTAGTGGTAGCACTTTGGAGGCTAATATCTTATGAGATGAGATAATTTGATGCCTAATTTGTGGTGCTACTGCGAATCTTAATCCAAAAGTTGTGCTTTTGTACTGCGAACCATAATCCAAAAGTTGTCTCTTGGACTTCTCAGCAGATTATTTGTGAAGTATTTAGTGGAAACGTGGTCACTTATATGGGAGATAACCTGCATATTATCTTAGACTGATTTTTATGAGATGCATAACCTGCAGATTAGGTGTTTGAGTGATTTAAATCAACAGATAGAGAAGATGAATGTCTGATGCCAAATCGATATGCGGAAGATAGTGTTGATGTTGAGGTTCAATAACCTGTTATGCATCTCCAAATTTAGTTGCATAACTTATTATGCAATCCCTAAAATAGTTGCATAATACGTTATGCAACATTTTTTTGTTTGCATAACTTGTTATGCAGTACAGAGAATGGTTGCATAACACATTATGCAGCTACTTTTTGTTAGTATTGAAACCAACAAAAAAAAAAGGCTGCATAACACGTTATGCACCTATAATAATATCTGCATAACACGTTATGCACCTATGATAATATCTGCATAACCTATTATGCATCTATAAAATTTGTTGCATAACCTGTTATGCATCCAAAAATATGACTGCATAATGCGTTATGCATCAATTTCTTATATGTACGCGCTAAAATCAACCAAAAAAATGTTAATATAACTTGTTATAGATGCATAATTTTGTTATCCAAATGCATAATGTGTTATGCAGTGGAGAAAATTGTTGCATAATTCGTTATGCGTCTGCAGAATGTGTTAAGCATCGTTTTTGGTGACTGCATAATGATTATGTATCAAGTTTTCGAAAATTTTCCCTAAAATGAGGATCACCTCCGATTTTTTCGTGAAAAACAAAAATTTGATATTCTTGTTTGTACTCGTTGCGTAGCTCTTTTAAAAAGATTTCCAACGATATAAAATTTGTAAAATTCTAAGGTGCGGATTTTTAGATATGTTATGTCCAAGTTGTGCTTCCAATTATACCCCTGAAAAATTAGGATACATAACGAGTTATGCCTGAAAAGATAGTATGCATAACGAGTTATGTATTGATTCATTAATCATTTCATATAATTATGGGTGTCACGGTACCAAAAAATAATTGTGGGCTTGACAATAAGAATATTATTATTTTTGGGTCTCCCCCTAATTTTCCCTAAACATAACTGGTTACTGGGGTATGATCTGAATTTCGGTGTTGAATGGGCTTGGGAACTAATGGGCTACAAGGTTGAGAGCGTTTTGTGTGAGTGTGCTGATAGGCGCAGGTGAGACGGATACTACTGGAAACTGGAAAGCGGTGGCTCCGAAAAAATGGTGAGAGTGCAGCTTCGAGTTTGTGATCAATGCAGAAGAAATTTTGAGAAAATAAATCAAGTGGGTTAGAGAGGAATGCCTTATGACCGACCACTTTGAATGCCTTTATCGATAATTGTAAGTGGAAGAATTTGATTGAGCACTGGTAGAATGCTAAAGATGTGGTAGTAGTGTCACAATTCACCGTCTAGATTTATCACAAGTAGATTTTCTGATTATGGGGTTGGGGATACTGCTACTAGTATGCAGATGCAACCAGTTTAGATGAGTTATTCAACCCTTTACCAATAGTGGCCATAAACCAGTTTGCTTTTTATTTTTGAAGCATGTAATTTATTAAACAAAACTAGTGACAAAACCCATAGGTGAACAAATTAGTGATAAGAAAAATTCGGTCATATTATTTTTAACAAATTAAAACAATTTCACTAAAAAGTGGCACAAAAACCTCAGGTCAAATATTTATTAGCAAATTTAGTTTTTGTTATTTAAAAAAAACCCAAATATATCCTTTTTATCTTCATTTCTTCTTCTTCTCTCGTCTCTTCTTCTTCGTTCTTCCGTCTCCTTCTCCCCACCACAATCACCACCAGCAACAACAAATAGACGGGCGAAAACCAGCAGCAACACCTCCGTTACCACCATCAGCAACACATCTGTCTCCTCCACGAACAGCTCCGTATCCTTTTCTTCTATTTTTATGTTCAGATCTATCGCCTCCTCTTCGTTCCGCACCACCACCAAATCGACGACCATTTCCTGGTCCTCCGTCAACACCTTCTTCGTTAAAAATGGGTTAGTGCATCAAAAACTCTTTAATTCTTGAAGATCTGGTGCAGATTTAGATGCATGATTAGCAGCAGCAACAGCAGTTCAATGAAATTAGGAAGATTTTCGGTTGCTTCGGTCAAATTATCTCGCTCTGGAATCGACGATATTTTCAACAACAACAACAACAACCATGATTGATGGCGAAGCAAGAAAACACGATTATGATTGGTAATTCTTTAACAATCCTCCTCTTTTTTATAACATTTCTCTGTTTGGTCTACTACTTGACTTCATACTGATCAAAAAAATACTTTCAAAAATCTAATTGGTGGCATGAAATTGTCTTTCCTTAACTTTGAGATATGAATCTAACTAGGGAAACCAAAACCAAACATCTAATTGAAACCCAATTCCCAATTTTTTAGTCTAGTACTAGTGAATTACAGACAGAGTATCTCCAATTTTCATCATTTCCACTCAATTCCGGAGTTATCCCATCAAATTCTGTCATATATGTAATGATTTCGATTCTAATGATTCTCTAATTCCAAATGTCCAAATACACCATTTTTGACTGGATAAATGCATATGTAGTTGGTAATCATTGCTAGTTAGTTATGCTCCTTGCTTTGAGACCTGAAGTTGATGATGCTAAATGGATGCTGTTTTTTCTACTAATTTATTAATAGGCTTCTCACTCCGCCGTGGACTCCTCTTGTTTTTTCTTCGGATGCCAATGAACCTCGATCAGCTGCAGCTGGTACCAGAAGAACTGCATCAGTTAGATCAGCCTCTACCACTAAGGCTTCAAGGGTACTTTTTTTCTTTCACCCAATCTTTACCATTCCTGTGCCAATGCGATCCTAAATTCACTAGAAGGATGGTTTCTTTGTTGGTGTATTAATGGCATTCTTATCCATGATTATTCCTTATTGTTCTTTGGAACCACATTTTGTGATAGATTTCCTTGTGTTTCAGTTTGATATGATAGATGAAGAGCATATGTGTGATGTGATAAATCCTTACTTTTAATTAGTATAAGGAGATGATAATTATCAAATTGTTGGAATTTGGAAGAAGACCGGTAATATGATAGTGGTGTTGAACTAGGGTAATTGTGAAACAACTTATGGATTAGTTGGAATGATTTTTTCCTAGTTTATTTTGGTTTGGTTTCATCATTGAAGTTGAAATGACAATTTTGATGAAACCTAATTAGGTTTCATCTAGTTTTGGTGAAACCCTTTTTGGTTTCATCATTTTTTTTTCTTATTTTGCCTAGTTTATTTTGGTTTGGTTTCATCATTGAAGCTGTGTTGGTGAAATGACAATATGACCAACGCCTCCTTGGCCCTAGTGGTACAAGTACATGGTTTAGTTTCCTACTCCATACCTACCATAGGGTCATGGGTTCAAGGCTTGGTACCAAGAAGAACAAAAAAAAGAAATGACAATATGTGGAAAAATGATGAAACCTAATTAGGTTTCATCTAGTTTTGGTGAAACCAATTTTGGTTTCATCATTTTGTTCTGTTTGGTTTCATCATTTTGGTTTTCATCATTTTTTTTCTGTTTGGTTTCATCATTTTTTTCTTATTTTGTTGAATATTGATCAATGAAATTCATTTTTTGTGGCGGTGGCGGTGGCGCTGTGTTGGTTGGTACAGTGGTGGTGATGGTGGCGCAGTGGCGGTGGTGCAGTGACGGTGGTACAGTGGAGGCGGTGGTACAGCGGTGGTGCAGTTGCGACGGTGGTGCAGTGGCGGTGGTGGTGGCGCGGCGGGGTGGTGGTGGTGCAGTGCAGTGGTGGCGGTGGTGGTGGGGTTGATTTTTTTTTTGTTGGGGTGATTTAAAATTAAATGTGGGGTTGTTTTTATTTTTGTTGGGGTGATTTAAACTAGAAGGCTAATATAGACAGTTTATGTTAAATGGGGTTTTTGTGAACAATTTGTTTTGTTGGGGTTTTTGTACATGGATAGTGACATCTTTGGGGTTATAACCCGCGTGCCGTTTATTAAAAGAAATTAGTTTACAACTTGTCGTGGGTAAGTGGTACCCACAGAATCATGATATAAAATTTGGCTAATAAAAATGGGATTGTCTGGTCCCAGATTTTGGTTGACGAGCTTCCTGTTTGACTCCCATCTGCCGCATGATTGGCCAGTCCGTCGGCTGCTTGGTTTCCTTCTTTGTAGTTGTGCTGAATAGCGGCCTGCGGGATCTGTTGAAATCTAATTTTTATTTCTTCAATCATTTCTGCTATGTGCCAAGGTGGAGGTGTAGAGGAGGTGATGAAGCGCAGTAAGTTTTCTGAGTCAGCTTCAAAGAGATCTCGTGGCCATTGTCTTTCTGCTGCTGTTCTTGAAGCTAAAAGCAGAGCCCAAGTTTCCGTTGTTAAACCAGTTGTAATTCGTAGTGGTTGAGATAGAGCCAGTAAAGTTCGTGCGTCTGAATCTCTACAGATGAATCCCGCCCCTACAAATCCTGGATGTCCTCTGGATTCTCCATTGGTGTTAATCTTGATCCAGTTGATGTTTGGAATGGACCATTTTACCAATATTGTTGATATCCTTTTATATCTTATTGGATGGTTAACTAACGGTGTATCTCCTGGAATGATTGGTGGTAAAGAGTTTAGAGCCCCATAGTATCATTATTGCAGTTTTTTTTGCCCAAGCTAGGATTTCCTCCGAGGTTGTTTGCTTTTGTTGGTATATTAGATCATTTCTAGCCAACCATAAGGTCAAAAAAAGGAAATAGAAGGTTGATATTATATATGCTGAAGTAGGTTGTTGGAGGAGTTGGTAAATGGTTGTTTGGGGGGGGGGGGGGGGCATTGGAAGTTGGTGAGTTTGAAAGATGACTGAATAAGGTGTTCCAAGAGTTAGTTGCCGTCAGACAATGAATTAGGAGGTGAATTGCTAATTCTGGATCTGTGTTGCATGTTGGGCATATGTCTAAGCTGGTCAAATGGATATGATGTAAGAGAGAGAAGGTTGGTAATCCTTCATTGATGGCTTTCCACAAGAAAAACCGAATTTTTGGTGGACACGGTAAGGTCCATATGAATTTGGTTGGTGGTAGAGGGGTGTGAGTTGGTTGACCTTGGGTTAGACATTTGTATCCTGAAGAGGTAGTGTAGTTTCCAGTTTTTGAGTGTGGCTAGATAATTTTATCCTGAGGACTATTTTTGGGAAGGTGGATGTTTATGATTTTTTGGATTATAGGAACGAGAAAGGTGTTTAATTTTTCATGATTCCAGGAGTGAGATATTAGGTCAATGATATCTGCTACCATTCAGATTGGGTAGCATTATGCTGGGTTTAGGTTAGTTGAGTGTGGGATGCAAGTGGCTTCTATTGGGGTTGATAATTCATTTCCAATAAGATAAAAAATTAGATGTTGCATGGTAGGGACTATCGATGCTAGTTGTCTCCATTGAGGACTGGAAGAGGAGGGTATAATATCAATGCCTTGTAGAATTGGTTGTTGATCAAGGTATTTTGCACTGAACAGACTTCCGCGGATAGAATTAGGTTGTTAATGCAGATTCCAAATTCTTTTCATGAGGAGTGCTTTATTGTGATCACTGCTCTTTCTTATTCCTAATCCTCTTTCTAATAGTGGTTTTGTCACTTTATCCCATCCTATGAGGTGTAGTTTTTTCGTTTTTGAGTCGTGACCCAAGAAAAAATCTCTGGTGATGCGATCTATTTGTTTGTGAATAGTTGTAGGTAGGTTTTGGGTTTGCATGATGTGATTGGATGTTGGAATTAGGGAGGTTTTTATTAGAGTAAGTCTTCCGGCTGGAGTTAGGAATTTTGTCATCCATCCTTTAGCTTTTCGGGCTAATCTCTGTAGAAGGGGAGTGAAGGTTTGAATGGCTGTCCTTCCATGTTTGAACTGGACTCCTAGATAGGTTGGTGGTTTTGACGTAGTCGGCATATTAAAAAATTGCTGGAGATTATTTATCTTGGTTGGGTCTAGGTTTGGGTGATGGATGATTACTGATTTGGTAGTGTTGATTACTTGTCCTGCAAAAGTGCTATAGGAGTGGACAGGATTTTAAGGTGTTGGTTACTCTTGTATGAAGCTTTGTATGTGATTAAGAGATCATATGCATACATTAAATGAATAATTGGTGGTGTTTTTTTTTATATGCTAAATCCTTGAACTAAATTTTGGTTTTTAAGGTTTCCTAGATTTGCAGATAGGATTTCAGCACATATGATAAAAATGTAGGAAGATAGTGGGTCTCCTTTTCTGATACCTCTATTTGGGCTGATGTATCCATGGGGTGTACCATTTATGTTGATCGAGTATGTAACTGTTGTTACGCATAGCATAATGTATTCTATAAAATACGGTGGAAATCCTAGTTTTGTAAATGAAGTTTTGATGAATCCCCAATCTAAGCTATCATAGGCCTTCTGGATGTCTAGCTTAAGAGCTATTTTTGGGTCTTTGGTGAGGTTTGAAGTTTTGATATAATGTAAGAGCTCCCCAGCAATTACTATATTATCGTGTATTGATCTTTGTGGAACAAATGCACTTTGGTAGGGGCTTATTAAGAAGGGGAGAAGGGGTCTAATTAGGTTGACCAATTTTTTTAAAATGATTTTATATGTGACGTTACAAATCCCTACGGGTCTGTATTGTGATGGTTTTGAAGGATGGTCAACTTTAGGTATTAGTGTTATGTTCGTGTGATTCATGAGAGGATGCATATTTAAGTTATTAAAAAAAAAATTAACTATTGCTACCAATTGGGGTTGTGTTGTTTCCCAGAACACTTTGAAGAACTTACTTGTATAGCCATCCGGACCTGGAGCGCTTTCAGAGTTTACGAAGAAGAGGGCTTGTTTGAATTTTGATGTAGTTACTTCCTTAGTAAGTAGTTCTGACTGTCTGGGTGTTAATCTTGGTCTGATGTTTGTAAAGAGATCTTCATTTATCACTGTAGGAGGCGTCGTATATTGTTGAGTATAGTGATCTAGAATGAGTTGAACCACATCTTCTTTTTTGTAAATCCAGTTATTTTGTGGATCTTGTAATTGTTGTATATTGTTACAGGCTCTGTGGATGGTAGCTTTAGTGTGAAAAAAAGTAGTGTTGAGATCTCCAGATTGTAGCCATTGAATTCTAGATCTTTTTTGCCAGTATGTCGCATGACATTGTAGAAGTTCCAGGTGAATCATTCGTAATTATTTTTCTTGTTGTATCCAGTATTCCAAATCGTATCCCGATTAGGTTGCACATTGATGTTGAGCGTGTTTTATGTTGGCTGTAGATTTCTTGATCATTTTTAGTAGGTGTCCAAAAGTTACTTTATTCCATTCCAGGAGTGTTTGTCCGGTTGTTATGAGTTTGAGTTGAAGATCGAGAGTTGGTTCATTATCTTGTTGTTTCTCCCAAGATGATTCAACTACTTTCCTGAGTTGTGGATGAGAGAGCCATAGGTGTTCAAATTTGTAATTTTTTGTTCCTTGCCAGTCTATTGCTTTATCTTGTAATAGTATTGGTGCGTGATCCGACGCTATTCTTGGAAGATGAGTAACCGCTGCATGTGGATTTTCCGTTCTCCAGTGTTGGGTAGTAGAGCTCTATCTAATCAGTTTGCTATTAGGAATTCAAGTAATTATGGCATAAAAAAAAAAAAAGATAAATCTATTCGTTTCTCCATTCTATGAACACTACAATCTTGATAAAACAATTGAAAGTTGAAGGCACACTATTTTTAAATGAAAAAAATAACCTCCAAACCTCAAAAATGATAACACAATTGGCCAAATAATAAGCCTAAGAAAAGCAAAAAAAAAAAAAAAAAAAAAAAAAAAAAAAACCCAAAAGATCACACTATACTGTAGGAAAGTGTGAACATCAAAACTAATGAATCTTGTCTGACAAAAAATGCCTTCCAGGACTAGTCTCATCATCTTGACCTTAACAAGAATAAACCGAGTTCTTGTCCGAGTCAATATTTCCAATAACTCGTTAATAATTTTCCTTAATGTAAAAACAATTACCATCCTCATTACCACCTTCTTGATTTTGATGATGATCACATTTTGTTCTAGTTATTGATGAAATCAACGATCCAGATGAAATAACATTAGAACCCACAGTTATATATACTATGATGATTATTACACGATTCAAGAACGATTCGAATGAGTCCACATTTCATTTCTTTAATAAGAAGATAAGTAGGTAATGAGAATTGAAGAAGTAATGAAGGTTTTGAATTTAAACGATCATATTGAAAACAAAAACAAACATGACCTCTTCTATATATGACCAAAGAATGTACCTATTACCATTGATTTTGATGATCTTGGTGGATTCATTTTTAACTATTTGCTTGATGATAGTTGTTTACGCTTTCATCTGTCGATGATGTTCATGTTTCTTCTTCTCCTTCTTCAATATCTTCTTGATTTTTCGTTTTTTCTTGACGATGATACTGACAGAGATTTCCGGATCTTGTTATAACTGTAGAAAGAAACTAAGGATTTGATTTGATTTTTGAGATGAAAAAGAAATGTTTTTTTTTCCCTTCATATGGAGAAAAGAAATAAAACGAGTAAATTCAAGATATGGGGTTTTCCACTAACATTTCAATGTATATAAAGATGTTGATGATAATGATAATGACGAATCTATCTCTAGACTGATGAGTCCAACATTGAAGCTCTAAAAAGATTTAATGTTCCCCTTATGACTTCTAACTCTAAAGAATCGAAAGCAACAGGATTCTTGCCGTTCGTTACCGCATTCTCATATTTTACTGAACCCTCAACACCTCTGATTAATATTTCGATTTCAGTAAACTGTTTTCTCATCTCCTTCTTTATCTGAATCCTTCGCTTAAAGAAAGATAATTCAAGACGATGATATACTTTTAGGCTCTCGATCAACGTTGGATCTACCCTATAACTCAATAATTGCGGTGAACTCCTATTAAATAAATACACATCATTATTAAATAAATACCTTTTATATATCCTCTTCTCCACGGTAACATCTCTTCACCATTATCACCACCCGCAACAGCACCAGGCGGCATCACAACCACTGCAACCAGCATGGATTCTTTAGCCACCATCACCACCACCACTAGCGTTACCTCCACCATCACTACCAGCACCTCTGCCATCATTTTTTTCGCCGTCGCGACACTAATACCGATTCCATCACCACAACAACTTCCACTGCCAGCACCAAAAGAACTAATAGGTAATGTTAATTCAGCAACATCACCACCATTTCTGATTATCCTAAACTGTAAATCAAATTAACCTAATGAAATGGTTATTTCTTTCTCATGCTAATCCTCCAACAATATCTTTTAAGTTAGATGTAATCAGGGAAACTCAAGAAGTGAAACCCAGAATTCTAACTTGATCGTGGTGATCCTAGACGTGGAATTGATTGATAAGCTATGCGAATTTAAATTATTAGAGTAAATTATTTCAGAATACTTGGGATCAAATTCAGAGAAAATCAAGTTATCAGATTAGGATTGTGCACATTATCTGTTTGTGGAAATGCCTAAACTTATTTTCTAAAGATATATGCTGCACTTTGGTGGTAAGTTGATTCTGACACATATATTGTTATGAATTAGAGTATTATGGTTTCTCACTTAACCAGAAAGTAGAAAGTTAACGACCTGTTGATTATTAGCTTAAAAAAAAGGTTGTATAGGGAGACTTAAAGTTCATAATTGGACGTTTTTATTGAATTTAGAATGAGAAATTATACCGTATAAGAATTTGTCATCCATATTTATTTTTTACAACCAAGGTTTCTCCCACAAGGTCATGTTATTATACTCTTAGAAAATGCAACTCAATTCATTAAAAACCATTTTGTTTATGGGGTTCATGGATTTCAAGTGTTAATTCTTTGGGGCTCACTCATTGGATCTTGATTTTCACATGAGTCACAACACCCTCACTTATACTACTCGGATGTAATTACGACCTTGAATTAAATCTATCCGTTGTATAGTGTTGCAACACGCAATAGGCATTCTGCCTAACTTTTTGCTTTGATGGTGGTGGTTTCGTTTTGAACAAAAGTTATAATGTGAAGTCAGTATGCAGGTAGAAGCATACAGTCCTTGGTTGGATGAACTGAAATGGAGATATAGGATTACGTAAATGAACTTTATCTAATACATCTTATTTGTATCAGTTTGAGAAATTTGCAATGAAAAATTTGGTTTACATGTCTTAATATTTATTATCAGTTTGAAACATCTGTTTAGCATAAATGAAATGTATGAGAGGAGCGCTAAAGGCTGCCTCAGGTAAGATATCGAAGCATGAGAAAGCATGTGTGGACAATGGGCATGCTTTCGTCCCCTTTGCTTTTGATACTTTTGGCTATTTGGCTCCAGAAGCAGTTGGACTACTCAAGAGGGTCCAGAAAGTCATGCGCAGCAATGTAATGACCCCTGGCTCACGGGATTTTATTTTTAATAGGATAGGTTTTGCTATTCAAAAAGGGCTAGCGGCACATCTTGTCGCTCGCTTGCCTAGTATGTAATTTTTAACCTTGTGATATGAAATGAGAGGAGATATTTTTAGTTAAATTTAACAAAGTTATGAATTTTTAGTCCGAGTGTGTGCAATGGTTCATAGTGAAAAGGCAAGGGTACCCCAAATATACCTCAAGCTATAACTTTTCCTTCCTATAAGTCCTTTCCCCGAAAGTGATTGTCTATAGACTGAGTCGAGACAATATACCAAATCGGTTGACACTTCGTGTGATCGTCTATAGATACTAGATCGAGACAATACAAAAATAAAGTGTGTTTACTTGATACAAAGGTTCGGACCTAACCAAACTCAATATGATTTACGTATCAACTAAATAGGAATTAACGTTTGTGCAATTTACTTTAATTATAATAAAACAATTATAATGCGGAAATATAAAGTAAATGACACAGCAAGATTTTGTTAATGAGGAAACCTCAAATGCAGAAAAACCCCGGGACCTAGTCCAGAATTGAATACTCTCAGAATTAAGCCGCTATATAAAATAATACAACTTCGTATAGTTGAAACCAAGCAACTAAAACTATAGTTCACCTAGTTCCCTCAGTATTCCTACGCCTCCAACATGTAAACAAGTCACGTACTTGGACCAATTCCTTTGTATCGTATTCCAAATAGTAAAGGAACAAAAAATATGTTTGGTATCAACTCTCTTCAACCAAGTGATATGAGTTGCGCAAAGGTTCCCTTGTTTATCTTAACATAAACTCCTTTGACAGGTTCCAAGATCTATCTTACGTTAAATCACCCAAAGGAAATCACTAATATTAAGCCAACAACACTCTTCAACCAAGTGATATGTATTGATGCCGATCTTCTTCAATTAATCAATCCAATCTACCACAAGGATAAACCGATTATTAATTGGATCCTCTTATTCCCAAACAAGTATTGTGCACACCAAAGATTATAAAAACACCAAGTAATAAATATTCAATATCTTCTATGTCTTCAAATCTTCTTAGATCTTCAATAAACAACTGGACACAATCACTTGAATCTATTGTGATAAATCACACACAGAACGGAGTCTGTTAACAATGGATTATCACAAGATCGTCTTTAGATCTAACAATAGTCTAAAGATCCTTGTCGAAACCTTGAACTAGTTTGAGTGAATCTTATATCAGAAGAGAAGATTCTCAAGCATAAACAAACTAGGTGAAATCAAGATTCAACCTCCGTTAGCCAATCAAATCAATAAGAAAACTAAAGATAACCCGAAATATCTAGTTTCCCACCAACGGGTCGCGCTAGAGCTTCTCAATCCCAAAGAAGACTTTAAACTGAGTGGACGTAAGAGATTTCACCTAATTAGATTACTCTCCTCTCCGATAGGCGCCTCACCAGTATCAAAGACAAAAGAGGAAGTCTAGGTTACGCAGGATTAGTTTGCTAGAAATGCAAACTCAAAGTATTTATAGACAAGGAAGTTTGGACACCAAGGAATTTTCAAAACCGAAAATATTCTCAAGATATTTTCATTACTCCACCAGATTCGGTTTTCATAATTTGAATGTACTGTCCAAAAATAGTGATCGAAATCTCCTTGGAAAATTTAATTAGCAAATGCACATTACTAATTCTTATTTTCCATATATAATTAAAAACCCTTAATTAAAAAGATTCTTAACTTATTTAAATTCGATCTTGGGATTTACTTCCTTCTTAGCCTTCAAGTGATATCTTTGAACAAAATAGAATAAGCATTAATGCACCATGTTCAAAGAGTGTCGACATCTTACTCTTGCAAGTATTTACCATGCTTGCTCACTTGAAACCGATTTACCACACTTCCAAACAAGTTTAGAATTGGTTCATATGACTTTCAAGAACTATATGATTGATCAAGTTCCACTCAATCACATCTCATGGGTTTATATTGAGTACTGTGCATAGTTACACTAGCTTACCAAAGAAACGGTTGATTAGGTACTAGGATCGGTTCCCAACATATATATGGTATATAACTTGTATGCACTGCACATGTCCATAGAATCGGTTCCCCCTTCCCAAAACTTTGTTGCACATGTTCATAAGATCCGTTCCCCCCTTTCCAAAACTTTGTTGCACATGTTCATAGGATCGATTCCCCTTTCTTCCATAAACCTTGCTGCACCTCACACAAGGATCGGTTCCCCATTGTGATGCACTGCACCTCTTACTAGGATCGGTTCCCATTTTCCCAGTAATAAGTTCAGACATACACAACCCGATCATACCATAGGTGATTACTTAAGATTGTTTTTACTAATAAAAGTTATACCAATACAAAAGTCAGGCCTTATGTGAATATTTTTACCAAGAACACACACAAGTTGTGAACGGTTATACACATCACACATATTGGTCGTTCATAAGATATGCAGTGAAGAACAACCCAAATAACACCTAGCGATTTCCCTTTCGGTTCACAACACGTATCATGAACTTACTTCCTTAGAACACTTGTAAACATTGTTCCCTAGGATGAAATCCTTACCTCATACCCATACATAATCACAATAGCATTCATACGATTATGTTGATGTCTTATATACAAAGTTTGATGGTTAAGTAAGAAACTTCATATTGTATTCCTTAATACTATGTCTATCTAGAGTGTTCATGCTTCGCAGTTTTATGTTTTCAATATGCACGACTTGAAAGATACGTTAGGGAATGAAACAGTTCAAGTCAAATATCACTAACCTCGAGTGGAAGGATTATGTTGTTGTTGTAGCTCCGTCTTCTTCTTCACATCTTCAAGTCTTCGCAATACTTGTAATGTCTCATCTTAATACTTTCAAGCTAACATATACGAAGTTGACTCTAGTACATATAAATCAAGCGACTCTTAAATGAGTTTTGCTTCACTAAAATATGACAACCAAACTTGACATACCAACACTTGGTGGGTTCAACCGAGCAATGCTCTAACATATAGTGATAATGAGTATTCCATGGAAGTCTAGATTATTGGATCATTAGGTCCAAATGGCAAGTGTTCCGAGATAGTCTGGGTTGTTGGATCATTAGGTTTGAATGGCAGGTCCGTAGCGGTGCAGTTTTACTCCAATGAACGTGTAATTGAAAATGATCCACCGACAGTATTCCATAAATGAATCCATAATTATGAATCATAGGATAAACCCAACTTCATGCGGAAGGTGAGTATGACCGAGAACGCTACAGAGATGTTCAATTCCATTAAAGGCTAAACTAGCGGCAATAACAGAAACTGAAAGAGGAGAACTTTTTAAGATGCAACGGCACTCGCATCACACGTTCATCTTTGCTAATAAAGAATAAATAGAAACAACAAAATTATGGAATGAACGGAACGGCAGGCGCATCGTGTGTGCGTGTTTTACTAGTAACAGAATAAATAATTACTTTTTTTTCTTGCAAAAAACCCATCAAGATGTTTGATCATCCGTTCATTAGCTCTTTTGTTACAAAAGAAAAAGGAGTCGAAGCCCCAAGAAACTTGTGATATCTTAACCATTGGATGACCATACTACCATTTAACACAAAAGTGGAATGAAATTCAACCTTCTTATTAGAACTATCGTTAATGGGTACTTTTACTGAAAATCTAGTGGAAACTCCTTTACCAGAAGAGTCTGATACTGAAATCTCAATTTGATCCATCCAAGAAGAACATGAATGAAAAAATGGTTTTGATTTGGTAATCTCCGCGGGTGATAGTTTTAATTTCTCTACTGGGAAGACACCTTTACAGTTATAAAATTGCTATGAATAAGTTGTTCTTTTATAGAACCATTTTTTTGGGACTACTCAAAAATAGAGGGGGACTACTTTGTGATAGGAATGTCTAACCTATACTTATAAGGGATGTTCTAAGTATGGAAATGACTAACCTACCCTTAACCTAATTAAAATTAAAACTAATCTAATAACTATACACACACACACACACACACACACACACACACACACACACACACACACACATATATATTTGTATATGACCTAATCTAAATCATCAACAAAACAAAATCAAAATTATAACAAATCCACTACTTTTAATTTTTCACAAATCCGTTACTATTAGAGGGTTCATTTTTTCTCTTCTTTCCGCTGCATCGTCTCGATTAAAAAAAATAATCTTTCAAACCCATTACTTGGTTGAAAAAATGAGTAGTATTCATCAAAATGAGTTGAAAACGGAAGTTGCAGAGAGAAGTTCGGTTAAGAATTATGTGAAACAGTTTGTCAAACTAGCCGAACTCAGCTTTAATGGAGTTTTTCCTTTCAGAAAAAATTTTAGTTACCTCGCAAAAAATATTCCCAGCCGAACTTTTAGTTCGGTTACGTCGCAACTTTTTTTCCTAGCCGAACTTTTAGTTCGGTTACGTCGCATTTTTTTTGTCCTAACCGAACTTTTCTCTGAAAACCTATATATTGAGTTCTGTTACGTCAATTTTTTTTTCCCATCCGAACTTTTTGTTCGGTTACGTCATAACTTTTTTCCCTAGCCGAACTTTTCTCTGAAAGCAAAAACTCCATTAAAGCTGAGTTCGGCTACATGTGTCTTCAGAACCATTAGCCGAACTACATTTGCAGATGAGTTCGGCTACATGTTCTTCAGATGTCATAGCCGAACTTTATTTCCATGGTCGAAATCAGTTTATAAATTTTTTATTTTTTCGAAAGTTTTTGCCAATTCAAGCAACATTAACTAAATTTAAAGTATACCTAAGTACCCAAAACCATTATTTCAAAATCAACCATTAAACAAAAAAAAAAAAAACTTCTTCTTTAAAAAACAGCCAACTAATCAATCTAACCTCACTAATTAATCATTACACTAACACTAATTAATCATTATAGTAACTAATTTAATTATCAAGGGAAAGTTTGGTATTAAAAAAAACTTAGATAAGGGTTGATTCATTATTACTTCTAATATCCACCCAAAAAATTGAAGAGTAACCCCCCTCTATTTTTGAGTAGTGCCCAAAAAATCGTTCCTTTTATAATGATCAGTAGTATTGCCTATGGGCCCATGGGTGGCCATAATAAAATTGCCACCCCTTAACAAAGTCTAGAACTAAATTTGTGGGCATACAAAAAGGATTTTTGAAGTTACTTATGGCAAGGGAGAGAATCCGGTTATCCCTATCCAAACCACGAGCATAGATTGATCAAAAATTAACATACGATCCGTTTAATTAATCAATTAGGCCAAGCGCTATGCAGAGGGATTTTCCTTCGTTATAACCTAATTGTAGCGAAATCCAACCACTATGGCTTCCCTATAGCTTAAGTGTAGCGATATCTTTTATCTATAATTATAAATGGATCACATCTGATCCGGGTAGTTGAGAAGGGAAATGACACAGAAACCGAGGCAGTTCAAACGGATACTCAGTATCCGTGACATTTCATACGGAAACCGAGTACCCGTTTGCTAAATTTTATTTGTTTGACCTTTTTTCGTTTGTAGTTGCAGGAAATCCTACACTACACCCTTGATATGAATTTACTGTAATTAAGACATATATGAAGATTAAAAACAACACTTTATTATTCAATTCTCAGAAGTGTTTACAAGGAATGGAAGAAATCAGGAATACAACCACTCTCTTGAATTTTCTCTCTCCTCAACACTCAAAAAATACATCATCCCTTTCTGAATCTACGGGGTCTCTTTATATATGATAGTTACATAGTGGATGATAGCTAATTTGTCCTTTAATTTCGGATCTGACTCGCGATATTATCGCAGTAGTTATAATTTCCATTCTTGCAAGCGTCGTGACCATCGCATGATAATCACACTCTTCCCGTGTTTCTTCATTCGTCGGCTATTACGTCATTCTTTAAATTATTCTGTGACACTCGTGAAGTGTTGTTAAAGAACTTGCGGTGATGTTCGCAGAAGCGTTGTAAATCTCGCAAGAATAATATCATGGCGATATTCTGGTCCTACATCTTGCCTCTTCTCATGTACTTTCTGCGAAGAAGGAAAGACTATGAGAATTAAAATGCCGTAGCTACCTAGTTTTTCTTCTCTTTTCTCTGACAAAACCCTGTAAATTAGGTATGACCGCTTATACGTGTCGAATGCTCCTCTTTTAACCGGTTAATCATTTATTACCCGGTTACCCATCTTCTGTCTATAAAAGAGATAACTTGTTAAGAAATATTCTTTTCTTTTACTTCTTCGTCCCTTCTCTTCTCTGTAAACCTTCCCGTCTACAATTTTTCTTCTTTCACAGGTTCATCTGCTACTGTTCTAATGGAGTCTCAAAGGTATAAACATTCTCTTCTGATATTATTAAATTCGATTCTGCTTGTCTAAACTATGTTTATCTATTTTATTTGATCTCTTATATTTGATTTTTCATAATTCCCACATTGTGTCTTCTTTTCAGTGAAACTATTTCTAACGTGCAACCTATATATCAAAACCCTAATCTTCTCAAAAAATCTCAACAGAAACTGGATGAAAAGAATAGGAATCGTGCGAATCATAAGGTGGTAAGAAACACTTGTTTTCTTAATAACAATATTGTTGCCTCTGTTTCTTATCTAGTTTATTATTCGTAGGATGATGAGAATGTTGCTGAACCTCGCAAGCGATCTCGCAATATTAAACCCATTGAATACGAAATTACTATTCCCTCATTATCTTCTTCAAAATCCACTCCTATAGCATCGCAAATTATGCCCCAACCTTTTGCTCGCGATGATGTCACTCCCAATATTCTTGCCTCAATTAACCCTCTCATAAGTGAAACTCCCCATATTATTTCGAATGAAGTTCCTTGTTCTTCTACTGTAGTAACTTCTCAAGTTGATTCATTTTCACTTCCAAATGTGACCTTTCCAGACACTCCCCCTCCTAATGACACACATAATTCAAACTTAAACTCGCCATTGTTACCACTTCACCACCTACATCTCTCCCTCCTGTTAGAGAAGCTTCAATTGATGTAGACGTTTGCCTTTAAAGTCTTATCTGACATTCTGGATGAAACTAGAAAATCCTCCATTAATCCTGTCAAGCGTGGCGTCTGTGAAGTTTTAAGAAAGTATTTTGGTTCTGAAAAAACGGCTGCAAAGACATCTCTAGAAAACGAAATTGAAATTTTAAAAGAGAGTCTTCGGGCTAAGACTTCAGAATGCAATACTCTTTAGCACAAGCTTCGCAACTCTTTACTGAATTGCTAGAATCTTCACAATAAGAATGATGAACTAAAAGGTATAATTTTCCTTCTTTTATCTCTTGATTTTTCTATTTTAGTAAATTCTCATTTTTTCTATGCTTAATTCTCTTTTGAATCCTTGGTTCATATATTTAGTTGTATATCGGACACGATTCTTGGAGAGATTCCGATTTGAGTCTATCGCTAAAGAAGCTCGTGCTGAGAAAGACTCTTGGATGGACCAATATAATAGATTAGATAACCTTCATTCATATTCTATAGACCAAATAGATAATCTTACCAATGAGAATAACCAGCTAATACAAAGGTAAAGTCTGTTAAATAACGAAATTACTCATCTTTATTATTTGTTAACCCAAGCTAATTGGGCGATATAAACTTTATCAGATGAAAATGAGACTTTATCTCAAGAAAAGCGCAACTTCTCAAATAAGATAGTGATCTCCTCGCAACATTTAAGTATTCTTCAGAAAGTGTGTAACAATCAAGAACAATCTCTGTCTTCATTGAAAGAAGAACTCAAAGAAGTAACTGAATCATCAATAGCTGAGAAGGATAAACTCATCCAGGGTAGGATAGATCTAAGTGTAAAGGCTAGTAAACTCAAAGAACGTTTCTCCCGATTGAAAGAATCTCATTCCTTATTGGAGAAAGAAAATGCTTATCTCCTTTCTAAAGAAGAAAATATAAAATCTCGCCTGAAGGGTATAATTGGAGATAAATTTGATGATGCCATAAAACAGTGGGAGAGTTGTGTCTTATCATTAATTCAAAACTTATCTTCGCAAAGAGAAGGTAGTCATTTTGACTTCCTTAATTGTTAGCTTTTCTGTTCAAATTTCTCTGCTATATTTTTGCAAGACCTTCGTCTGAATGTTTTTCTGGCTTATCTATTTTTCTCGCAGAATATCAGAAAAGTCTTCAAACCACCATTTCTGACTTGGCTAATAAACTGGCTTCAGTCCGCAAAGAAAATGGTGAACTTCTATCCAATTATGTCAAATCTCGCGATCGTGCAGAAAGAAGATATGACTATCTTGAATACTATAAGAACATGGAAATTAGGAATTGCGACAGAGGCTTCCTTCGCAAAGTTTATCTTAGTGCTAAAGTTCTCGTGAATGACATCTTAATATCCAACGCTCTCTCCCCTATATCAGTCAATCATCTGGAAGTAGATGATGATGAAATTCCTCTTCCCATGGGTAGTGATCTAGAGTATGTAAGTGATGAAGAAGATGTTTCTCAAGAAAATTCAGTGGATAAAGAAAAATCTCCTCCTACTAAAGTATCTACTAGCGATGGAACAACCGTTAATGAGTCATCAAATGAGGAAGAAACTCAAGATGATCATGAGAAGAATGTTGGCGAGGCTAATAACTCTGGAAAAGATAATGCTTGAATTTTGTTTTTGATTTCTCTTAGTTATCTTTCTTGTGAATGATGTAACCCCTTTAAATTTTAAAACTCATTTTGGAGCTCTGTTAAATTTCTGTCCTTCTCAATACTCTGCGAGAAAGATAATGATATTTTATTTATCAATTCCCATACTTTCCCCTCATTATCTTTCTTGGAATGAATAAATATCTCCTGCATCTTAGAAAAATGAAATAGTTAATGGGTATGATTATTCTTGTGGTCTTATTTTGCCTTCCTAATTAAAGGTCTTATTTCGCCACGTTTCTTTCTGCGACAAAATTGCAGGACGTCCTTACATTCGTATGTAGAGACCCATTGATCTTGCCTTAGCTCTTGTATTTTATCAATTCTCTGCGACTATATGATAGGACTAAGTTCCCTTGCGAGAACAAAGCCCCATGACATAGCCGTCTTGCGATGAAATCGCAGGACGTCTTTACACTTTCATGTAAAAACCCATTGATCTCATCTTAAATTTTTCTTATGGATTGTTGCCTCTGTATTTGTCACGCGACAATATGACAGGCCTAAATGTTCTTGCGAACATAAAGATCCATGACATTGTCGTCTTAAGACACTTATCAGCTCCCTAATGGAGGGTGTCGCCCTTAACCCCCCTGGTTCCCCCTTCAAGGAGGGCACATCGCCCATACAAGACTAGCTCCTCCCATCTAGTCTTAACAATAACCAGTTGTTTTCGCAGTCTCTTATCCTTTATGCCTATATGGTTTATAGTTACGAGACTACACCCTAAGTGGGGTTTTCTTGAGGCCGAGTGCATCATAGCCAAGACTTACCAAGAATTTCCAGGGTAGGGTCGTCCATCCCGGGCACCCTTGGCTCAACCGTGTACCTCAGTGCCTTGGTCATACTCTGCACTCCTTAGAAGAGACCTTCGGCCTTCCAACTAGGGTATAACCTTATATAGTTGGAAATCCAAAGTATCTCTCCTGGATAGGTATCTCAAAGAGATGGACCCAGTCTCCATGTCTCAGGTTCCAGCAAAGAGATACCCCATAATATGAGTACTTTAGGTCTTACATTTGATAACATTATCCATAAAGGTTCGAGGCAATCTTTCATTCTTTATGTAATCTTGAATAATCTTGCGAATAAAAGAGATACCTCTTTGTTTCATAATATGATGTACTTTAGGTCTCTGCCTTCTGGGTCCACCAACACTACACCATTTGCCTCTTGCGAAATTGTATTCTAATTTAGCAACAATAAACTAGTGGTAAGTTTTTCATGCATACGCCATAAAGGTTCGTCCTATTCTTTATTTTTTATTTCTTTTACCCCCTCTTCTTTATTCCTTAGAATTTTTTAGCCATTTCATTTTCATCTCCTCGCTCTTTATCAGCAGAAATCTTTTCATTCTTTATGTAATCTTGAATAATCTTGCCTTGTAATAAACTAGGGTTTCACGATTTTGATTTATAAAAATTTGTTTTACCCATTTCCTTTTGTTTCATTAGGGATTTTGAAAAATTTAAATACATGGACTTGGGATTTGTGATAATATCGATTTTTAAATATAAGAAATGTTCCATGGTCTACCAAGTCTTTGACCAACATCTACTTGTAGCTCATTCTCTCTTCGTTGAGTGGATGTTTCGTCGTTAACCTTAGGCTTCGGCAACCCTACCACTAGGACTAATTTGTTTAAATTATGAACTTAGGAACTTTGTAATTTTGTACAATGAACTGAACTTAGGAAGTTTTTTAAGTATTTCGTATGATCTTCAATATTATTTTTGTGAAGTTGTTTTGATTTTCCACCAAACTTGTAGCTCATTCTCTTCATTGAGTGGATGTTTACTCGTTAACCTAAGGGCTTCGGCAACCCCGCCACTAGGACTAGTTTGCTTAAATTATGAACTTAGGGACTTTTGTAAGTTTGTATGAACCTTTAAGTCAAATGTATGATCTTGTGTAGTACTGTGTTTGATCAACATATGATGAGAATATCTCTTTAATGATAGTTTTTTATGATCTTGTCCATCCCATTTTCTCTAGGACAGTTTGTATTTTCTGTGTTTGATCACCATTCTAAAAAGCTACTTGTAGCTCATTCTCTCTTCGTTGAGTGGATGTTTTAGGACTAATTTGTTTGGTTTTATTCATTTCATTGATCGAAGATATTGTTGGTTGTTGAGTACATATATGGTCTGAATTTTCATTTAACATACTTACTGTCATACTGTCAATCTTTAGGATATGTCATCTATGGTTGATAAGGTCTGGATGAAATGTCCCCCGTAAATCTGCTCAGTACATAGAAGGTGTTAGGTCCTTTATAGAATTTGTTAATAAAAATGGTGGTGGAAATACCTTATACTCATGCCCTTGTGTTAGATGTAAGAATGGTAAAGGATTGGAGCCACTTAGTAATATTTCATTGCATTTGCTAAAGTATGGTGTTCAATCTACAATACGCTATGGTGTTTTCATGGGGAAAAGTTAGAGGTAGAATCACGGTCACCTGAGGATAATGCTAGTAATGGCAATTTAGCTGAAAATGTAGATGTCGATCATGTTATAGGCGTGGGTGATAATTTAGGAGATGTTGCTGAGGATGTTGGTGCTGCTATAGGGGTAGATGATAATATTGGAATAGATAGTGAGATTCATAATGATGCTGGAACCAGGAATAGGAAGAAAAGGAAATCTGTTATGACCGTGCAAAAGAACCATTATATCCTTCATGTCCTAAAGGAATGACAAGCATTGTATGCTTCTATCAAATTGAATCACATCAAGACACAGTATGGGTTTTCTGATAATGGTATGACTGCACTCTTAGAGTTCATGAAGGAGTTGCTTCCTGAAGAAAACACGTTGCCATCTAAGTACCCAGAAGTGAAAAAGATGATCCAAGAACTAGGAATTTCATGCGTAAATGATTGTTTTGTTTTGGAAGGATCGTGCATCATTGGTGAAGTGTCCTGTTTGTCAAGAATCTAGGTATAAGAAGGTTTTTAATGATGAGAGGAAGCTTACTACTATTTCTAAGACGGTAAGACAACTAAACCATGTGCTTAGCATGGAAAACTCTCAGGCGGTTGTGCTTTATTTTTTTTGCTTTTTTTGAAACACTTTTGTACATGTGGTTAGCAAGCTAGCATGTAGATTCTTATGCAGTTGTGCATAAGGAATACTCAGCACATTCTTATGCAGTTGTGCATAAGGAAAACTCTCATACTTTGAATCGTAATGTATCTATATGATCGGACAGTATTAATATAATCGGATTTTCTTTATGGATGTGTGTGGTTTGGGTTCTGTTGTACTTTGTTGCGCAGGTGACTGCAGTGATGGCCATTATGAAGCAATAGTAGCCACCCGGGGGAATATCAATCCTTGGTAAGTACACTCCCTCTTGCTTATGGTTTTCATATTGAGTTCAAATGGATACTACTTACTCTTAGATTTTTTGTGTCAATATAATTTCAAATTCCCTTTGTTGTCCTTCAACATGATGTAGCTAATGCACTCAGAGCAGCAGTTGTTTCTGAATGTTCATGATCAAAAACTACTGAAACGAAGGTAAACAAACTTCTTTTGAAAGTTTTCGTCTATAAGTAGTAAGATTATAATGCTAGACCTTGCAAACTAGAGAATTAGTTGATTGAACAATCATTTCAAAACTAGTGTATATCCTTAGTGTTTGGATTTGCTTCTACATACATCTCCATTTAGTTCACTTATAGCAGAGTTTGTTGATTTTACATGGTTCTGACTTGTCTCTGCAGATTATACAAAATCTATGGTTAGTATTTTATTTTTGACCTTAGTATCGAAACATAAAATTGGTTATTTTGGTGTATTTGGGCTCAAGTTAAAAGCAGTACTCTGCTGATATTTTAGCAGCAGTTGAAATCTTTCTTTGACCTGGTGATACTGGTGATATTTAGTCTTTCTTTCCCTCGTTTTTCAATGCCTCTATCAGTTGACAAATGCTAGGTTACCCATCCATTTAGAAACATCAACATAGATCAAATATTTTATGTCAGTCACAACATACATAAGTTACTTGTGTACATTTGTATCTTTTTTGTTTTGCCATTGTAGTTTGTATATATGTTTGGATGTTGAATATGGGGAACTGGGTAATTGTAGGGGGAATTTGGGGTAATGAATTTTGACTGGGTCAATAGAATTGCAAAAGATTGACTTGTATGCCCCTGTTCCAACTATCTCTTTAATGATATACGGTCCATCCCATTTTCTCTCCAATTTTCCACCACGTTCTCGATGGTACTCTGGTGTTTCTCGGTTGAAACTCACGTTTTTTGACTCGCTTGTTATATTCGCGAGCCAACCTTTGCTGATAATTTTCCATATGTTGTAATGCTTTTTCTCTCTTCTCTTCTAATTCATCAAGTTCTCTTAGAATCATGCTAGCATTAAGATTCTTCTCCCAAACCTCTCTTTTTGTTGTAGGAATAAAAACTTCTGTTGGTAGTACTGCTTCAACACCATATGTTAAAAAAAAAGGTGACATCCCAGTTGCCTCTCTCCTGGTTGTGTTGTAAGCCCAAACTGCATTATGTACTTGTTCACACCATGCTCTATAATACCCTTCTAATTTCTTTTTTAAGATGTCTGCGATTGTCATTTTAGTTGCTTCAGCCTGACCATTAGCTTGTGGGTATAAAAGAGTAGATTTTCCACATCTTATCTTAAATGCATTGAGTATCAACTCTATGTTTTGTCCTTCAATTTTTTTTTCCATTATCAGAAACCAACTGTGCTGGGATTCCAAATCTGCAGATGATATTTTCAAAGATGAATGTAAATATATCTTTATCGCGAATGTGTTGTACTTCTGCCCACTTTGTGAACCTGGTACAAAGGGTCCAACAATATCTAAGCCCTATTTTCCAAAAGGCCACACACCTTTTGAAGATGATAATGGTGCCCCTGGTGCATGTATCCTCTTTCCATATCGCTGGCAATCTTCGCAATATTTTGATAATTGTTTTGCATCTTCATGCATATACGGCCAATAATAGCCTTGCATTTTTGTTCTATAAGCCAAAGATCTTCCTCTGCTATGATTACCAGCATCTCCACTATGCAACATTTTTAACACTTTTTCTCCTTCTTCCCGTGTCAAACATCTAAGTAATGGCCCATTAAAAGATTTTCGATACAATACTCCATCCCTTAATTCATAATTTGTTGCACGGCTCTTTAATTTGTGCGCCTCCAATCTATTTCTTGGTGTTTCACCTGTCGCCAAGTGTGCATGAAGTTCTGCTCTCCAATCTACGATAATGCCGCTAGCTGGTTCTTCTGCGTCATCTTCTATTATCACTACATCCTCCTTTTCTTCTTCTTCTTTATTAATTGAAGGTGATACAAGTGTCTGAATTCTTATGCATCTCGCAGCTGGGTTTGTCATCATACTTGATATGAACGCAAAAGCATCTGCGAGTCTGTTATATTTTCTTGATATATGTCTCCATTTTATTTTTGGAATTCTCGCAGACAATTCTTCAACTAGTTTCTTGTATTTCTTAAGAGATGGCTCATTTGTTGTGTATTCTCCTTTTATCTGGCGAATAACCAATTGCGAGTCACTGGTAATCCTTGCGTTCTCCAACTTCATCTCTACAGAGAACTTTAGAGCATGCACCACAACTTCATATTCTGTTTCATTATTAGTGGATGTGAATTCCAAGCGAAATGAAAAAGCCATTTTTTCCTTCTGGCGAGATAAAGACCACTCCAATTCCATTTCCTTCTCTTGCTCTTATCATGTAAACTTTAAATTCTTCTTCCTGCTTTGCCTCTTTTTCCAATTTTTTGCGATCTTTTCGCAGTTTTGGACGCTCTTCATAATTTCTCACTTCAATTCGATAACACAGCTTCGCAAGATCAGTATCTCCTCTAATTTCTCCAATTCCACTAGGTATAGGAAATTTCATGCATTGATGTAATGTTGATGCTACAACCTTGATTGCATGTATCCGTGGACTCCCTAATATCATGTAATATGGTGCCTCCACATCCACCACACATAATGTTACTTGTGTTTCAATCTCTCCTAGCAGAATTCATACCATTATTTCGCCTTTAGGTTTTGTTATAGATTTTCCAAAACCATGAATATGATAATTTGAACAAGACATCTCTTCATCCTTATATCCCATTTTCTTAAATGTATGATAGAATATAATATCTACAGAACATCCTGCGTCTACCAAAGTTTTATTCACGACCCATTCTTCTGCATATCTTGTTTGATTTTTCCTTCTTTAATTGCACAGTAGATACCGTGATTACCAATGGATATGTATGATCCAAATTTTCTTTTGGTATTTCTGCTGCTGTGAATGTAATCTCCTGCTTTTCCAAATCCTTCAGAGGTGATATATTCTCCACCATCATAATTCTTTTTCCTTCAAAATCTCGTTTATGAATCCTTCCTCTAATATTTTCATGGAATTGGTTGATCATTGTTTTTGTTATCGTATTGCATTCCAACTTCCTGTAATACTCCTTTGCTTCAATTATTTTTTCTTCAACTGTTCCACCAATTTGTTCAATCATCTTCTTAACTCGAATATTGATCTTTAATCTTGCTTTTTCCTATAATTTTCAACTTTCAATTCCTGTTTCGGGTGCCAAAATGTAGTTGTAGGAAATCCTACACTACACCCTTGATATGAATTTACTGTAATTTAGACATATATGAAGATTAAAAACAACACTTTATTATTCAATTCTCAGAAGTGTTTACAAGGAATGGAAGAAATCAAGAATACAACCACTCTCTTGAATTTTCTCTCTCCTCAAAACTTTCTCAACACTCAAAAAATACATCATCCCTTTCTGAATCTATTGGGTCTATTTATATAGGATAGTTACATAGTGGATGCCAGCTAATTTGTCCTTTAATTTCGGATCTGACTCGCGATATTATCGCAGTAGTTATAATGTCCATTCTCGCAAGCGTCGTGACCATCGCATGATAATCACACTCTTCCCGTGTTTCTTCATTCGTCAGCTATTACGTCATTCTTTAAATTATTTTGTGACACTCGTGAAGTGTTGTTGAAGAACTTGCGGTGATGTTCGCAGAAGCGTTGTTAATCTCGCAAGAATAATATCATGGCGATATTCTGGTCCTACATCGTTTACACATGTCTCACACCCAATCCTAACCGTCCATCATTCTCAATGGCTCTATCTTTTTTTGTCGTCGGATCCCAACGGTTATTTTTTCGAAAATATAAAAAACCGTCTAACTCCAACCCCAACGACAAGGTTCACATTTTCTTTTTATCTTGTTGGTGGAGATTCTGGATAAATGCAGGATTACTGGTTTTCAAGTTACTCCAAGAGGCCATATGGTATCACATATGCAGTTTGCATATGATATTATTATTTTTCTTAATGCAGATATAAAGATGAAGTAAGAAGATTTCATGTAGTTTTACTGATTTTTGAGAATCTGACTGGATTGAAATTTAATCTTGAAAAAAAATTAGTATCAAGGGAAGGTGTTGAAAAATAGGGGGTCTAAAAACCACACTTAATATTTCGCTTAGCAATCTGTATGGACAAACTCCAATATACTTTCAAGAGAATCAACTAGACAGACAGACTCAATCTCAAGAAAAGTATATCCAAGAGTTCATACCTCAATTTCTCAATTCAATCTGCAATCAAACAACTAGGAATTTGCGAGTCCGATTGAATATAAGAGAAATAACTTGAACGTTACCAAAGACCAATGTTCAAGGATCAATCAATTTCAATCAACAACCAAAGGTTGGATTTACCAATTGATCGATTCAACGCACAACCAGTGATACTTCAATTATATAATAAAATATAATGCAGAAAAGAAATAACACACACACTAGAAATTTTGTTAACGAGGAAACCGTAAATGCAGAAAAAACCTCGGGACCTAGTCCAGATTTGAACACCACATTGTATTAAGCCGCTACAGATACTAGCCTACTACCAAGGTACAGTTGTGTTCATATGTCTAACTTCAGACTGGAATGTAGTTGATCCCTAATCAATCTCACATTGATCAAGGTACAGTTGTGTTCCTTACGCCTCTTGAACCATGTCAGATTATGCGCACTTGATTCCCTTAGCTGATCTCACCCACAACTAAGAGTTGATATGACCCGAAGTCGAAGACTTGACAAACAAATAAGTGTCACACAAAAAAGTCTATTGAATAGATAAATCGGTCTCCCATAGATATACCTATGAGTTTTGTTTCGGCTTTTGATAAATCAAAGTGAACATGAACCAATTGATATACCGGACTTATATTATCGAAGAACAACCTAGAAATATAAATCACCTCACAATAATCTTAATTGATTAACGAAACATGATATTATGGAATCACAAACGATGAGACGAAGATGTTTGTGACTACTTTTCAATCTTGCCTATCGGAGAATAAATCTCGAGAAAATCTTAAAGAAGATAGTACTCAATCACGATAGAAAACAGAAAGGTCAGAACACGCAACTACAAATAAATAGTTGGGTCTGGCTTCACAATCCCAATGAAGTCTTTAAGTCGTTAACCTACAAGGTTTAGTAAAAAACCTAAGGTTAAAAGAGAATCTACTCTAGTCGCAATTAGTATTACACATGAGGTGTGGGGATCAGGTTTCCCAGTTTCTTGAGTTCTCCTTTATATATTCTTCAAATCAGGGTTTGCAATCAATGTTACCTTGGTAACAAAGCATTAAATATTCACCGTTAGATGAAAACCTGATTATATTAAAGCTAATATATTTCAACCGTTAGATCAAACTTAGCTTGTTATACACAAACACAATGTACCGTCATTTAGATAAAGGTAACCGTACCTAAACGTGTACACTTAGTTGGTTCAACAATAGTTAACCAATGGTTATCCATATGAGCACTTTCATATCAACCTTATTCATCTTTATCATAATTAGTTCAAATGACTCAAATGAAACTAGTTAGAGAGTTGTTCAATTGTTTATATTCTCATAGAAGTATACAAGACACAATTGAAGCAGAATCGATTTTGATTCACTCGAATCATTTCATGAACATTATAGCCACAGTTTTCAAACTATTGCATTCCTTATTATATAAATGTATTAGTTCATGAACAAACCGATTTTAGAATATAACTTACTTAAGTATGTAAACGGGTACGCATACCTAAGTAGCCAGACTGAGTTTGGTTACGCCAGTACGAGTACATGTATGCATACCACTCCATACTTCCAAACTCCAACAGAAATTCACGAAACTTGAACTTCCGCCAGTATGCGTACGGGTATGCATACTTAGTTCCTGGACTTCCAACAACCAGCCAGTACGCGTACGGTACGCATACCATGGTTCTCGGTTTTGGACTTTACACACTATGTTTATATCCAAACATGGTCACATGTTCTAAACCCTCATTTCAATCTTTGAAACATTCTTGGAAGATGACAATAATTGTCTCACACAAACTATTAGCTTCAAAGAAATTTTCAAATGATTGAATGATCAATACGAAATATCCCGAGTCTACATCAAATGACTGTCTCACACAAATCATGTAAGATGTTACAAGGTGATTTTCACATGATCATCTTTTGACATTCGTCAAGAATAAAATATGAACTTGGTTAAAGCGAAAGCTTACCAACACATATTTCGAGAAATAGATAAGCGAGATAAACTCGGCTCGAAATACCAAATATGCATATTTGAAGTCTATATAGCAATACGAATTTTTGTCGCAAATAGGAGATATAGTAGATAGAATTTTGAGTGATGGATGAGTTCAAGTCTCCACATACTGAAAAGACGAGGGTACCCAAATATACCTCAATTTAAAACTTTTCCACCTATAAGTCCTTTCTTCGAAAATGATTGTCTATGGACTGAGTCGAGACAATACAACTAATCGGTTCACACTTCATGTGATCGTCTATGGATACGAGATCGAGACAATATGACAACAAGATAACTTATGTGATTGACTGTGGATACAAGATCGAGACAATACAACAACGAAGTATGATTACTTGATAATAGGTTCAGACTTAACCAAACACAATAGGATTGCTATCAAGTAATTAAGAATTTACGATTGTGTATTTTACTTCTAATTATAATAAAACAATTATAATTGGAAATTGAAAAGTAAAAGACACAACAAGATTTTGTTAACGAGGAAACCGCAAATGCAAAAAAAACCCCGGTACCTTGTCCAGAATTGAATACTCTCAGAATTAATCCGCTATACAAAATCTAAACCAACTTCGTATAGTTGAGACCAAGACTCCATCAAGACTCAGCCATTCTCCATCGATCACTGCAGCACCAAACTCGAGAACAACCACCATCATTACCGATCACCATACCTCATGTTACATGTTTTCCGATCTCTTCTCCATACCATGTAATGCTCGATTCACTGCCAAGATCAAACTACAGATCCAACCATCAGCAAACTCTGTCGAGCTCCATTATTTCCTTCCCATTCACTGGTCTTCGGTCACAGCTCATTATCCGCTGAAACTGTCGTGAGTTAAAAGAAGAAGATGGTGGTGCCCGTAGAAGAAACGGCTGGTGCCTTTATAAACATTATTTGATTTCTAGCTTCCCCTCAGTAAATGGCCTAACTGCCTTTAGCAGCTCCTTTGTAAATGTGTGTGCCCCTTAGTGAAGTGGACACCCCTTAACAATTTTATGCGCGCAACTTTGCTTGCTTCAAATGCATCTAGATTCTTCACAAGACGTCGGATTGACTCCATTCTTTCGTCGTTGGCTTCGTATTTTCGTCCTCTTCGAGGTGATAGCATGCACTCCTAAGTTCGAACAAGTTCCACTTGGTCTTTGGCCCTTTTTCTGCTTTTAGCTAACTTCTTTTATTGCACAATTAAGTGCAAATTCACTTCTTTTGGATGATTCACCTACTAAAACACAAATAGAGAAAAACAAACGTTATATACAATAATTTGCAAGAAAAATAAGCAATTACTAGCATGGATTCGACACTAAATATATGCAAAATATGCACTTAATAGTTGAGCGACATAGACCTCTTCCTTTAAATTTCCGTTTAGGAACGCATTTTATGTCCATTTGAAACAACTTAACCTTAAGAAAACAAGCATGACCTAATAACAACCGAATGGACTCAAGGCGTGCCACAAGAGAAAAGGTTTCATCAAAGTTGATACCTTCAATCTGTGAATATCCTTGAGTGACAATTCTAGCTTTATTTCTAAAAATTTTACCAAATTCATTAGACTTGTTCTTGAATATCTATTTGGTACCAAAAATATTGATATTGGAGGGAAATGGTACTATCTCCCATACACACATTGTCTTTGAAATTGATTTAACTCTTCATGCATTGCATTTACCATAAGGGATCGCTAATAACTTCATCAATACTTCTCGGTTCTACTTGTGAAAGATAACAACCAAAATTGCAAATATTTTGAAGTTGTCCTCTTGTCTTTGCAGTAGAATCTCTTCCTCCAATAATAATGTTGGGATCATGATTCCTTTGAACCCAGAGATGTCGTGGAGGGACACGTCCTTGTTCAACAGAAGTATCCTGATCAGTGCTCTTCTCCTCGTCACTAGAAATATCAGGATCATTAACCGTTGGGAAAACTTCAACTGATTCTGGGATTTCTTTGGATTTATCAATTATCTCAGTTGTAGGCTGATGGTATTTATCAATGATGTTGTAGTAAAGGTTCGTTGAGACTTGTGAAGGAAGATTTTTTTAGACTTTATAAAGGAAAATATAAAAACTAGCAAGAATATTCAAACGAAGATAACAAGATTGAGAGTTACTAGGACTCAAGATTCCACCAAACTCATGTTCTTATGGTTCAATTATTAATTCTTTGACAATTATAGCACCGAAAATAATAACTATTGACTCTAAATCTTTGCCAGGATAGATTTTATAAAACATTAATTGTAAATGGTAAGCATGGGTTATCAAAACACCTAAGCTAAGCATAACCCATCAAACTAAATCACAACTAATTAATTTAAAATCATAAATCAAATTATATTAATGCAAAAGTCGTGAAAAGAATTTAATAAAATTACCATAGTGTTGAGAATTGGCTTCCTCCGTCATCCCAGTGGTTGGGTCTAGCACATCATGTTCAAAACACGCTCAAAGTACGATTTCATTGCTCAAATGTGCTTACAAAGATGAATAGATGGAAAAAGATTAATACCGGATGTTTGCAACGCTTATAAATTTTGCAAAACACCGTTACAAAGAACGTTAACAGTTACGCGTCACTGAAACTGTAGATTTACGACACCCAACTTCTGTCGTTTAAGCTGCTCATGAACGACGGTCTTGGGCTGTCTGTTCTTCGCGTTCTTCGTCTTCACAGGAGCAGAAAAATATTTTTCTGAAACTCGATCCAACTCCTTTCGCTCTCTATTCTCTTCCCAACTCTCCGTAACCCTTGTACGCATCACTTACTCCTATTTTATACCCAGATGGACAAATAAATCACGTGCAATTACTCCGGATAATCTTCATAACTCCGGCAGTAAAGAAAAAATATATATTTTTTTTTGTTTCCTGTACGTATCTGCAGCAGTCAATTACGTGCATACTATCCAATTTTCACTCCTCCACGATACTCCAGCGACCAGAATTCACCCAAACACGTGCATCACACGTCTAAACTTGCTGTGAATTCGTGATTATCTCTTCCCGGTCCCGTGTAGCTCTGATCTCTTCAATCCGACTATGCAGCCAATTTCAACCGAAACCATTGACCATACCAGGCCTGTTTAGCCAAGGGTAACAAGCCCAATTAATTTCGGCGGTTGAATCTCCTTATAACCCGTCCAAAAAGTGAACCCTAAATTCTGCCACTGTAGAACTAAGTTTCCCGCCAAAACCAGAATTTGAATTGATGAAGATGGTGTGCCCCGATCCAAAACAGGGGCGCCTTTAACAGCTGGGTGCCTGGGGTGCCCTTATCCAAAATGTGGGTGCCTTTATCATTTTTCTCCGGGGTTCCAAAAAGCACTTTTCGAGCAACTTTTTCCGCATAAATGTATTCCTCCTCCAAAAACACCAAAATTAGTACAAAAATCGAGACTAACAATAGAGACACTGAGAACAAATCAGACACAAAAATGTGTCTATCATAGGCAATTCAGCAGGAGGATCATCATGATGAAAGTTACTTAGATCATCAATGATGACATTGGAAGATTCCATCATGACCTGGGTTCTGAGATTAAAAACTCAAAAACCACGACTATCAGAACCCTCTCTGTTATCGATCTTTCAGAATGTAGCACTTACTTTCGAACACTATGAGATAATGTAAGTTGGATTTCCTACCGTACCACAACTCATAAGGAGTGTTTAAAGTTTTCAACCGTAGGTAGACACGGTTGATCAAATAGTATGTTGTGAAAACAGCTTCTCTCTAAAATCTTATAGGTAAGTTTTTGTTATGGAGCGTTACCCTAGCCATTTCCTGAATGTTCATATTCTTTCTTTTTGCAACTCTATTAGCTTGAGGAGTAATAGTGAAAAAGCGGGGTCTAACAACCACACCTAATATTTCAATTAGCAATCTGTATGGACAACTCCGAGTTACTTTAGAATCAACTAGACTCAATCAATAGAAAATATCTCAAGGAGTTATTATCTCATTCTCTCAATTTGATCTATACTCAAACAAATAGAAATCTGCGAGTCTTTATCAAAGAGAGATAACTTGGATGGTACCAAAGACCAATTTCCAAGTGTCAATCAATTTAAATCAACAACCAAAGAGGTCAGATATTCTAATTGATTGAACAATGCATAGCCTGTATTATTTCAATTATATAACAAAATATAATGCAGAAAAGAAATAACACAGACACCAGAATTTTGTTAACGAGGAAACCGAAAATGCAGACAAACCCCGGGACGTAGTCCATATTAAACATACACTATATTAAGCCGTTAGAAATACTAGCCTACTCTAATCTAACTTCCGTCTAGACTGTAGCTGAACCCCAATCAATCTCACACTGATCCAAGGTACAGTTATGCTCCTACGTCTCTGATCCTAGCAGGATACTACGTACTTGATTCCCATAGCTGATCTCACCCACAACCAAGAGTTGCTACAACTGTATCACGCAGAAAAGTCTACAGTAATAGATAAATCCATCTCCCACGAATATATCTACGAGTTTTGTTCCGTCTTTTGATAAATCAAGGTGAATAGGAACCAATTGATAAAACCAGACTTATATTCCCGAAGAACAGCTCAGTTTTATCAATCACCTCACAATAGTCTTAATCGACGCAGCGAAAAAAGATATTATGGAATCATAAACGATGAGACGAAGTGTTTGTGACTACTTTTATATCTTGCCTATCGGAGATAGAAATCTCCATCCAATTATTACAATTGTACTCCCAATGAAGTCTTTAAGTCGTTAACCTGGTTTTAGAAAAAGAAAACCAAAAGTTAAAGGAGAATCGACTCTAGCTTAGCACAACTAGTATCACACAGAATGTGTGGGGATTAGGTTTCCCAGTTTCTAGAGTTCTCCCTTATATAGTCTTCAAATCAGGGTTTGCAATCAATGTTATCTTACTAACAAATCATTCAATATTCACCGTTAGATGAAAACCTGATTAGATTCAAGTTAATATTTATAAACCGTTAGATCGAAAACATAGCTTGTTACACACACATATAATGTACGTTTCTAGGCTTGTGTAACCATACTCAAACTTGTACATTAGTTGGTTCAACAATAGTTAACCAAATGGTTAGTCATATGATAACTTTCATATCAACCATATTCTTCTTCACCATAACTAGTTCGAATGACTCAAATGAACTAGTTAGAGAGTTGTTCAATTGCAAGGAAATCTCATGTACTACACAAGACACAATCGAAGCAAAAATGATGTGATTCACTCGAATCGCTTCATGAACTATAAAGCCACGGTTTGCAATAGCATTCCTTAGTTTATTAAGATAAGTTCATAAACATCGTTTTTAGACATAACCTACTCAAGTTCGCGAACCGGGTTCGCGGACTTAAGTTCCCGGATGGAGTCCACAAACTCCAGCAGAAATTCTCGGGTTCGAGAACTACACCAGTTCGCGGAATGAGTTCATGGACTGAAGTTCACGTACTACTCCGGTTTCACTTGATCAACAAAGTTCGCAAACTTCGGTTCAAGCAATAAGGACTTATACATATACGTGTTTCCACAACAATGCTTATATCCTCCAATGGTTATATTTTCTAAACTCTCATTTCAACCATTGAAACATTCTCAGAGGGCGTTATATAGTTGTTATTCACAAACTATTTTTCGTCAGAGCGATTTCCAAAATGATTGAAACATAACATGACTTTCGTCACTAGGTAAAGATGAACTTGGCTAAAGAGAAAGCTTTACCAACACATATTTCGAGAAATAGATAAGCGAGATATACTCAGGTAGAAATATCACATGTGTATAATCTTAGTCTATATAGTAATACGACTTTTGTCTCAAGATAGGAGATAGAGTAGATAGAATTTTGAGTGATAGATAAGTTCAAGTCTCCACATGCCTTTTAGTCGATGAAGATCCACTGGTTCCTTGAGTAGTCCTTCGTCTTATATGATGATCTCCATGGAGTTCTTGAGCTCAACTACACTTTCTATCCTAGTCTGAGACCTTCGCTATACTAGACTAAAAATCAAGATTTTATAGTTTTGATTACTTACATTGACAAACATGCTTGAGATAGAAACACATGAGAGTTCGATCGAGCAATGCTCTAACAATCTCCCCCTTTGTAAATTTTAGTGGAAAAACTATTAATACATATGAAATACAAAAAATATATAAATAAACTTTGTAGCTCATATTCCACATGTCTAATCTTCAACATTACTCGAAATCTTCGTCACTTCCAAGTAGTCCAATGATCCCAAAGATTGTAAGTTTAGCATCATCATTGTTGAAAATCCATAGATATAACAACGAGAAAACAAGAGTTCTCAATCATTGTTATACAGTGTCATAATATCATTACATAACGTTAATGTCCAATTGCATCACAAATTTAACAACAATACTATGGTGATACGTCACTCCCCCTTAGTCAATACTCCATCTCACATAGAAACCACTTCCCCTTACATAGTGATCCGAAAACTATATGTATTTGTAGTGTGAACTGCATATTAATTATTCTCCTTTTTGTCATTAAAATTGGCAAAGGTACAAGAACGGGATCCTAATAAAATTTCCGTAAGAGACATTTCATGACTAAAGGTAAATATATATCATCTCGTTTAGATGCAATCATAAAGCCGAAGCTAAATGCATTCATCAAGGAGTTCATAAAGATACAAGATAACCCCTATAATATTCCACAGCCGCACTCCCCACAAAGATTTGGAAATTAAGCACAAGTTCAAAAGAACTTTCCCCCATAAAATGTCATTCCCAAGGGAACAATGATAGACACATTTTTGTGTCTGAATTGTCCTCAGTGTATCTATTGTTAGTCTCGATTTTTGTACTAATTTTGGTGTTTTTATGTTTGTGTATTGTTTTTGGAGAAATACACTTGTGCGGAAAAAGTTGCTCAAAAAGTGCTTTTTGGACCCCCCCCCCCGGAGAAATCACCAAAGGCACCCTCAATTTGGATAAGGGTCACCTCAGGGCACCCCAACTATTAAAGGCGCCCGCGTTTTAGATCAGGGCACACCATCTTCACCATTTTGAATAACAGAAATTGGCGGGAAAAATGTGTTTGAAACTGGCAGAATTAGGGTTCGGATTTTGAAGGTGTTCTAGTGAGATTCAATGACCGAAACTCATTGGGTTTGTTCTTTAGCTAAACATGGCTGGTATAGGCCTTTTGTTCGACTATATTTGGCTGGATAATCCGAGAGAATAAATCAGAGCTGCACGGCCATGGAAGAGATATTCACGGGTTTGCATGAGTTCTGGATAATTTAACGTGTTGTGTGCATATTTGTTGACTCGAGCAACAACCACGAACGTGTAAGAGCCTGTTTAGAGTGTTATGGAAGAAAATTAACGCGTGAGATGGCAAAAAAGGGAAGAAAATATTCCCGAGAATATATTATTTACTGCCGAGCAATGGGAGAATTTTGGGGAGTTATTGTCGAGATTTCTAGCCCTTGTAGAGTATAAAAGAAGTTATTGGAGGTCAGAGAAGGTTACAGAGAGTTTGTGGAGAATTCAGAACACTACAGAGCTTAGAAAAATCGAGTTGTAGAATCACCATTTCTGCTGCTGCTGTAGTTGCAAGAATTCCCACACTACACCCTTGTTAAGATTCTATAGAAATCAATTAAATTTCAAAGATTTAAATGACACTTTACTATTCAAATCTCAGAAATGTTTACAGAATTGGAAGAAATCAAGATTACAAATATTCTCTTGAAGTTTCTCTCTCCTCAAGACTCTTTCAACTCTCAAAAAATACATCATCCTTTTTCTGGATCTATCGAGCCCTTTATATATGGATTTACATAATGGATGACAGCTAAGTTTTCCTCCTATTTCAGATCTATTCTGCGATCTCATCGCGATCGCTATAATATTCTCTATCGCAAGAATGATGACCATCGTAGGATCAACATATTCTTCTTTTATTTCTTCCATCGTCAGTTTCTTTTGGATATTCTGTGACGCTCGTGAAACGTTGTTAAAGGATTGGCAGCGACGCTCGCAGAAACGTTGTTAATATTGCAGGAATAACGTTGTAGCGATATTTTGGTCCTACATCTTGCCTCTTTTCATGTCTTTTCTGCGAAGAAGAGAAGATCATGAGAACCAATATTCTTTATTACCCTCGCAACTTCTTTCCCTTTTATACTTTCTCCTCGACAAGATTTCGTTAATCTATCCTTTCCTACACGTGTTGTGAATTCCTCCATTTACTGACACGTCTCTGCTCGATAGGTCCACCCCTTTTTTCCTATAAAAGGTAGAATTAAATTTCAAAACTAATTTTCTTCTTCCGTTTCTTCATCTTCTTCATTTGTCTACTTCGTCTTCCGTATGCAACTTTTCTTCTTCTTCATATTCTTCTGCTACTGTTCTAATGGAATCATAAAGGTATGTTTCTTGACTTATGACATCTATTTAAGCTAATTTTTACTTTTATTCTCCAATCTTTCTTATTTGATTCTTCATAACCTCCATGTTATGTCTTATCTTCAGCGGAACTATCTCTAACACACAATCTACGATTCAAAACCCTAATACTCGCAAAAGATTAGCAAAGAAGAAGAAGAGGAGTTCTGCGAATGATAAGGTAGTAAGAAACATATTCTATTTCCTAATAACAATATTGTTGCCTCTGTTTCTTATCTGAGTTATTTTTCGCAGAATGACGAGAACCTTGTTAAGCCTCCCAAAAGATCTCGCCACTTTAAGACTCTTGGGGATAGTCTCATTATTCCCACGCTAACATCCGTGAGGACTACTCCCACACCATCGCAACCAAATCTTTCTACTTTTGTTTGCGAGAATATTGCTACCCATACTTCTACTTCTTCCGATCCTTTGACAGATTAGGCTTCTAAAATTGTTGTGACTGAGACTCCTTATAGTCCTTTACGGCCTTCAACTGTTGTTTTTCCACATACTCCTCCTCCTGACAACTCAACCATCATAAATGATCGTCAACTTGCTCTCATTACTAATTCATCTTCTACACCCCTTCCTTCGTCAAACGAAACTTTTGCAGGTGTTGATGTTGCTTTTAAAATATTTTCTAACATTTTAGACAATGCTAGAAAGTCTTCCACTGACCCTCTCTAACATGAAGCTTGCGAGACTCTACTCAAGTATCTTGGCTCTGATTGTAATGCTTCGCGAGCGTCTTTGGAAAATTAGATTGAAGCTCTGAGGAAAAGCCTTCAAGTTAAAACTGATGAATGTGATACTTTGAATCATATGCTCCGCAACTATTCTCTAGACTGCGAGAATCTTTGCAGAAAAAATGACGAGCTGAAAGGTACATTTTTCTTGCCTCTGCTCTTTTGTTTTTCTGTTTTACTTTTATATCTTCTGTACTCAAGTCTTTTTCTTAAATTCTTGATTCATATATTAGTTTCAAATCAGACTCGTTTCATGGAGAGACTTAAATTTGAATCTATTGCTGATGAAGCTCGTTTCGAAAGAGATTCTTGGATGGACCAGTATAATAGATTAGATAATATTCATATATATTCGATTGATCAAATAGATAATCTTACTAATGAGAATAATCAATTGTCGCGAAATCAAAGTTTATTAAGTAATGAGGTTTTTCGTCTCTCATATTCGTTAACCAAGTCTAACCTGGCGTTAGAATCTTTATTAGATGAAAATAGAACTTTATCCCAAGAAAAACATAGATTTTCAAGATTGATGGCGATTTCTTCACAGCAATTGAGTAATCTACAAAGGATATGCAATAATCAGGAGCAATCTCTTCATTCCCTTAAAAATAAGCTTAAGGAAGTAACTGAATCATTCGCTGCTGAGAAGGATAAACTTATCAAAGGTAGGTTAACTCTTAGTTTGAAGGCCAGCGAGCTTCAAGACCAGTGCTCTCAATTGAAGGAATCTCATTCTTTACTAGCAAAGGAAAACTTATATCTACGCACTAGAGAAGAAAACGTGAAATCTCGTCTGAAGGGTGTGGTTGGCGATAAATTCGATGACGCTATGAATCAATGGGAAAACTGTTTCTTTTCATTAATTCAAAACTTAACCTCGCATAAGGAAGGTAGTCAGTTGACTGCCTCTCTCTTATTGACCTTTTTGTTAAATTTTGTATTTTATTTCTCGCAAAATCTTTGACTAAATGATCTTTTATCACTTTCACTCGCAGAATCTGAAAGAAGTCTTCATTCTACCATTGCTGATCTTACCAACAAATTGGATAAAGTTCGCAAAGAGAACAAGTCTCTTATTTCCAATTATCTTGAAGCCCGCGACAAAGCAGAAAGAAGACTTGATTATCTCGAGTACTTTAAAAATATAGAAATTAGGAATCGTGATAGAGGTTTCCTTCACAAGGTCCACCTCAGTGCTGAAGTTCTTGTGAACGAGATTCTGCTCTCCCATTCTCTCCCTCCTGTATATCTGTTCCTCCTCTTAAGGTTGATGATGATGAAATTCCTCTTCCCATGGATGAAGATTTAGAGTTTACTAATGTTGAAGAAAATAACACCCAAGAAGATGGTGAAGAAGAAGAGAGAAGTCCTCCCAAACAGGTAACTGCAAGTGACGAAGTAACCGCTGATGAAGAATCAAGAGAAGAAGAGACTCGTGGTGAAAAGGATGCTGGTGAAGTTGATAACTATGGCAAGAATAATAAATCTGACGAGCAAGAATAATGAATTTGGCGAAGCCATCGCTGAAACTTGAATTTTATCTTTTCTTTCTTTTTCTTCTTCTTTTTTGCGAGCGATGTAACTTTTGAGACTTTTAGAATTTAACTTTCAATTTAGCTTACTTTTAATATTTTCAAGGAAGATAATGAAATCTTACTTCTCTATTCCCCTACTTTCCCTTCATTATCTTTTTTGAAATGGTGAATCATTTTCTGTATCTTCTTTAAGGAATTGTGTTGTTGCATTTAATGAAATCTTATAATTCTTCCTCTATTTGAGAATGGTATGTTGTTGCGATTTTTCTTATTCTTTGCTTGAATGGTCTTACATTTTTGTTGATTTCTAATTTATGACATGCTATTGATGGATCTATCCCCATCATTTCATTCATATTCCACGCGAAGATATCTTTATATTCTCGCAAGATATTTATAGTTATTTCTTCCTCATCTGCCTCCATTCTAGTCCCAATTTTTAGTATTTTAGGCTCTTCTTTACTCCCAATATTTACTTCTTTTGTTGATTCTGCAGCAGTGTAACTGGCTTCAGGTTCTCCCATTGGTGTTGGTATTTTCATAATTCTCGTGAATTCGTCTCCTTCTCGCGAAATTTCACTGTGCACTCCTTTTCCCTCCTTTGCTCTCATCATGTAAACTTTAAACTCTTCTTACTTCTTCGATTCTCTCGCCAGTTTTCTGCGAGCTTTTCGTAACTTTGGACGGTTTTCACAATTTTTCACTTCAATTTGGTAACATAATTTTGCAAAATCCGTATCTCCTCTAATTTCTCCGATTTCACTGGGCATTGGAAATTTAATGCACTGATGCAACGTTGATGCTACATCCTTGATTGCATGTATCCATGGTCTCCCCAGTATCATATTGTACGGTGATTCCACATCTACCACGCATAATGATACTTGTGTTTCAATTTCTCCTAGTGGAATTCGTACCACTATTTCGCCTTTAGGTTTTGTTAACGATTTTCCAAAGCCATGAATATGATATGTTGAATTAAACATTTTTTCATACTTATATCCCATTTTCTTAAAAGTATGATAGAACATTATATCCACAGAACTTCCGGCATCTACCAAAGTTCTATTCATAGCCCATTCTTCTTCAGATTTTATTGATTCTCCCTTTCTCACTGGTATAGCGGATATCGTAATTACCAAAGAAGATATATGACTTAGATCTTCTTCTGGTATTTCTGCTGCTGTGAATGTGATCTCCTGCTTTTCCCAATCTTTTAATGATGATATCTTCTCCACTGTCATAATTTTCCTTCCTTCAAAATCCCGTTTATGTATCTTCCCCTTAATGTTTTCATGAAATCTATCAACCATTGCTCTTGTTACCATATCACATTCCAATTTTCTACAATCCTTTTTGATTCTGATCATTCTTCCTTTAATTATCTCACCGATTTACTTAATGATTTCCTTAATCTTGAATAATTCTTATCTTCTTCTTCGCTTTTTCTTCAATTTTCGTTAATTCAATCCTTGTTTCGGGCGCCAAAATGTAGTTGCAGGAATTCCCACACTACACCCTTGTTAAGATTCTATAGAAATCTATTGGAAATCAATTAAACTTCAAAGATTTAAATGACACTTTACTATTCAAATCTCATAAATGTTTACAGAATTGGAAGAAATCAAGATTACAAATATTCTCTTGAAGTTTCTCTCTCCTCAAGACTCTTTCAACTCTCAAAAAATACATCATCCTTTTCTGGATCTATCGAGCCCTTTATATAGGGATTTACATAATGGATGACAGCTAAGTTTTCCTCCTATTTCGGATCTATTCTGCGATCTCATCGCGATCGCTATAATATTATCTATCGCAAGATTGATGACCATCGCAGGATCAACATATTCTTCTTTTATTTCTTCCATCGTCAGTTTCTTTTGGATATTCTGTGACGCTCGTGAAATGTTGTTAAAGGATTGGCAGTGACGCTCGCAGAAACGTTGTTAATATCGCAGGAATAACGTTGTAGCGATATTTTGGTCCTACAACTGCGAAGAACATTAGACGCTTCTGAACCGTCGTTTTTGCTACAACGACAGTGACACTTATCTTGTATCGTTCTCTGTAACAGTTGGTTTGTAACAAATTTAATTGTTACAAAACCCGATTTTAATCATTTTTCTCCCATTTCATCATTTGTAAACCATTTTTGAGCATAAATGAAATCCACTTTTGAGTGTGTTTCCATCATGATGAGAGGCTAAATTCTCGCACAACCAAGGCAATGGATGAAGCTATCTACACATGAATAATGGGTAAGTATTTCATTTTCTCTAATATTTAATTAAAATTCACTCAACCACTTCTTTTGTAGAGTTTTTTTTTTAAATGTTTACATAATTTTCTTAATTACTTGTGATTCAATTAGATAGGTTATGCTTTGTATTAAGATAGATAATCTATGCTTAGGGGATACAATTAATATTTGAGAATATGTTTGATTATTTGTGAATTAAGAAATAGAGCATTTAAAGGCTAATTAGAGTTATGAAATATTCAACATCATTCATTCATGTGTAATAGTGGATTCTAGTGTCTTGGTTATCTTTAATATTTTGAAATCAATCTTAAATTAAGTTTTCTTTATTTTTAAGTTTTATAAGTCTAAACTTTATTGCTTTCACAAGTCTCATGAACCTTTTTACTACAACAACATTATTGATTCACATTAATTTTTGGCGCCGTCGACACAGAGCTTGTCTTTAGGCTAGAGTTTTTAGATTTTTATTCATTTTTTTTAGGTTTTTATTTGTTCTTCTTTACGTTTTTGTTTTTGTCTTTTTACTATAGATTTTGGAATTTGGAGCTAAAGAAAATTTTTCCAAAGCTTTTGATGAATACTTAAAGTTTGGAGTTAAAGACAAAGCGAAAGGAGCGAAAGGAGAAGATTTTTTTTTTATAAAAAAGAGAAAAAAAAAAAGAGTTTATTCTTTTAGATTGTATTAGGATTTCTCTATTCTTGTAATTTTCTTTTTTTTTTAGCACTTTACTTTATTTTTTTTGGACTTTGGACTTGGACATTTGGACATTCTTTTATTTTTAAACCCTACGGAAGGGTAGTTTAAATATTAATCTGTTTGCAGAGAAGGACGGTGATTATGATATCACCTCGGCCCCTCGGGTTCGTACATGACATAGGAGTCGTGGCCCGAGTCGAATACAATGGTTCATCCCCGTATGAACGGGAGGTAAGTTTGTCGAAACACTCGCGAATCCCCTGTTAGCGAGTTACTATATTCCTTCGTTTGCATATATGTCGAGGAACTGAAAACGGATGTTTTAAATTCCTAGTAAAGGGCAAGGACTGGCCATACAAGATAAGGGTTCGGATTTCATCACTGTTCTCTTCTTTCCCGCCTTAGGAAAACGAAACTTAACGCGAACCTAAGCCTTAAAATTTGGAATAAAGCGAGACCTATAGGGTAACGAGCTTAGTAGGAAAGTCGTTCGAAAAATATTGGTTACTCTTTAATACTTCGAAGTTCATGATGGTTTCTGTGAGTTGAATGCGTGACTGCGCCGCCTTGTAATGCGGTGAGGCCTTGGGTATCAAAGCTCCAGCAGCTTCCCTCGCCTCTATTCAACTTGCTTAAACTCGGATTGATTCCAGAGGGGTTTGCTCAGATTGTAACGAATTCCCTTTTGAAGGATTAAAAGCTGGTCTAGAAAATAATCTAAGTGGAGCCATCATGCTTTTTGTTTGCTAGAAATCTCTAGGTTTGCTTTGGTGGAGTCAGCCTTGTTTGTGTTTGCATAGAACCTCCCTTCCTTTTAGGATTTTTCTTTTACTTTTTCTTTTGTTTTTTCTAGTGTATGCACGAGGTCATTAGAGAACGGTCTTGGAAAAGAAACACTCTAGGTCGTTTGATTAGTGACAAACCTAGTAGTTCTTCTTATGAAGGCGATGAGCTCGAAGACTCTTCTTTTGAGAGCCCCGTTTTTGGAAACTTCAGTTTTGAGAATCTGTCTCTTTGTGAGGAAAGTACCCCTAGTGCATCAGCTGTGCCAGCGATGACGACTTTGAAAGATTACATGTTCCCAACTAGGACCAACCGAGCTTCGTGCATTAAATTGGCATCCAATACGGCTAATTTCGAGATAAAACCTAGTATTCTTCAGATGATCCCTATATTCTTAGGAAAAGATGATGAGAACCCTTATTTTCATATTAGGAACTTTGAGGAAATTTGTGGGACAGTTAGAATAAAAGACCTTACTGATGAAGTCTTGAAACTTAAGATGTTTCCCTTTTCCTTGAGAGATAAAGCCAAGACCTGGCTGAACAACCTACCATCTGAATCCATTGAAACATGGAAGGAACTGATTGCAGCCTTCTATAAGAAATTCTACACTAAACATAAAACTGCAGCTGTTAGGCAGAAAATTAGTGCTAGTGTGCAACAAGAGGGAGAGTCTCTTTATAGGTTTTTAGAGAGATTCAATGATCTCCTATCCCAGTGTCCTCACCATGGATTTGATAAAATAAAACTTGTGGAGATTATTTATAATGGTTTAGACTATTCGACTAAATCCATGGTTGAGTCTATGTGCGCTGGTGAGTTCACCAATAAAACTGTTGATGATGCTTTTACCTTCTTAGGAACTATCGCTGGAAAATCTCAACAGTGGGAGTCTTGTGTTGAACCCCCTAAAAGACTCTTGGTCAATAGAAGTAGCACCAATGTGGTAGATACAAGCTTCGAGTCAGATGCTAAGTTTTCCGCTTTATCTAGAAGGTTAGACGCTTTGGAAATGGGTCAGTCTAAAAATAGGTCCATTGTTGAACCTAATAGAGCCTCTCAAGTCTCTAGTTGTGGAATAGAGCCCGATAACAAATTTTGGGAAGGTCATGTTAGTGAAGAACAAGCCCATGTTGTTCATAACAATGCTAGGTTTGAGAACCGTCAGAAGTTTGACCCATACTCAGAGACATACAACCCTGGTTGGAGGAACCATCCTAATTTATCTTGGTCAAAGGGCCAGAATCAAGAGCAGTCTAGTAATTCTCAGCCTCCCCCAGGTTTTGGTTATAATAAGAATTCTTCAGGTCAAGCCCAGTTCCAGAACCCTTCTGAGAATAGAATGACTAGCTTAGAGGAATCTCTTAGTATGTTAAAAAAAGAGCCAAGATATGCTATCACAATGCCAGGAAATGTTAATAAAGAACCAGGTTAATTTTCAAGAGGAAACCAAGCAGAATTTTAAGAATAATTCCCAGTCTCTTGCTAAATTAGAACTTCAAGTCGGACATATAGCTAAGTTTATAAGTGAGAGAGATGAAGGAAGGTTCACTAGTCATACCGATCCTAATCCTAAAGGAGAGAAACCGTACAATCATGTGAATTCTGTTACAACCCTTAGGAGAGGAAATAAAGTTGATAATAAGGTCGCCATGCCTGAAAGTGAACATGCTGTAGTTCACCCTTCTGAGCCAGTAACCGAGGAGACTAATAGAGTCTCTAAAGAGACCAATGAGGGTCATATTGAGCCAGGATTTGTTCCCAGAGCCCCGTTCCCTAAGATGCTAGTTCCAACTAAGAGGGAGTCCAACTTTAATGATATATTGGAGTTTTTTAAGCAGGTTACTATCAACCTCCCATTGTTAGATGCGATGAAGAAGATTCCCGCTTATGCCAAGTTCCTTAAGGACTTATGTACACGAAAGCGTAAGCTTAGTGTTCAAAAGAAAGCCTTCCTAGCTAGTCATGTGAGTTATATTATTCAGAATACCACTACTCCTAAGTACAAAGAACCAGGTTCCCCTACCATTGCATGCACAATATGTAAATACCGTGTTGAGAAAGCGTTTCTTGACTTAGGAGCCAGTGTGAACTTACTCCCATACCATGTGTACCTTAAGCTAGGGCTTGGTGAGATGAAACCTACCCAGATGACTCTTCCATTAGCTGATAGGTCTGTTAAAATTCCTCGTGGTGTGATCGAGGATGTTCTCATAGAGGTAGAAACGTTTATTTATCCGGTGGATTTTGTTATCCTAGATACCCAACATGTCCCTGACCTAGAGAACTAGATGCCGGTAATTTTAGGTCGCCCGTTTTTAGCTACATATAATGCGATCATTAACTGTCGAAATGGTATTATAAATTTGTCTTTTGGTAATATGAATATTGAGTTGAACGTCTTTCATATTAGTAAGCTACCCGCTGAACTAGATGACTCGAGCATAGAAGAGGTGAACATGATAGGAACATTAGTCGAGGTGTCATTACCAAACACTTTGATGGAAGATCCATTAGAGAAATGCCTAGATCACTTTGGGATTGATTTTGATGATGATGATGTGATTAATGAAGTGAATGCTTTGTTAGATTCAACCCCTTTGATAGACACTAATAATGGCTGGAAACCTAAGTTCGAACGTCTACCCATTTCTGAGTCTACCCCAGTTCCTTCGTTGGAAAAGCCTCCTAAATTGGACCTTAAACCATTACCAGATACCTTGAAGTATGTGTTTTTAGGCCCATCTGAAACTTTACCTGTGATTATAGCATCCGACTTGGATAGTGATCAGGAAAGTAGGCTAGTAACCGTCCTTCAGAACAATAAGGAAGCTTTAGGGTAGACCATATCATACATTAAGGGTATAAGTCCTACTGTTTGTATGCATCAGATTTATTTAGAGAAAGACACCAAACCTTCTAGGGAGATGCAACGTCGACTGAACCCTAATATGAAAGAGGTAGTTTGAACCGAGGTTCTGAAGCTGTTAGATGCATGAATTATCTACCCTATTTCAGACAGTAAGTGGATCAACCCCGTTCAGGTTGTTCCCAAGAAATCCGGTATTATTGTAGTCAAGAATGATAACAATGAGTTAATCCCAACCCGAATGACCACGGGTTGGCGTGTCTGTATTAACTATAGAAAATTGAACAAGGTCACTAGGAAGGACCACTTTCCCCTTCCCTTCATCAACCAAATGCTAGAAAGATTAGTTGGACGTAGCCATTTTTGCTTTTTAGATGGATTCTGCGGCTATAATCAGGTTCCTATTGCCCCAGAAGACCAAGAGAAAACCACTTTTACCTGTCCCTTTGGTACCTTTGCGTATAGACGCATTCCTTTTGGGATATGTAATGCCCCTGCGACCTTTCAGCGTTGTATGTTGAGCATATTTTCTGACATGGTAGAACAGTTCTTAGAGGTCTTATGGATGATTTTTCAGTGTTTGGTTCGTCTTTCGATGAGTGCTTGAATTATTTGTCACTAGTTTTGACTAGGTGTAAGGAAAATAATTTAGTGCTTAATTGGGAGAACTATCATTTCATGGTTCGTTCAGGAATCGTTCTAGGGAATATCGTATCTTCGAAGGGTATAGAGGTAGATAGAGCCAAAGTTGACCTTATTAAAACTTTACCGGTCCCAAAAACCGTAAGAGATATTAGGTCATTATTAGGGCATGCAGGTTTTTATCGTCGATTCATTAAGGATTTTAGCTTGATTTCTAGACCTCTTTGCCATTTACTTGCAAAAGATGCTAAGTTTGTCTTTGATGATGCTTGTTTAGAGGCTTTTGAGAAGCTTAAGACCTTACTCACTACCGCCCCCATAGTCCAGGCACCCAACTGGAACCTACCCTTTGAGATCATGTGTGATGCTTCAGATTATGCTATTGGTGTTGTGCTAGGTCAGAGAGAAAACAAATTACTTCATGTGATTTAATATGCTAGCAAAACTCTGAATGATGCTCAGTTGAACTATACCACCACAGAGAAGGAACTGTTGGCCATTGTGTTTTCCTTAGACAAGTTTAGATCCTATCTCTTAGGTTCTAAGATTGTAATATATACTGATCATGCTGCTTTGAAATACCTTTTGTCTAAGAAGGATACCAAACCTAGATTGATTAGATGGATCCTTTTATTACAAGAATTTTGTCCAGACATTAGAGACAAAAAGGGTGCAGAAAATTTAGTAGCAGACCACTTGTCTAGGCTAGTTGTTAGTTCCCCTAATGACTCCCTTCATATAAGGGATAAATTTCCTGGTGAACAATTTTTCTCTGTTTCCCAATCACCTTGGTGTGCAAATATAGTGAATTATCTTGTTACTGGTCGAATGCCCCAACATTGGGGTAGACAAGATAGTTCTAGGTTTTTAGCTGAGGTTACGCATTTCTTTTGGGATGATCCTTATTTATTTAAGTATTGTCCAGACCATATTATTATACCTGAGAGTGACCAGTCCAGTATTATTTCCTTTTGTCATGATCATGCTTGTGGGGGTCACTTTAGTGCTAAGAAGACTGCTGCTAAGATATTGCAGTGTGGATTCTATTGGCCTTCATTGTTTAAAGACTCCCATAGTTACTGTGTTACTTGTGATCGTTGCCAGAAATTAGGAACCATTTCCCGAAAAAACATGATGCCCTTGAACCCTATTTTAGTTGTTGAGGTCTTTGATGTGTGGGGTATTGACTTTATGGGTCCGTTTCCTAATTATTTTGGTAACCTATACATCCTTTTCTCTGTAGAGTATGTCTCTAAGTGGATTGAGGCGGTTGCGTGTAAAACCAATGACCATAGGGTTGTGATTGAGTTTTTGAAAAATAATATACTTACACGTTTTGGTACATCGCGAGCTATAATTAGTGATGGAGGGTCACACTTTTGTAATGGACCTTTTAAGCTTTTGATGAAGAAATATGGTATTACATATAAGGTAGCCACCCCGTATCATCCATAGACTAGTGGCCAGGTAGAGGTTTCCAATAGGGAGATAAAACGTATATTGGAGAAAATATTTAATCCTAATCGGAAAGACTGGTCGTCTAGGCTTACTGATGCCTTATGGGCTTATCATACTGCGTTTAAAACCCCCATTGGAATTTCTCCTTATCGGCTTGTGTATGGCAAGGCATGTCATTTACCTGTTGACTTAGAACATAGAGATTATTGGGCTGTTAAGCAGCTAAATTTTTCACTTGACAAGGCAGGAGCCCATAGGAAACTCCATCTCAATGAGTTGGACGAGATTCGTATAGATGCTTACGATAGTGCGAAGGAGTATAAGAACAAAATGAAACTTGTGCATGATAGAAATATTTTTCGGAAGTCATTTTCTCCAGGTCAAAAAGTTCTTTTGTATGATACCCGCTTGCATCTTTTCCCTGGGAAGTTACGTTCTTGGTGGATGGGTCCTTTTTATTTTTCGCACTGCTTCTCCTCATGGAGCTGTTGAGATCGAGACACCATATGGTAGTAGTTATTCTAAGGTTAACGGTCAGAGATTGAAACCCTTTTAGAGCCCTTTCCTACAAGTGATGTTGAGGAGGTCCCTCTGGAGGACACTGTTTACCCTTGATTGACCATCGAGGCAGTTGTATGTTGTATATTAGTTTTGTTTTTCTCTCTCTTCACCCATGTACTATCTTTCCAACTTCTCCTCGTGTTATTTTACTTTTGGTTTTTCTCTTTCATTAGAAACATTGAGGACAATGTTAGATTTAAGTTTGGGGGTGGGGAAGAACTTTTTAGTTGCACTTTTGAAACTTCTAGCGTCACATGGTATCCGGTTAGTTAAGTTTACATACTGTTTCTCACCGAAAAGATAGAAATTGAAATGCTAGGGATAACAACCTATTGAGACATTAGAGGAAAAGACATTGAGATCCTTGAAATTCAGGAGAGAACTTGTTCCTTTTAGAGGGTAACCGTGATGGACCTAACCATCCATGATGGAAAGGCAAGTAGGTCAGAAAATGCCAGAAAGACAAAGCAACCTCACAATGTAGTCTTAGTTACTGGATTACAACTCTCTCTCAATAGAAACTTATCATCATCAACAAACGGAGCGACATCAAAATCTACGAAGAAAGTTGAAGACATTTAAGGTTTAGAAGCAACAATAGAAAAGAATAATTCAAAAATCAAAGTTGAAGAGTTACAAGAAGTTATAAGAGAAAATTATATAAGTTGTTGGAATTCATGATACCAAGACATCACGAGTTGCGAAGATCCAAGTTTCTAAAGTCCTTTTCTCATGGCCATGTAAATTTTTGTCTTGTAATTTTTGTGTTTCCAAAAAAAAAATGGAAAAAAAAATCATCATTACGTTCTTTTTGTTCTATAATTAGTTTTGTGTTCAATAAGGCCATAGGGAAGTAGAAATTTTTATGTGAAGCAAGAAATCGAAGAGAAGAGTTAATTGTCAAGGTTCTATGAAGTTCGATAGTTTTTCATCAATAGTTGGAGACCGAAAAAGACGTTGTTTCTACTGAGCACTATGAGAGAGTCGAAGAAAAATACATTTGGTTGCTTTGTTAGTCCGCTTTCAATCTGGCACAAGATCTTTCTAACACTATTTCAACTCATCACACGTAATTAGTCCAGCTGTGTAGCAGATGTCCCTCTCATATATTTCTCTCTCCTAATCTTATCCAGCTGTAAATCAGCGGACGCATCTTACAATGTAGTGGATATCTCTTTATCTAGCAGTGTTGCGGATGTGTCTCCCCTTTTCTTCAGTCAGCTTTAGAGCTAGCACCTTTAATTTCTCTAGCATTCTAGTTACTTGGAGATAGGTTGAGAATATGTATGTCCTCATAGCTCTTTGGAAACTTGTGACCAATTAGAAGTACAGGTTTTGTGGGTACACCTCTGGTAAACCCTCCGGAGACAACACTCCGCCACTAGGGCCACCTAGCGGTTTAACGGCTTGCTGCATGTGCTAAGTGTAGTCATTTTATTTCCTAGATTAGATTTGCTCGGGACTAGAAAATAATAAATTTGGGGGTATTTGATAGACACATTTTTGTGTCTGAATTGTCTTCAGTATCTCTATTGTTAGTCTCGATTTTTGTACTAATTTTGGTGTTTTTATGTTTGTGTAGTGTTTTTGGAGAAATACACTTGTGCGGAAAAAGTTGCTCAAAAAGTGCTTTTTGGACCCCCAAAAGAAATTACTAAAGGCACCCTCAATTTGGATAAGGGGCACCTCAGGGCACCCCAACTGTTAAAGGCGCCCGCATTTTAGATCAGGGCACACCATCTTCACCATTTTGAATAACAGAAATTGGCGGGATAAATGTGTTTGAAACTGGCAGAATTAGGGTTCGGATTTTGAAGGTGTTCTAGTGAGATTCAATGACCGAAACTCATTGGGTTTGTTCTTCTTAGATAAACAGGGCTGGTATAGGCCTTTTGTTCGACTATATTTGGCTGGATAATCCGAGATAAGAAATCAGAGCTGCACGGCCATGGAAGATATATTCACGGGTTTGCATGAGTCCTGGATAATTTGAACATGTTGTGTGCATGTTTGTTGACTCGAGAAACAACCAGGAACGTGTAGGAGCCGGTTTAGAGTGTTATGGAAGAAAATTAACGCTTGAGATGGCAAAAAAGGGAATAAAATATTCCCGAGAATATATTATTTACTGCCGGGCAATGGAAGAATTTTGGGGAGTTATTGTCGATATTTCTAGCCCCTTATAGTATAAAAGAAGTTCTTGGAGGTCAGAGAAGGTTACAGAGAGTTTGGGGAGAATTCAGAACACTACAAAGCTTAGAAAAATTGAGTTGCAGAATCACCATTTCTGCTGATGCGAAGAACATTAGACGCTGCTGAACCGTCGTTTTTGCTACAGCGACAGTGACATTTATCTTGTATCGTTCTCTGTAACAGTTGGTTTGTAACAAATATAATTGTTACAAAACCCGATTTCAATCATTTTTCTCCCATTTCATCATTTGTAAACCATTTTTGAGCATAAATGAAATCAACTTTTGAGTGTGTTTCCATCATGATGAGAGGCTGAATTCTCGCACAACCAAGGAAATGGATGAAGCTATCTACACATGAATAATGGGTAACTATTTCATTTTCTCTAATATTTAATTAAAATTCACTCAATCACTGCTTTTGTAGAGTTTTTTTAAATGTTTACATAATTTTCTTAATTACTTGTGATTCAATTAGATAGGTTATGCTTTGTATTAAGATAATCTATGCTTAGGGGATACAATTAATATTTGAGAATATGTTTGATTATTTGTGAATTAAGAAATAGAGGATTTAAAGGCTAATTAGAGTTATGAAATATTCAACATCATTCATTCATGTGTAATAGTGGATTCTAGTGTCTTGGTTATCTTTAATATTTTGAAATCAATCTTAAATTAAGTTTTATTTCTTTTTAAGTTTTATAAGTCTAAACTTTATTGCTTTCACAAGTCTCACGAACCTTTTTACTACAAAAACATTATTGATTCACATCAAACAACAAGAGCGACCTTAATTTCAAAAGAAAAGAAGGATTTCTTTGGACTCAACAAATATCATACAAGTAATAATTTGACTAAATATGCTCAACACAAGTAAACTTATGGAGACTTAAAAACTCGATTAAATTAATCACAAGAGAACCCATAATTAATCTAACCGGAATACACAATTAAACTAATCACAAAAGTAATCAATTTAATCGTTTATACTCACATAAGAAAATCTATGGAGCGATGACTAAGTTAAAAACAACCAAACAGTCGAAAATGCTCAAACATAAGACAAAATTACAGAGTCATAAATAAATAATAACACAAGATGATTAATTTAATTCAATATACTCGACGTAAAGTACCTTACATAACACAACTAAGCTAATCACAAAAATAATCAACTTGGTTGTCTAGTGCTCCACATAAGACATAATACAGAGTCTCACAGTAATACCCAAAATATGGATCAGGGAAGATCAATTACTATGAAATACACAAGGATTCATTCTATGTTTCCATCACCATTTGCACAATGACACACAATAGACATAATCCTTGAATCACAAAAGATTTTAACCTATCTTACATCAATAATTGACAATATAGGCTTATTTTTGTGTTTGTCAAAAGTCTATTCATTCTTTTATCAATACTTGCATATCAATTCATGAACGACTTTACTTTTGAAAAAGTATGGGACAATCAAGTTCACGGACGTAAACACACATATCCCACAACAATATTGCAATATATAAAACCATAAAGATTAATACTGCAACAATCATCTTCCAAACAAGTTTAGAATTTAAGCCAATAAATCTAAAAACAAGAAGATGAAACCTTTGGACATAGATATGTGTAATCGCAATAATGGCTATTCCAAACACTAGTTATTCTTCTAAACAAAATAAGAAAAAGTAAAATTCTCATCAGAAGACTTACTAGTTGTTGTAGATCTTTCTCAGAGCATCTACTGAGAAATCCTTCTCATTATTGAAAAACCCATTGATTATGGGATCATTCAATTCCTCCAAATCTTCAGAAATATCAGTTAACTCACTGAGTTATCTTTTCAAATCATGCAGGGTGTTCTTAGATAGATACAACATTTGTTCATAGTGAGTTATCTTTTCCAAAGAGGAAATGATTTGAGATTTCAAACCATTTCTCTTGTTGATGAAATCTTTCACCATGCCTCTAAAATTATTATCAAAAGGAGAAATAGAAAGGAGGCAGTTAGAGGAAGAACCTTCTCCATTAATTGTAGTCTTCACTTTCTTCACCCTTGAGGAATAAATCCCTTTACATAGATACACATTAGCTGCTTCAAATGCATCCCTGCTTGTGATGCTTCTGGTTACAGGAGCCATAACATTGTACCTTTTCAAGGAAGGAGGAAGTCTACCAATGATTTAAATAGACTTATGAACATCAAAAACCCTAGAAGAACAAGTCTTCTTGTAGTTTAATGATCCATTATCTATATTGTTAGGAGAATACTTTCTTAATAGAAATAGATACAAAACTTGAGCCATAAAGACACAAAACCCCATTTTCTCAATTTAAAGGTGAGGATGTGAACGCCTCTGATGTTAGATAGAAACGTTATGATCCAAACGCTCTCCTTGTTTATCACATCGTGATTTATCAAGGTTTGTTGTGTAAATAAGTTTCCTACCTCTTCTGATTCTGGAAGCATTGGTTTTAGGAGAACCATCTTTTGCATGTTCTTCTACAGTTTGGAAATTCTTTCAATGTTCCTATTGAATCTCCAACACGTACTTTGATCATGATTTTCATTTCCACAAAACAAACAACCAAAGGATTCTTTGTTTTGTTGAGGTATCTTTTGTTTAACATAGTTTCCAGCCTGTATTTTTCCCTGATCAATAGAAGAAACATGATTAATAATGTCTGTACACTTGCTTTTGTGTCCTAAACCATTAGTGTTTCCAAAGGACTTCTGACCAAATAACATTGCTGAAATTTTGTAAGAGCTTCCAGACAATCATTGTAGATCATCTTTAAGAGTATCAATATCTTTTTCCTTTAGATCAATGGTTCTGGTGAGTTTATCATTCATACGATCCATCTCAAGATTTTTCACCTGGATTAATGATTCTAGTTTCTTCAATGAAGCTTTTAATTGAATATTTTCTTGAAGAACCTCTTTATTCAAGAATTCGAAAACCTCTATGTCGGTCTCATATTCTGAATCAGAACTTGAGTATGTAGATGTTTCTACTGTAAAAGATGAGAGTTCATCACATCTATTAAATGTATTCAACCCGTTGACACTTAAAGGTTTTTCTTTCACTGAATTATTAACAACGAGGGCAGGCAGAGGACGTTTATCACGTCTAGTGCTTCTTTTTACAAATTCTTTGATCTTTTCTGTAATCAATGGTTTTTTAAACCAGACATAATCCATACAACATTCATCACCCCATGACAAGACAGAGGATTCACTTGTGGTTGACATACATGTTCGTACCCAAAATTACTTTTAAGCACGAAACGCGATTGAATTGATTATTGGGTGTGTTTTTTAGGTTAGAAGACGGATTGAAGAATAAATAAATAGACACATGTTTAACGTGGTTCGACATGGTTTGCCTACATCCACAGAAGAATCCCCTAGGGGAGTGGTATTTTATTGATATGTATAATTACAATGCCCTTTTTCTTGTATTGGCTACCGCCTATATGATTTATGCCCATGCCTATTTATATAGTTCAATATCTAATTTCAACATAAACTTAATTGGCATTAACTGCTCATTCATGCCTCCATCTTCAATTCTGCATGAAACTGCTGGAATTAATACTGCATGAAACTGCTGGAATTAATATTGCATGCCTCCATCTTCAATTCTGCATGAAACCCCATGAAACTTTTTCAATTTTGCATGATGGACTAACTAGCTGGCAGACTGGATTGACTGGCATACATGGCCGACAGACTGGATTGACTGGCAGACATGCATAATGGCTGGCAGCATGGATGAAGGATATCTGGCATGCATAATGACTGGTAGAATGGATTGACTAGATGACATGCATAATGGCTGGCATCATGGATGGCAGTGCAATAAAGTTCTTAGCTGGAAATTGGTTGGCAATCGAGTGGAAACTGCATGGCAGCACTATTGGCAACATGGATGAAAACTGCATGGAAGCACCATCGGCATCATTGACTGATGGTCGACTTTGGACGTTGACATATTGTTGACATTTATCATTGACCTTGACCAATGACCGGACGTTGACTTTGACCATTGACCGGGCGTTGACTTTGACCATTGACCGGTCATTGAATTTATGTAATACTGGGAAGGCTGGTGGGGCTGCTTCGGTTGACTGGTTAGCGGGCTTGGATGACAGCTGAACAGTGGTTTGGGAAACATTCTGGCCCAATATGTGGTATTTTTAATTATGGTACAAAATCGCCCCCTCTTAACCTCCAAATTGTTGGGGATTAAGAAAATTTTGTTTTTCTTAGTCAATGACAAAACTCTCCCCCAAGTATGGATTATTGATATTGAGGTGATCTACAAACTTCCTTTGTTGTTTGCGGAAATCACAATTAAGACGCACCCAAGTGAGGCTATTATGACTGGGAGATAGGCGGGCAACCATTGAAAGTGAGCGGCAACTGTTAATGTAAAACTGAACCGTGGTAGTTGCGTAGAACTAAACTAGTAACCATTGTTTGGAAAAGATGAGCTATATTTGACGTCACTCGGCTGGAAACTGTGTGAGTTGTTGGTATTAAGCTGCTGTCAATTACGGGTTGAGCCGCGGTAATTGCGAGTGAAAGGGTGTGACCTTTTAGTAGTTGAGATGGTAACAGACTTTGTGTGATGTTGGGCCTCCAATGGTCTTGGTTGTGCTACTGTATATGACATCGATCTGTATATGTCTTAAATAGTTATATGAATCAGGATAGCAGCAGCGATGTAGACCAAATCGCTATAATTGTTACGGAACTGGGCTGGACTGCGATGGCCACAAAAAAATATCCTCCGCAGTAATCTGGAAAACTGGGTAGTAACAGCATTAAGCAAAGCTGGCCTGCAGCAGCTGCGAACATAGATATACTTCAGCATCTTCTATCAGCTGAACTACAACTGCAATGAGTAAAGCTGCACTGCAGCAGCTGCGATCAGCTGGACTGTAGGAGCTGCGAACATAACTGGACTACAGCAGCTGCGATCAACTGGAATGCAGCAGCGATGAGCAAAGTTGCATTGCAGCAGCTACGATCAGCTGGACTGCAAGAGCTATGAACAGAGCTGTACTACAGCAGCTTTGATCGGCTGGACTGCAATAGAAACGAGTAAGGATGCACTGCAGCAGCTGCGATCAGTTGGATTGCAGGAGCTGCAAATAGAGCTGGACTGCAAGAGCTGCGATCAGCTGGAATGCATCAACGATGAGCAAAGTTGCACTGCAGACTGCAGTAGCTGCGGTCAGCTAGACTGCAAGATTTGCGAACAGAAATATACTATAGTAGCTGCGATCAGCTGGACTGCAGGAACGATGAGCAGGACTGCAGCAGCTGCAGTCAGATGGATTGTAGGAACGATGGGCAAGACTGCACTGCAGCAGTTGTGGTCAGCTGGACTGCAGGAGGAGTGAACAACACTGTACTGCAGCAGCTGCGATAAGCTGGACTGTAGGAGCGGAGAACTATGCTGGACTGCATTAGCTTCGATCAGCTGGACTGCAGTAGCGACGAGCAAAGCTGGACTGCAGCAGCTGTGTCAGCTGGACTGCAATAGTTTCAGAGGAACTTGGCTAAAATAGTTCGGTAAACCTGAGTGTAATAGTTATAAATAAAACTAGACTGCATCAGTTGCGTCCAACTGAGTGCAGAAGTTGCTTTCTACAGCAATTCGATAAACTTAACTATAGCAGTTTAACATTATTGATTGCAATAATTGCGTCAAAATATTAGGGTGTATACTTGCTCCCTCTTAATCCTGTAACTCGTTGTAGGATTAAGAAGTTTGTGTTACCTGAAGTTTTGATTTTCGGAAGCTGAATTCCGCATTGCATTTAGGCGCTATGTAACTCGTCCCCAAGCGCATGGAGTGTTACGCAACTTGCCCCAAAAGAGTTATTTTAGACCATGAGGTGTTACATATCTCGCCCCCAAGTGATAGTCAGTCAAATTGAAGTGATATCCAACTCGCCCCCAGAAGATGGTTATTATCATGCTACTCAATGCTCGCACTAGGGTGTACTTCCTTGTTGCATCTTGCTCGCGCATGAAATTTTGAAGTTGTCTGCTATCTGGATTTCGCGTGGGGGGACAATCCCACTATTCCTGATGCGTGCAGAATTTAAAATGTGTGCATCTCCTTGTGAGGAAATGCTCGCCACATTGTAGGTGTCCTAGTGAACAAAAGTATACATTATTCTATGAATGATGCAAGAATATTTAATTATATTCGTACCTTATGAGATGTGGTATCGGGACTCTGTACATGATGTGGTTATGATGTCCATTGACTACGCTGATGTTTTCCAGCGATGATAACTAGTGTAGTTGCTTCAGCGTCTTGGCTTGACTCAACAACTAGATTTCTCTACGGGACTGGAATGCACCAGTTGAATCAAAACTAGATTGAAGACAGTTTCCATGGAACTGTATTTCAGTAGCTGCGATCAGCTGAACTGTAAAAGTTATTAGTAATACTGGACGGAAGCAGTTGTGAGGAAAACCGTACTGAAACAGTTTTGAGGAAAACCGAACTACAGAAGTTCGAACAACTGGACTGTAGGAATTAAACGAAAAAAGAGTGCGGCAGTTCGAATAACTGGACTATTTTAGTTATGCGGAAAATGACTATAGTAGTTCGATCAACTGGACTATAGTACTTTCTGAGGCACTGGACTACAACAGCTCGGTCAATTGGACTGTAGCAGTTTCGATGGTGATTAAATGTGACCGTTTCTGGTGCTGTCATTTTAAATTTCTAAAAATTTAATTTTCTCCGAAAATTGAATTTTCGCCTTCACGATATTGGGAATCGACGTACGATCTCAACGGGCCGAAAATCACTTAGTTTGGATGCACGAAGAAGAATTTATCGAAGAAACAAAATTGGTCGGTTATCGCCTTGCTCCAAACATGTTGATGACGTGATTGTACCCAAAAAAAATTATTCTCCAATTGTAAAAGTTTTACCTTCATGTTGTAGGATATTGAAATACGATCTCAACAAGCCAAAAATCATCCAATTTGGATGTCGTACGAAGGAGATATCAAAGAAGCAAGATTGATGACCAAGCCTAATATGAATAGTGTGCTCAAGCCCACAGTGGGGCATAAAAATCCAAAGAAGCAAATTAATGGGGCGCAAAAATCCTAGCTAACATCTTGGCTCGCTGGAAACTCGGCTTGGCTTGGCTTACAGCTGCTCGGCTCATGTTGGCTTGGCTTGGGGCGTAAATATCCGGCAGTGTAAACAGAAGGGGTGAAATTAACATAGGGCTACCAAAGTAAGTTACGCCGCGAATCATAGTAGCACTCTTGCCGCTGCCGGAATGAATTGGGTACGGCTGCCGGATTTTGCTTTCGGCTTAAGCCGCCAGGATGCGCCGGGTGAAGTGTTTCGTGCTTAAAAGTAATTGTGGGTACAAACAATACCATTGAATATAACGGTTTGAACATAATTTTAATCAGGAATTCTTACCTTTCCAAAGGAAGTATTTTCAGAAAGGGTATTGAGGTTATTTCTTCCATCGATGGTACTCTTCTTAAAAACGTGTTTGTTGGCTTCAAAAATAGTTTCTAAGATATCCCATACATCTATAGACTTAGTTCAAGTAGATACATGGTGCTGAAGATATGAGAATGGCCTGTCTGATAGCATCTAAGCCTTCCTAATTTTGCCTCGCAGCAAGAATTTATTCTGGACTACAACTACCAATGTCCTTAGGTGTAGATACATCTCCTTCTGTATTAACCGGAGGATAATAGCCATCGATAATATGTACCCACATTTGAAAATCACAAGCTTGAAAAAAAGTGCTCATAGCGATCGGATGGTATTTATCAATGATGTTGTAGTAAAAAGGTTCTTTTAAGACTTGTGAAAGCAATAGAGTTCTAGACTTAATAAAACTAAAATTAGATAAAAATATATATACAAAAATTGTCACAGGATGAAGAGATGTGCTGGGACTCAGGATTCGGCCAAACTCACAACAAAAGGTTCAAAAATTAATTCTTGTAACAATTATCGCTCAACAAATAAAAACATGGACTCTTAATTTGCCAAAGTAGATCCTCAAAATATTAATTGTATCCCCTAAGCATAGATTATCTAATCAAAGTATAACCTATCTAATTGAATCACAATTAATTTTATCGAATCATAAATCAATTTAAAATAGTGCAAAAGTCATAAAAAGAATAAAATAATTTTACCCATGTTGAATTTTGGCTTCCTCCGTCGTCCCAGGGTTGGGTTTAGCTCATCATGTTGGAAACACACTCAAAAGTTGATTTCATTTATGCTCAAAGGGTTACAAATGATGAATAAGGGAGAATTATAATAAAAGTCGGATTTGCAACGCTTATAACTGCTGCAAAAACCGTTACAAAGAGCCGTTACTGTTTCTGTTGCGTTTTTATGTTTGCCTGTAAACTGCGACCCACGTAATGAGTCGCTGTCACTGTTCACAAAACGACTGCTGGTGCAGGTCTGTTCTTCAGTTTTGCAGCAGCAGAAATGGCAGCTTTGCAAATTTGATTTTTCGCTCTGCAGCTCACCAAACTCCTCTATTTTGACCCCTAACTCTCCATCCCCATTTATTGTACCTAGATCAATCTATTTATACTCCTAAGCCTCATTTAATCACGCCATGTCTCCCAAATAATCTTCATTTATCACTATTATTCTCTACGGCCAAAATTCCCCTTTTTATCAATTTCTCGTGCATGCAGCTGTATTTCTTTCCTTCTATATGCTGTTCACGCTCTAGAATATTGATTAAGCCTTCCAAGAACATGCAGTCCACGTTTAAATTCCTCACAACTCGTGCAAGCACATGTTTTTCCTCCAACTCCCTGTTTGGATTAAACCAAGTTATCCAGCCAAATTTGATCGAAAAAATAACCCATACCACTCCTGTTACGATAAATAAAGTCTTCCCAAGAAGTTTGAGCCATTGAATCACACTATAACCCTTCCAAATGACGAACTGAAAATCTGCCAGTTCGTGTGAATATTGTCCCGCCAAAATTAATTTTCAAACGAAGGAGATGAGGTTGCCCCTTATCCAGCTGCTTGGGTGTGAATATCCTGTGGGCCGGTGCCCCATAGTAATTGGGTTACCCCTTATCCAAATTGGGAGTCCGAATAGCAAATGTCCTCCGGGGGTGTTCCGAGCAACTTTTCGAGCCGAATTTTCCAATAATCTTTATTTCCAAAAAATACCTACAAACACACAAAAACTATAATAAGGACAAAAAAGAGTACTAACAATTAGGGGTGGGACTTGGGTTGGTTGGGCGGGTTAGAAGGCTTGGCCGAGGCAGACCCGAGCTAGGAATTTTATGCCCAGATTGCCCATCGAACCCGTGGAACCCATTGAGGTGTTGTCCAAGTCCGCCCAAGTTATGTTCCTCGGGTTGGCCCAAGTTCCACTAGACATACAAGTTTGTTAATGTGATAATAATAAATTTAGTAATAATAAGATTTAATTGCTCCATTTATTTTAAATTTCCAAATAACTGATGATTATTTACAATAATATAAACTCTTTTCATATCGAATGATTAATGAGATAGATATACTTTATATTTTCATTAATACATTTGAAGATAATATCTAAAATTTCTCTAAATAGATGATAATACTAATTATAAAAAAAATGTCTTATATATAGTTCTTCGGGTTGGGCGGGTTGTTTGGGTTAGAAATATTTGTGCCCATGCTTGCCCAAATTTAACTTGGGTTCATAAAATTTAGGCCCAAGCTTGCCCAAAATTTTGAAATACGTTGCCCATGTCCGCCCAACGTTCGGGTTGGGCATGGATTGGGTGGGTTGACCCAACCCAAGTCCCACCCCTACTAACAATACAAAACATTGAGGACAAATTAGACACATAAATGCGTCTATCAAATACCCCCAAACTTATTATTTGCTAGTCCCAAGCAAATCTAATCTAGAAAATAAAATGACTACACTTAGCACGTGCAACAAGCCGTTAAACCGCTAGGTGGCCTAGTGGCGGAGTGTTGTCTCCGGAGGGTTTACCAGAGGTGTACCCACAAAACCATGACTTTTGGGTCACAAGTATACAAAGAGCTATGAGGACATACATATTCTCAACCTATCTCCAAGTAACTAGAATGCCAAAGAACAGGTGCCATCTCTAAAGCTGACTAAAGAAAAGGGGAGACACATCCGCAATACTGCTAGATAAAGAGATATCCGCTACACATCTAGATAAACATTGTAAGATGCGTCCGCTGATTTACAGCTGGATAAGATTAGGAGAGAGATAAAAATGAGAGGGACATCTGCTACACAGCTGGACTAATTACGTGTGATGAGTTGAACTAGTGCTAGAAAGATCTTGTGCCAGATTGAAAGCGGACTAACAAAGCAACCAAATGCATCTCTCTTCAACTCTCTCATAGTTCTCAGTAGAAACAACGTCTTCTTCGGTCTTCAACTGTTGTTGATAAATTCTTGAACCTCGTAGAACCTTGACAATTAACTCTTCTCTTCAATTTCTTGCTTTGACATAAAAAATTTCTACTTCCCTATGGCCTTACTTATTAAACAAAAAAGAACGTAATGATGATTTTTTTTTGTTTTGGGTACATAAAAATTACAAGACAAAAATTTACATGGTCATGAGAGAAGGACTTTAAAAAAACTTGGATCTTCGCAACTCGTGATGTCTTGGTATCATGAATTCCAACAACTTATATAATTTGCTCTTATAACTTCTTGTAACAGTTTTGAATTATTCTTTTCTATTGTTGCTTCTAAACCTTAAACGTCTTCAACTTCCTTCATAGATTTTGATGTCGCTCCGTTTGTTGATGATGATAAGTTTCTACTGAGAGAGAGTTGTAATCCAGTAACTAAGACTACATTGTGAGGTTGCTTTGTCTTTCTGGCATTTCCTGACCTACTTGGCTTTCCATCATGGATGGTTAGGTCCATCACGGTTACCCTCTAAAAGGAACAAGTTCTCTCCTGAATTTCAAGGATATCAATGTCTTTTTCTCTAATGTCTCAATAGGTTGTTATCCATAGCATTCCAATTTCTATCTTTTCTGTGAGAAACAATATGTAAACTTAGCTAACCGGATACCATGTGACACTAGAAGTTTCAAAAATGCAACTAAAACGTTTCTCCCATACCCCCAAACTTAAATCTAACATTGTCCTCAATGTTCTAAAGATGAAATTAAAAGCATGAACAAGGAGAAACTGTTACCACTTGAAGAAGAGAGTAAGGAAAGATATTACCGTGTTGCAATAATATTGGGTTACCTCCAAAGAAGTGCTAAATTTAAACTCTTCAGCCAGACATCAGAAGAAATTAGTCACCTCGAAGAATCATATAGTAGCAGTCGGAATAACTGCGGGTCATCTGGATCGAAAAGTGCTAACCACAAGAAGAGGAAACTACAACAGACCAGGAAGATATCCAACACACCCTTATCTATATTTTTGTTTAAGACAACTACATCTAGTTGTGGTTCGGGTTCAGGCTCTATAAAAGGGTCTAGATAAAAGCTTTCATCGGCTGGATTTCCTCAAAGGCAGGATCCTGAAGATCAGGTTCTAGAGTCTGGAAATACTCAATTAAGAACTTAGAAGCACATAAAAATAACCTGAATAGCTGGGGATCCTCTAAGTCAATCATACTTGACTCACACAGTGGACCACATTAGTGGTCACTCTTAAGAAAATGTGTCTACCCTAATTTTCTAAAGTAATTAGGTTTAGTCTCAAAACTTGATAACTGACACATCTGAAATTTATATGTTCCCACAATTGGAAGGAAGGTTTTTGGTGGGAAAACAAAGTCAATCGTGGTATCATAGCCTAGGTTAACCACATCAACCAGAGGATGGGTTTCTAACAACTGAACTTCTTTATTGACACAACTAGGTTCAGGAAAAGTGTATGAAGATAATCTTTTAAAATGGTTGAGGCACATATGCCAAGTCCCAAGTTAGGGACCTTTCTAAGAGTTAAGGCACATGAAGAATGATAATTACCCCCAAACTTAGAGTTTTTAGTGTCTCTAGAAATACTGGTCACAACTTCCCTAATTTCAAGGCTATCTGATTCCTTAAAATGGTCAATTGATTCTTCTAAGTCAGGTACATCCTCACTCATCTCTACGAGTTCATTTTATTTTTCTAAGTCTATTGTTTCTAAATCGCTAGACTCAAAATATACTCGTTCCTCTAAACCATCATTGGCTTCGCAATCAAAAGGAAATACTACATCGTCTAAAACAGTGGTATCTCTAGTCAAATCCTCGTACTTTTGAATAGGTGAATAATTATTAAAATTATTTGGATTTGAACTAGAAATAATATTATCATTGTAAAGCTCAATTGGAGTAGCAAATTCCTGATCACTATGCCTACTTATTTCAAATTCTTCATCAACACTATCCTCATCATAATTATCACTATAATAACATGAAACTGGTTGAACCTCATCTACACAAGCAATGTTACCAATTATATCCTCGTCATCTTGATAAAAATTATCCTCATTTTCACGGGTAATACTGGAAAGAATGTATTGGCAATTATGTGTAATTCGAGCAATTCTTTCTTCCGTCTCTAACTCAAGCCTACGTGTCGACTCAGCAAACTCACGTGTTGACTCAGTTAACTTACATGTTGACTTAGCTAACTTCCCGAGGTTATCTTCTAAAGAAGGTTCACTCATTGTTACAGTTCTTTCATCCATAACTAAGTCATTAGTGTCCGATAACTTATATGTCGACGACTCAAGTAACTTACGCGTTGACTCAAGTATCCTACGTGCTTCATCTAGCGAAGAGGAATTATAGGAATTTTGCTCGTATGACCGGTGGGCATGTGGATAGTAATTGGGCTCACCATGGTATGGGCCATAACCTTCAAAAGATTTGCGTTCCCAACCACTATTCACATTATGGTCATAAAAAGAGTGATGTCCATATTGTTCAGTTGGATAATCATATTCATTGTGATGGCTATTATAATACCAGTTTGACATCCTAACTGCAAAGGAATTCTACACAAACACAAACAAGGCTGACTCGACCACAACAAACTTACTGAATTCTAGCAAACAAAAATCATGATGGCTCCACTTAGATTGTTTATAGACCAACTTTTAATCCTTCGAAAGGGAATTCGTTATAATCTGAGAAAACCCTTCTGGAATCAATACGAGTTTAAGTAAATTGAATAGAGGCGAGGGAAGCTGCTGGAGCTTTGATACCCAAGGCCTCACTGAATTACAGGGCGGCGTAGTCACGCATTCAACTCTCAGAAACCCTCATGAACTTCAAAGCATGCTCAAAAGAGTAACCAATATTTTTCGAACGACTTTCCTATTAAGCTCATTACCCTGTCGGTCTCGTTCTATTCCAAATTTTAATCTTAGGTTCGCGTTTGGTATCGTTTTCCTAAGGCGGGCAAGAAGAGAACGGTGATGAAATCCGAACCCTTATCTTGTATGGCCAGTCCTTGCCCTTTACTAGGAATTTAAAAAAGCCTTTTTCAAAACCTCAACATATATGCAAACGAAATCATCCAGTAAACCCGTTGACAGGGGATTCACGGGTGTTTAGAATTCTTACCTCCCATTCCAGACGGGGGATGAACCGTTGAAGTCGACTCGGGCCATGACTCATATGTCATGTACGAACCCGAGGGGCCGAGGTGATATCGTAATCACCATCCTTCCTTGTGCAGTTTATATTTAAAACTACCCTTCCGTAGGGTTTAAAAAATAAAATAATGTCCCAAATGTCCAAGTCCAAAGTCCAAAAAGTAAAGTGCAAAAGAAAAATAAAATTACAAGAATAGAGAAATCCTAATACAATCTAAAAAAATAAACTCTCTTTTTTTTTTCCTCTCTTTTTTATAATAATAAATAAAAATCTTCTCCTTTCGCTTTGTCTTTAACTCCAAACTTTAGGTATTCACCAAAAGCTTTGGAAAAATTTTCTTTCGCTCTAAATTCCAAAATATGTAGTAAAAAGACAAAAACAAAAACGTAAAAAAGAACAAATAAACCAAATAAAAACCTAAAAAAAAAAAGAATAAAAATCTAAAAACTCTATCCTAAAGACAAGCTCCGTGTCGACGGCGCCAAAAATTGATGGTATTTATCAATGATGTTGTAGTAAAAAGGTTCTTTTGAGACTTGTGAAAGCAATAGAGTTCTAGACTTAATAAAACTAAAATTAGATAAAAATATATATACAAAAATTGTCACAGGATGAAGAGATGTGCTGGGACTCAGGATTCGTCCAAACTCACAACAAAAGGTTCAAAAATTAATTCTTGTAACAATTATCGCTCAACAAATAAAAACATGGACTCTTAATTTGCCAAAGTAGATCCTCAAAACATTAATTATATCCCCTAAGCATAGATTATCTAATCAAAGCATAACCTATCTAATTGAATCACAACTAATTTTATCGAATCATAAATCAATTTAAAATAGTGCAAAAGTCATAAAAAGAATAAAATAATTTTACCCATGTTGAATTTCGGCTTCCTCCGTCGTCCCAGGGTTGGGTTTAGCTCATCATGTTGGAAACACACTCAAAAGTTGATTTCATTTATGCTCAAAGGGTTACAAATGATGAATAAGGGAGAATTATAATAAAAATTGGCTTTGCAACGCTTATAACTGTTGCAAAAATCGTTACAAAGAGCCGTTACTGTTGTTGTTGCGATTTTAAGTCTTCCTGTAAACTGCGACCCACAGAATAAGTCGCTGTAACTGTTCAAAAACGACTGCTGGTGCAGGTCCGTTCTTCAGTTTTGCAGCAGCAGAAATGGCAGCTTTGCAAATTTGATTTTTCGCTCTGCAGCTCACCAAACTCCTCTATTTTGACCCCTAACTCTCCATCCCCCTTTATTTTACCTCGATCAATCTATTTATACTCCTAAGCCTCATTTAATCACGCCATATCTCCCAAATAATCTTCATTTATCATTTGAGGTTACAACCAACAATACTACTTACACTATTTTCTGTTGCATTATATTTCTCACATGTATACTTAGCAAATTAAAAAGTTGGGAATCTAGCAGTTTAGTTGATCTTTTGCAACAATACACGATAGTTCTTTTACCCTTGAATGCATCAGTTTATTGCTTATTGATTTTTTGTGTTCTCCTTTTGATTGCATCAGTTTATTGCTTAGTGTTCTTTTGTGTTCTAAACAGCCTATTTAGAAAAGGATGAGGTTATAAGCAACAGTACCATTTTCACCGTTGCATGACGCTTTATGTTTCGCACTATACTTTGCAAACTGAAAAAATTAGGAATCATGCAGTTTAAGATTTTTTGCAACTTTATGCATCAGATTTTTTCCCCTTTCAATACATCAGTGTAGTCATGCTCTTACTATTGTAGTAGTGTTTTTTTGTGTCCATGATCAAGTCATAAGCCATTTTTCTATTTTGTTTGCAAGTTTGAGTGTCCAAGAAATCTAAATGCGACAGGTTTGAGTGTCCATGATCAAGTCATAACCCATTCTTCTATGTGTTAAGGATATTTAATTTGTATTATCAGATTTTATTGTATAAACACACTTCAATTTTGGTTTGCATTGTGAACCAAAGTTGGGCACCACTTTTTGAAGGAAGAAAAGTTTTGGTAGGAAAACCTTGAAATGAAGTGATATTGACAAATCGATAGAACTATAAATATCGTGTTGCATGTACTTTCTCCCCCTTATGATATCTCTTTAAATGATTAGGGTTGTTGTGCAGTGGGTTAGTTTTATAGCAAGTATGTTGTCGGCTCTTTAGTTGCTCTGAAAAATTTCAGCATATTCAGCACTTTAAACTAACTCAGTAATTACCCATGGATTTTGATCAACAGAGATAGATTATGATTCTTTGAATGAGTCATATCTACTCTTAATCATCGGTTGTACTTGAACCATTGCTAATTTCATGATCCATTTGCATTGGTGTTGCTTTGTGAACAAAATTTTATGTTCTTAATTTTTTTTGTAACTTACATATCCTAGATTCTTTTCATTATGTTCTAAAAAAAAATCTGTATCTTATGTACTCCTGAGAAGGAGAACGGAAATGGTGTTGGTGCCATATTTTATGGATGGTTGCTTCGGTTGTACCAAATCAAAATTCCTAAACATGCATCGAGACACATGATAAGGTGACGCTGAGCCACACCACATAAAAAATACATCAGGACAGGGGCGAGGCGAAGCCGAGCCACACCAAATAAAAAATACATCGGGACGGGGGAGGCAAAGCCGAGCTACACTAAATCTAAAAATGCATCGAGCCGGGAGTGAGGCGAATCCGAGCACACCAAATAAAAAATACATCGGGACGGGGGAGGCGAAGCCGAGCACACCAAATAAAAAATACATCGGGACGGGGGTGAGGCGAAGCCGGTCCACAAAAAAATAAAAAAACATCGGGACGGGGGAGGCGAAGCCGTACCACACCAAATCAAAAATGCATCGTGATAGGACGGGACGAAGTTCCGCGACACCAAATCAAAAATGCACAACGGGGTGAGGCGAAGCCAGATGGGACCAAACAAAAATATGGTTAAAATAAAAAAAATGATGATACATAGGAAACCCAATCAAAAATCCTAAGCGACGGGGCGAGACGAAGACGAGCCATACCAAATCAAAAGTGTACATCACACCAAAATGTACCAAATCAAATATGGTTATTATCATTTGTTTTTCTCAATTAGGGGAGAGGCAAATCCGAGCCACACCAAATCAAATCGGCATGAGGAGAGGCGAAGCCGAAGCCGAGCTTTACCAGATCAAAAATACGATTAAAAAAAAATACCCGATGCGTAACAGACATGGACCAAATGATGGTGGATGGTTTAGGGATCCGCCCAGTGCATAGCACGGGCACAAAATCTAGTCTAGTTTTAAACACTTTAATTTCCTAAGAGCAAGGGCTATGGAGTGAGGGTTCTCATTCAATATGAATGAGTTTCACTGGATTTGATCAAATTAGGTGCTGCTATGGAGTGAGAACACCCACTCATTCATCAAAAATCACCCACACACTCATTGGAATGAAAGAGTACTCGAAAGTCTTCACTAAACGGCTAAAGTTTAGCCGTTTGGGGAAAAAAGACCTTGAGCGGCTAAAGATTTGTCTCCCAAGCATTTTTTTTAGTTTTTTTTTATTTTCTTAAAACTCTGAAAAACGGGTCCCACATGAGTTTTATTAATAAAAACTCTAAATATATCCAGAACGGCTAAAGATATGCCGCCTGGGTAAATTTTTTCTTCTTAAACGGCTAATGATTAGCTTCTTAGCCTATTTTCTACTCATTCCATAGTGCAAAAACCACTCTTTCACCCAGTCTCTCAGTCCTCAGCCCTTGCTCTAAAAAGCAAAGTCATTATTCCATTAGGAACATAAATAAGCCTGGCTTGATTGGGATATACCCAGATTAATTGGGGTATACCTAATAAGATGAAATAGGTTCATTATGAATTAAAGCCAAGCCACCCCTTAACCTTGTATTTTCTAAATGGCTAAAATGCCCTTGGTTAATTAACACTAAAATTCTGATTAGATTAATTAATTGAGTATAATTAAAATTTTGAATTTATGAATTCAGTAAATTAAACCTTTCATCTGTCTTATGATTTCGATTTCGATCAAAAAAAAATTGGTTTTGAAAATGCACAAGGCCGGTAAGGTCCGCTTTGAACAACCTTCCGACCAATGTTCAACCGGCAGGGTCCACTTTGAATAAGTTGCCGACCTTATGACCGCCGACATTGTCTCGGTTGAAGAACACGCCGACTATATCTTGGGCCAGAATTTTACGGTCAACATGGATCTTTGTCTTTCCCGGCACAACGAATACCCCCCGATATTGTGAAGTCAAGAGTTTTCCACGAACACGAGGAGGTCGTGAAGGAGGACTAATAGCTTTCAGAGCTTTCTTCTTTGACTTCTCCACCCTGAACAAGAACAATTCAGAAAAAAAAAAATTACAGGCCGGCAGGGTTTACAAATATAACCTATCCGGCGGAAACATGGCCGGAAGGGTCCACTAAAAGATGCGTGCCGGATAAGCCATAGCTGGCAGAGTATCATTAAAATATCCTTTCGGCTCCCAACAAAAATGTACACAGTAGAAACAAAAAAAAATCACTATACAGGTCGGCAAGGTCCATTACACATACATTGCCGGCTGACAAACCGCCGGCATGGTTTTATATAAATACCCTTCCGGATTCAAAAATTCTAGGCATCAGGAAACATTCAAAAGAAGCAGCCGGCAGGGTAAAAAACAATTAGATGCCGACTTCATTAAAAAAAACTGACGCCGGCAAGGTATATAGTTGAATAACCTGCCGGCCCTTCTAGTAGCAGTTACAAAAACTATACAGCCGACAAGTTCTTCAACCTTATATCTTGCCGGCCAAACCCTAACTATGATAATCCGGCAAGGTCGATAACAAAATACCTTGCCGGCGTCGCAACTGCCAATTCAAAATTTCTGATTTTCTGACCTAATTTGACATGCAAACATGAAATCGAAGTACTAGAATGAGTTTAAGTAGTCCCTTACTTTCTTAATCACACAATTTCTGCTTTTTCGGCGGCTTCGATTTCTCCTTATTCGACGATTTTTTTCTTCACTTTTTGTTGAACTATTTTTGCAATTTCGGGATTGAATTCATTGCGATTTCTATTTGCTTGCTTCATCTTATTAGCCCTCGGTGGATCCATTGATGAAGATTAATCGGAGTTTTGGAATCGACCATTTAACGAATTGATCATCAAGGTTTTTAGATGGTGGGGGTGGTGGGGGTCGGTATGGTGGGGAGGAGAAGAAGAAGAGAGGAAGATGAAATGAAGAGAATAAAAACTGATTTAGGGTAATTAAGATTATTAATGGGTAAGGGTAGTTTTTTAACTTACCCATTATGACTCCCCCTAAAACCCACAAAAAGTATCTCTTTAAAATTGGGTATACCCCAATTAATTTGGGTATACCCCAATCTCGCCAGGTAAATAAGGCGTCTATAAATAAGCTGTGGGTTTTACAAATTTGTATTCTTTTTTTTTTAATAAGAAAGATGATACACTACTTTAAGAACTTTAACTAAATTTTATATAATAGGAGTATTTCATGAGATCTCCACAAATTTGTATTCGAGCTTTCAATCTTCTTATCTTTTTTTCTCTTCCTCAATAGTCGTGTGAGATTAAGGATTTCTTTTACCTTTTTTATGTGTCTTAGTTATCAGATGGAGGATCTTCCTGAGGATATTAAGCCACAAATCTTTTCTCGCCTTCGTACGGCTGATTCCTTGATGTGCAAACTTGTTTGCAAAGCTTGGGAATCTCTTTTATCACGAGAAAAAGTGGGTCTTCTTTTCTTAATAGCATCAGCATGGGAAAGAAACGCTCAACTCTTTTATGGAGATTACGATGAAATTCGCATGAACAGCACTAACGCTGGTTCAGATAATTTTTCCTATAGACGACTTCCAAAGATCAACCATCCACTCATGAATAAGCGAAACTTCAAGGACCCCATGGTTGGTTCTTGTAACGGTTTAGTTTGTTTCTCTGTGCCTCATCGTGGAGTTATGGATCCTGTTTACATATGTAACCCCGTCTCAGGAGAATACTTTAACCTTCCAAGAATAAAGAGCACCAGCGGCCTCATAGTCGGCGGATTCGGTTACCATCATTCCACAAACAATTACAAAGTTGTTAGAATTCATTACCCAAACAGATTTCGGTACAGCGACCCTCCCGATGTAGGATTTGTCGACATATACACTCTGGGGATGGAAGTACTGGGTGGAGAAGTATCGTGGAAACCAACTGTTTGTACCATAAGTAAAAATACCACTTAAAGGGCCAAAATGACACTTGAATCATCTTTTGGTCCTCATCCAAGCCCACTACCCAGTCAACCAAGGCAGCCCACCAGTCTGCACAGACCGGTCAATGGTCAGAATCAGTCAATGGTCAAAGTCGGTCAACATCCGGTCAAGGTCAATGGTCAAAGTCAACAACCTGTCAATGGTCAAAGTCAATCGACGGTCAACTATCGAAGTCAGTCGCACCCTTAGCCAATTTTATGTCTTGCATCCAGCAACGCGGATAACCGATTCGACCAATTTCGGTCACTTGACCCGGTTGTGCTACCCTTGATCCATCCATCTGCCAGTCCATCCATTATCACGAATTAATACATGGAGACATGAATGTGCGTTCCATGCAACATTCATTCCAGCAGTTTCAGCCATAAATCATCATGAAGGCATGCAGAATTGAATTCCAGCAGTTTCAGCCATGCAACACTAATTGCAGCAATTTTAGTCATGCAGCACTAATTATAGCAGTTTCGGACATGCAGAATTAATTCCACCCGTTTCATATAGAATTGAATATGGAGGTATGAATGGGGCAGTTAATGCGATTTATTCTTATGTTGAAATTAGTTACTGCATTGTATAAATAGGGAGAGCAGAAATGAAAAGGGGGGGAGCCAGGGTGAGAGAAAATCATATGTTGTAATACAAATTGTCAATAATAAATTACTCCCCAAGGGGATTCACCCGTGGACGTAGGCAGCCATGCCGAACCACGTTAAAACTCTGTGTTTTCTTCAGTTCTTCAAATCGACCTCTAACCCCAAATTCACATCCAAACTATCCATTCTTTGTGTTTCGTGCCCAAAAGTGATTTTGGGTACAAACATTGGCGCCGACTAAGGGGACTATGAGAAAAGGAATCGTGTCCTCCCGTTGGGAAAGTTGTACAAAACGCTTCAAGATCGTGTCCGTGAAAAAAGCAGTCTGAGCGTCTAGAAGAATCACTGTTGCATTCCAGTTGATCGCAACTGCTGCAGTCCAGTTTGCTCATAATAGTCGCAGTCCAGCTGAACTCAGCTGCTGTCCATATAGTCGCACATATTGCAGTCCTGTTGATCGCAACTACTGCAATCAAGATTCACTGTTTCAGGTTTGCTGAAACTATTACCTTCCGAAACCACTGAAATTGCATCACAACGAAGTCTGATGAAAATATTGCCAAAATGTTCGGTCCGCTGAAAAATGTTAGAGCGGAATACCATCCAATTTTTTGGCACCATATTCGTTCCGCTGCACGTTACATGGCGAAAAATCACTATTAAGACTGGTGAAACCCCCACAAGAACGTTCGATCCACGGTGAAAGATGTCGAAAAAGCATCATCAAAACTGTTGTTGGATGTTCGATCTGCAACATGGCTTAGTCCAGTTTTATTTCCAATCATTGCAGTCCAGCTGATCGCAGCTACTGCAGACCAGTTAAATACAGATGCTGCAGTCTAGTTGAACGCAACTGTTGCAGTCCAGCATGACAGTCAGAAGCCACCAGAGCTGATTCACAACAAAAATTACCAAGATTGTTGCCACGATGTTCGATCCGCAGCAAATTCAGGCCCGGAGTTGCAAAAAAAAAAAAAAATGGCCTACTGGCTCGGCCGCAAGCTACAGGCTTTGGTCGCTCGGCATCCCCGCAAGGAGCGAACTGCGAGATTAAACTACAGATCATGTACGTCTAACTCAAAAAAAAAATGGCCGACGGCCAAGTTCGCGGCAAAGTCCGGCGGCCAACCAAGAAATTAAAAAACTATTAAAGCGCAACAGTTTCACAAAAATGTTACAAAGGTTCGTGGAAAAGATCACAGTTTGGAAAACCGTTGCATGAAAGATTCAAAGCAAACACAACAAGTACGGAAAATTGTCACCAAATGCAAGGAGGAAAGATCACGGTTCGTGTAAAAAGTGTGGCGAAAAGACTCAAATTCAAAAAAAAAAAAAAGGCCGGAGGCCATGCCCGGCGGCCCATCCGGAAGTTACTTCAGCAGATCCGTCTCCTTCACCCATGTCCGAATTTATTCACCCACATCATATTTTGTTTACCCACGTTAATAATGGTCACCCATCTCTGAAGGTTCGATTAACCCACTTCAACAAGGGTGTTGTTCACCCGCTTCAATCAGTTACACGGGAAAAGCTTCGATGCTTAGGGTTATATCAATGTTCGATGTTCTTCGCATTAGAACCATTGATGCTATGGGGTTCATCAAACTTCGATGCCCAAGACACATCAAAGTTCCACTCTCAGCAACAGTTCGATGCAACATGGAACATCAACCTTCGATGTTCTGGATACAAAGACCGTTGATGCTCAACGGGACATCAAATTTCGATGATCCGCCTTACATCGAAATTTCAATTCAATAAAAAAAATAAAATAATCAGCAGCAGCAGAAGTCCGGCGGCAAAACCCGGCGGCTAGAACGAGCGGCGGCGGCTATCGGCGGCAGCCGCTGCGGCGAACGGCGGCAACTCGGCAGCGACACTAAACAGTGCCGGACACGAGTGTCGGCGGCCTAGCCGAGCGGCAATCGCCGATCCTTAGGCGATTATTTGGAGATTAATCGGCCCGGGAGATTAATCTGGACGATTATTTCGAGGGAGTGATTTGTTGTTTCTCGGTGCAATTTTAATCCGTAGTTCCTATTTGGTGTGACGCGATTTAACTTAATAACGTAGCCCCGGATTTTTCAGCCCACATTCCTTTAGCTGACGGATAGATACGCCCCACTTGGGCTTGGTCTAAAAATTTGTTTCGTTGATATCTTCTTCGTCTCACGTCCGAATTGGGTGATTTTTGGCTCGTTGCGATCGCGTTTCAATATCCAACACCGGGAAGGAAAAATTTTACAATTGGAGAAAAATATTTTTGGGGTGAAATCACGACATCAACATATTTGGAGCATGGCGCAAACCAACCAATTCTTCGATAACTTCTTCTTCGTGCATCCAAATTGAGTGATTTCCGGCCCATTGAGATCGTATGTCCATTCCCAACGTCGTAAAGGTGAAGTTTCAGTTTTCGGAGAAAATTAATTTTTAGAAATTTAAAATGACAGCACCAGAAACGGTCACATTCAATCACCACCGAAAATACTGCAGTCCAGTTGATCGAACTGCTGCAGTCCTTTTCTACATAAATATTACAGTCAGTTGATAGAACTGTTGTAATCCAGTTTCATAGAAACAACTACTGGCATGTTGATCAAACTGCCACAGTCCCTTTTAATTCCTACTCTGATCGATTGATCGAACTGCTGTAGTCCGAATTTACCCAACACTGTTTCAATACAGTTTTACTCACCACTGCTGAAACACAGTTCCGTGGCAACTATCTTCAATCCAGTCTGGACTTGAATGGTGCATTCCAGTCCCATCAATTACTAAGTCGAGACGAGACGTTAAGGCAACTATACTAATCATCGTCGCTGGAAAACATCGACATAGCCAGTGGGCATCCTAATCACTTCGTAAACGAAGTCGCAATAACATTTTCAATAGGGTAAGTATATGGTAAGTATACAATTTACATATTTTTTTCTTTTTGGTTTTCATATATTCATGCATGATTTTGTTCAATTAGACAACTTTAATGTGGCGAGCATTTTTCTCAACGAGGGGATGCACACATTTCAATTCTGCACGCATCTGGAATAGTGGGATTGGCCCCCCGCGTGAATTCCGGATAGCAGACATCTTCAGAATTCCATGCGCGAGCAAAATGCACCAAGGCAATGCACCCTTGCACGAGCATTGAGCAGCATGACAATCACTATCTACTGGGGACGAGTTGCATATCACTTCAACGTGACCGACTATCACTTGGGGGCGAGATATGTGACACCTCATGGTCTGAAATGACTCCTTTGGGGCAGGCTGCGTAAACACTCTATACGATTGGGGGAAAGTTACATAGCGCCTAAATGCAATGCGGAATTAAACTTCCGAAAATCAAAATTTCAGGTAACCCTAACTTCTTAATCCTCCAACGAGTTGCAGGATTAATAGGGGGCGATCATACACCACAATATTTTTATGCAATTATTACAATCAATAATTTTTAACGGCTATAGTTATGTTATTGTACTCCAGTTCAAAAGCAACTGCTGCACTCGGTTGGACGCAATCGATGCAGATCCGATTTGCCTTCAATTCTGTGACTCAGTTGGACGCAATCGATGTTGTGCAGTTTTATTTATAACTTTTACACCTATGTTTATCGAACTATTTGAGTCCGGTCCCTCAACAATTTGCTGCAAAGATAACTAATCATTGCTGCTGCAGTGTAGCTTTATTCGTTGCTGCTGCAGTAGCTGATGCAGTCCGGCTATGCTCTCATTTCCTGCAGTCCAGCTGAACCCAGCTGTTGCAGAAGAACTTTGTTCATTGCTGCTGCATCACAGCTGATGCAGTCCAGCTATGCTCTCATTTCCTGCAGTTCAGCTGAACGCAGTTTCTGCAGTGAAACTTTGCCCGTTGCTGCTGCATTCCAGCTGATCTTAGCTGATGCAGTTCATCCTTGCTCGCAGTTCCTGCAGTCCAGCTGAACGCAGCTGTTGCAGTGAAACTTTGCCCGTTGCTTCTGCATTCCGGTGATAGCGGTGATGCGATTCAGTTTTGTTCGCAGTTCCTGCAGTCCAGCTGAACGCAGCTGCTGCAGTGAAACTTTGTTCGTTGCTGCTGCATTCCAGCTGATCGCAGCTGATGCAGTTCATCCTTGATCGCAGTTCCTGCAGTCCAGCTGAACGCAGCTGCTGCAGTGGAACTTTGTTCGTTGTTGATGCATTCCAGCTGATCGCAGCTGATGCAGTCTAGCTGTGCTCGTTGTTACCGCAGTCTAGCTGATTACAGCTGCTGCAAGCCAACTTCACTCAATGATGTTATCGCTCATTTACAACATCACTCCGTTCCAGCATCACGCTGTCGTTTCAGTCTTGTTCATCATTCACGTTTATGCCCAATTTCTTTCCTCCAATCTCCCAATCACAATAACCTCACTTGGGGGCGTCTTGATTGTGATTTCCGCAAACAACAAAGGGAGTTCACCAATCACCTCAACATCAATAATCCACACCTGGGGGAGAGTTTTATTTTTACCCAGTAAAACGAAATTTTCTTAACCTCCAACTTGTTGGAGGTTAAGAGGGGGCGATGTTTGTACCATAAGTAAAAATACCACTTAAAGGGCCAAAATGACACTTGAATCATCTTTTGGTCCTCATCCAAGCCCACTACCCAGTCAACCAAGGCATCCCACCAGTCTGCACAGACCGGTCAATGGTCAGAATCAGTCAATGGTCAAAGTCGGTCAACATCCGGTCAAGGTCAATGGTCAAAGTCAACAACCTGTCAATGGTCAAAGTCAATCGACGGTCAACTATCGAAGTCAGTCGCACCCTTAGCCAATTTTATGTCTTGCATCCAGCAACGCGGATAACCGATTTCCAGCCAATTTCCAGTCTGCCAGTCCATCCATTATGCAGAATTAATACATGGAGACATGAATGTGCATTTCCATGCAACATTCATTCCAGCAGTTTCATCCATAAATCATCATGAAGGCATGCAGAATTGAATTCCAGCAGTTTCAGCCATGCAACACTAATTGCAGCAGTTTCAGTCATGCAGCACTAATTATAGCAGTTTCGGACATGCAGAATTAATTCCACCCGTTTCATATAGAATTGAATATGGAGGCATGAATGGGCAGTTAATGCGATTTATTCTTATGTTGAAATTAGTTACTGCATTGTATAAATAGGGAGAGCATAAATGAAAAGGGGGGGAGCCAGGGTGAGAGAAAATCATATACTGTAATACAAATTGTCAATAAGAAATTACTCCCCAAGGGGATTCACCCGTAGACGTAGGCAGCCATGCCGAACCACGTTAAAACTCTGTGTTTTCTTCATTTATTCAAATCGACCTCTAACCCCAAATTCACATCCAAACTATCCATTCTTTGTGTTTCGTGCCCAAAAGTGATTTTGGGTACAAACACCAACTTCAATTTGCCTTTTCCAGGTTTTCTTATGAATGGATGCCTTCATTGGATGGAAAGCATTGACCATAAGATCGTGACTTTTGATTTGGCAGATGAAAAGTTTCGAGTGCTGCCAACAACTGCACCGTGTTTTGATCATGATGAGCCGTCACTTTATCAACTCAAGATGTTGGGAGGGCACTTGTGCATTTGTCATCTATTGCAATGTAAACGCATGGATATATGGTCATATAAGGATGCCGGCAAAGATGTAGAAAATGAATTTTGGAGCTGGAGTTTAGAGTTTAGTATACCCTGCCTAACCACCAGCCCGTTTGATTTGTATGAGCCATTCCTCCTCACAAACAACAAAGAAATTTTGTTTTCGTACAAAGGGACAGCTCTCTATCGTTACGATGCAAAGACTGACACTTCAAACAAAGTTGCAAGTGTAGATGAGCGTTTGGTAACTTTTCAAGTAATTCCACACATCAACAGTCTTATTTCGCTGAAGGCTTTAGGAGTCGATTCCAAGAAAAGAATAAACAAAATTAGAGAACCAGGGGAAAAAAAAAAGGAGTCAATTGAAGAAAGTGATTTAAGTGATCAGCCAAATTGAAACAACCAAAAGGTTTATCTTTCTACGCAGGGGCTCCTATAGAAGAGGAACAGGGATAACAATTGGTCTACAACTAGAAAAAGATTACTATAAGAACAGCCGTATTGATAAAAGTAATAGAAATGTAAAATAATTCAAATATTTTCATGTACAAAACATTCTACTTGACAGCTCTGTTATATTTGTTTACAAAGTTTTCTAATCTGCTCTTATCTCCATGAATCCCGACGAAACTGAACAAGACATGGAAAAACCTTGCAAAGCGGCGTTGCTTTCTGCCAACACAAAATTGGTTATAAAGACTAAAATTAACAATTTTTGGATGAAAAAGACATTTAGATTTTGATACTGTTTAAATGGATAAAAATGTAAAAATAGTCAGGATGTAAAACAGTTTCATCTTACCCATTTTCAAATATATATAAAACAGTTTCATCTTACCCATTTTCAAATATATATATATATATATATATATATATATATATTTTTAATTTATATCACGATGCATCCAGTTTCATCCTTGCTATTTTTTAAGTTTAAGTCAGGGTGAATCCAGTTTCATACTTGCTATTTTTTTGGTGTCTATTTCACCTATACTAATTTTTACTCGTTCATTTAAATCATGTTTTAAAAATATTTGGACAAATAACCAATTTTCGGTTCTGCCAAGACCTCTGTGTGCTAAAACCAAGACAAGTAAGAAGCCTAGATATTCCTTATAACCAAGACAACTAAGATGCTAGATAGAAACAACATATTACTCTTATTTTCATTATATAACTTAAATGGGACAAGCTCAAATTCCCAGACTATTCTGCTCCCACTAACTTCCATCCTTGAGATTCCAAGTCGTCTTCAATGCCGTTTTCTTTAACCAATTCATCAATAGTAGAGAGATGATCATACAAAACCTTTTTATCAATGACTTGGTTGTGATGGCTTTTACGGCCATAATAGAACGCATTCTGAACAAATAACGCGACGAAATTCCCACCCGTCAACGAGATTAGATAAAACGATATCAGCAGAAACCGAACCACGAAATACGGAGGAAAAATTCAGGATAAAGAACATATTAAATTGCAATAATCGCAATAATCGAAAGATGAGCGAAGTGGCAGAATACAATAGCAAATGCAGTACCAGTTTTCTGTCTCAGCAGTTCATTACTCTTCTTCAAGGCTGATATACCATAAACATTCGGCTCAGTAACTGAAATTACGCTTGCTAAATGCCATAACGCTGTTAAATATCCATTTACAGCAAAGTAGAAGAAACAAAAGATGATAGATAAAAGCCACCTCAGAACATCCTTAGACTCTTTTAGATTCATAATTATAAGAATAACTATCTTAGCTGTGGGCATAGTATTATCTATATCAATGAAAAATTCACTAATGAAATAGCTGTGGGCAGTCTTGAGAAATATGGCGCAGAGGGAGGTGATGAAAACACGTAAAACTATACGAGGGATGGCAAGAAGAATAGAAACAAAAGAAGCGGGTCTGGAGACGTAAAGACAAGCTATGGTGAAGCTGGTAGCGGAGATAGAAGGTAAAGAAGAAACCAAGGTAGACGAATCTGCGTGAAATATTCGGCGACTGATCAGTGAAAGCATTCATTAGATTATTAGTTTCATACAAAAGTTGGGACACTGAAGGTGGGAGTATGAAAATCAAGGCGATGGAGAACAAAATTCTTCGTGATGAATTGGCTTTGAGACTCACTCTTGATTCAATTTTAAACAGCTTCATTTTGCTAATTTACTTAGTTTCAGTAGTGATGAGAGAAATGTGAGAGTGAGAGTCGCATTTGTAGCTGTACGTAGTGGATTAGGGTTGGCAACAAGAAATTACAAGGCAGCTTCGTAGTTACTTTTTGAACTACTTGAGAAGAGGTGGAAGGCCATATGAGGAACTACTTCATGCTTAAGGTTGAACGAAGAGTTCCACTTATAGCTAGTGGCAGTAGTTGAGATGAGCGGGTTTAAGTCCTTCATAGATGCAATTTTAAACTGCGGCCTGTACGCGGATTAGAAGAGAGTGATGTACACCTAAGTAGCGTCTTAAATTGGTAATATAAAGCGGTCTATGAATTTGAGATCGAGAGAAATGAAAAGAATGAGATGACGTACATTTATTTATGATCGTACGTGGCAGATATCTATTTGCTTGGACGCATTACTCAACCTTGTATCTCTTAGACACAAACCGTATTGGATTGTGCTTGGTCTAAAATTTAACTTTTCAGTTTAGAATCGGAATGAGTGAAGATTATGAATTTTCAATAATTCTATTCAACCCACTCGTTAAACCCACTGCTGATGTGGCGCTGTGATGGCTTGATTTTGCTGTTTTTTCGGTTTTTCTCTTTCCGCCAACGTGTTTAATCTTTTCATTTTCATTTTCTTTTTTCCTCCTTCTTCGTCTCACCCTGGTTCTGGCCTAAAAACCAAGTAACAAGAAATCTTCAATCATCAGATCCATAGAACAAAGTGTTTAGTATTTGAAAAGATGGTTTTCGCTTTGGTAATAATGTTTTAGGATTCTTATCATTTTCTCTGCTGCTCTCTCTCTCTCCAATTCAACTCTAGAAAACCCCAAATCACTAGGGTTTTTATATTTCAAACTAATCTCAATTGGAAACCCCCGTGTTAATATTGTAACTAGTAACTAATGGTGGTCTTAACTTTGAAGGAAATTCAATTCAAATTCATTTTGCTTGTTTTGATTTTGCAACTTCTATTGGATTTTGACGTGGGTTTTGCTTATATCTTTACTGAAATGAGGTTGTCGTTGTTGTTTGAGTTCATGCTTTGATGGGTATTACAAATTCTTTAGAAGATCCTCATGGAATACTTGATAATTGGGATGAAAATTTTATTGATTGATCAAATTTGGAGTGTAAGTGAACCTCATTTAATCTAGCAACCAACTTATGGTTTCTTGAATTTCTCTTATAATGGAGTACTTAATTATTTATATTAGATTTTAATCTGATTAACTGTTTAGTTTTATTTACAGAGTTATTAATTTAGGCATTTGGGAATTTTAAGAGGGAAAATGTTAAACACGAAGTCATCTAATACAGTTTTCCCTGCTGATCATGTCTGACATAGATTTAATTTGAGATTTTGATGGGCTCAACGAACAAAACACGATTTTGTTGCTTACAACTTTTCGGAACTGGTTTATCCAAACAAAAAGTTAGTTACGTTGGGAAGTCTTGTCTCTAATGTGGTCATGTTGTCTATGGGTTTCTTGTGCAGTCTGTCGTGGTGGGAATATTAAGGAAAATATTTTGCTCTAGCAACGCTAGAGCATTTTTTTGAACTAGCATGTGTTGTGGCCGTTGGATACTATAGATGTGATGTCAGCAGAAGAGAAGAAACATGCCATGACATCACATCTATAGTATCTAACGGCCACAAAACTGCTAGTCCAAACGTTGCTAGAGCAAAATCTCTTCCGAATATTAATGTGTAAATCAATGACCATCATTCTTTGTGTGCATGTGGTTTTGGATATTACCACTGCACAGTATTAAGCCTCTTCTTTTTGGTAAAGCGGGAATTTTAATCTTTATCATTTCTTGTTTGTTGACTGATTATCTATGAATACTATAATGCAGTAGTCTCTGAATTTCTTTCTTTCTTGATCGTGTGCAGATGAGTGATTGTGGAAATGTTTAGGTTATAAGATGAGACATTTAAAGAATTACGTAAGAAAAATTTTATTGATAGCAAAATGTACAATAGATGCACCTAAATGGGAAGACATTAGACAGCCTAACCCCAAGAAAAACCAAATACATAGATGGGAGATAAAAAAGAAGGAAACATGTAGTGATTGAGTTATTTTTGTTGTAGAATTTCGGCTGACTTTTAGGTTAGCATTGTCAGGCCAAAGAACACCTGCAAGAGCAATCAGGAGGTTATTACTGAACAAACACGCATATCCAATCGGTATAAAATTACAAATGGTTTACAACAAAAGAATCTAAGTCATCTCCTTGAACAATTTTTATACACAAAGGATAACTTCTAAGTATCAATCAATTTATTTTTAGATTTTGGGGATGCAAAGTGTCCACACAAGTGTCAGACCTGAGAGGCTGTAAATCACATAGAATCAAACAAACCCAAGAAATGGCAAATGAAAATCTGCATACCCTATGGATGCAAAAGGCAAACTATACTAAACTAGATCATGAGATATGCTTGATACGATAGATGTCATTAGTGGTAGTTCGGAACAAGATAGATATAAGAATTTGATAATGATAATAACGACCAGAAGAAATGAGAATTTAAGGTGATATTGAAGTATAATGATGGGCTGCAAATTGATTTCTCAGTTTATAAACATTTTGTTTACTCTAAAACCCCACTTGGTAAACAGCACTATATATAACAACAATACATACCCATAGAAATACCAATCATTTTATGATTCAACATTGAAGCTGCATTTCCATACCAAATCAATCCTGAAAAAGCATTGCATCGTAAATGTCGAGTTCGACTTAAATTTTTAAATGTTTTCAAATCTTTAACATTATAAATCAATACTATAAATCATCACAACAAATAATCAATCTAGAAACATCTAAAAGAGCGAGACAGATAGACTATCATGATACCTTACAACACTATAACCTTGGAACTTTACATGTTTCAAAACCATAAACCGAGTAATCGAAATCAACAGAGAGATAAAATTACCTAAATTGATGAGCATAGGATTTATGTCTAACTTAGATAAAATCTTGAACTTTGATGCTACATGAATCTGTTCAAGTACTGAATGCTTTTGTTCCATGGATCTGATGATTGAAGATTTCTTGATACTTAGTTTTTCGGCCAGAACTAGGGCGAGACGACGAAGAAGTAATTTGTTTTGGAAAAAATAAAAATGAAACAAAAATGAAAAGATTAAACACATTAGCGGACAGAGAAAAACCAAGAAAACAGCGAAGTCAAGCCACCTCAGCGCCACATCAACGGTGGGTTTGACCAGTGGGTCGAACATAATTATTGATGAATTTTTTATTTTTTAATGCGAGCCAGTTATCACGGGGAGTCAAAATGTGTCGTTATAAATGACCTATATATGCTCTAGATCGCAACTCTATCTACCACGCGACCCGTATTTTACTGTTAAAATCTGCTTCGAGATAATGTGTCACATGGACCAAAATTTGTTATGTGACAAATTTGATGACTTACATTCTCGGATTTGTTTAGTTACTCAAAATCTATATTCTACGACATAATCTACCACCATGACCCAAGAAAACATTATTCGGGAGGAAAAATATTTTTTCAAGAGTCATAAAACGCTGACTTATTTAATTTGATTATGCTTAGTGATCACCAAGGTCCCATTTGCCTAAAGCAAAAAGACTAGACTAAGAAATTTTAGCGATCTAATAGTTCTTTTTTGATTTGTTTTGTTTTGTTTTACTTAGAAATATCATTTAACCATAGTTCATATCTCCCCTTTTTAATAGCAACAAGCCATTACAAAACTCAAGTAGATATAACCGTTGGATCTCCAAACTTTAAAATTTCACCGTTAGATTTCATAAATAGAATTTCGTCCGAACTATTGATATTATCCGTTAGATCATTAGACTTCCTATTTTTTATCAGCCGTTAGATTTTAAAGAAGTGGTACAAATAATATTTATAGGGACATAAGAGTAAATGTATTTTTTTAAATATTTTAAAACCTCATATCTTTGAAACTACACATCGGATTTTGGTAAATTTTATATATTTGGAAAGCCCTTTAAATTAGCTACGCAATGAGCACAAATAATGATATCAAATTTTTGTTTTTCATTTTTTTTTTTATATTTCTCCAATTTTAATATGTTTTTTGTTAGATATTTTCAATAATGTTTGCCGCTACAAAGGGGGGGTCCGGGGAGGCGTAGCCCCTCCCGGCTGTGTTCAACGTGACAGGTCAGGTCGTGGGGGTCTAGGGGGCAACGCCCCCTAGCAGAGTGCGAGACAGCGTCTCATAGAATTTTTTTTTCTGGTTTTGAAATTCAAAACCTATTTCAATTTCCATAATTTTCTACAAAAACATGTCCGTTCCCATTAGGTTTCTTCTGAAAAGACACCATTAATGGATGCCCGTTGAAAGCGTCTTTTCGTGATGCAAAGACATCACGAAAACGCATGAATCCCTCTTTAAATAGTGAAGGCTTTCTCCCATCTCAATTATCAAAATTTCTTTCTCTCTAAGCATCTTCAAAAACAAAATACTGTGTGTTCTTGGTGGGTCAAGGGAGTACAACTCTTGAATTCAACAACGTTGTTTGGGCTTCATTCTATCCTGAAGGAAATATTTCACTGACCAATTGTACTCGCCAATTATTTGGGAAGGGTCGAAATAATTGCTGAAAAGAATCGAAAGGGCTTGAAGCTTGTGTTACAACATTCTTCTCAATCTCTGTTTTCATCCTCTATTACCATGTATTTTCCAACATTTTCTCCTTAAAATTTAGACATAACTTAAATATAAATTGAAAAAATCTATAAAATAAAATAAAAACAAATGATTGATTGATTCTTAATTATAAAAAACAACTAATTTTCAAATAAAAAAAATATGGTGTCGAATCACCACCAAATTATTTACAAAGTAGAAAAATAGCATCGCCGACGTGCAACGCACATGCTCACTACTTGTGACATGTAAGTGTTATTGAAAAGTATCATGAGGTTAAGGTCGAATGGCAAAATTTCATTAGAAACCAAAAAGAGTTATAACTTGGTCTAAATACATGTAACTTTTGTGATCAAGGTTAGGCACCTTTGTATGAGAAGGTATCATATAGATCCAAAATGGTAAAAAATATATATAAGCTCAAGAGATTTCCTTTATCCAAGTTAAGAACTCATGTTTTTTAGTAGAAGAACCAATCAAGTAAAAATTGAACAGTTGAAATTGAGATGATGGGGGGAACTGTTATACACCATACAAAAGTCTTGGTATCTCCAAGAAATTTAATCTAACCTCGACATAATATCATTCATACTTCTTTTAGCCATTCTGGTATTCTTGGTGAGGTTTATGCATTCGATACACCGACAACGTTAAAATCAATTGTGGAGATATTATAGGAACTTTCGCCCACTACACCAAATTTGGGGTTTAGCAACAGGAACTGGACGTTTCAAATAGGGGTTGTAACTAGTTTAAGCCGTTACAAAAGGGGGTGTAACAAATTTTAGTAACGAGCATGTCGCCGTTACATCTTGGGTTGTAACGGGGTTTGTAACGGCCCTGTCACAGTTACTAATTAAAATTTAGTAACGGCCGCAAATCCGTTTCTAAATTTTTACACGTGTTGCTAATACCTTGACTTAGTCTACGTTGACAGACTGCGCTTTTCTGGTAAAATATTAGTAACAGTGATTTCGCCGTTACTAAATTTTACTGAGTTACAAAAAAAAATTGCTTAGGTTAATGTTGACCGAATTTCATTTTTCGGTAACAATTCATTCCCATTTCAAAATACCCTGCAATTCCCCTGCAAACCTCATTTCCCTGGAATTATTCCATTTATCCAATTCGTTCCACAAACATGCCATCTTTCAACCATCAAAGATACTTGTTCTAATCAAAGATACACAAAAGAAGTGGAAGAAAACATTGTTCTAATCACTATGTTTATCATATTTTTCAATGATACTTGGACTGTATGATATTTAATTTATTGCCAAACATTCCAACTTTAAGGTTTCAGAAGTAGTTCTACAACATATAGACTAAGTATAAAAGGAACTCTCACTTGTGACTTGTCCATCTCCTTAGGGTAACCACCAGGATCATGTGTGTCGATGCCTAACAAATGCTCCCCAGTGAAGACCTTCCATTTCCATGCCGCGAACAATCTCTTCAAGCTTCTTCATGTCAGTCTCATCATCCCAAGGTTTCACATCCAAAAGAACAGAAGATTTCCCACCTGAAGGAAAAATGCAATATAATCTTGAGAACTTACAAAAGCAAGTGATTGAGAACTTACAAAAGCAAGTGATGTTTTGATTCATTATAATTTCAAAGTGATTATTTTAGTAAGAAATGTCCAGTATTGTCACATATCCAAACACGTTTACAAATCATAACAAACCCATGCATCAACAAAATACAATCTTCCAAACTGGGACAAAAATATGACCAGATTAGAATACTATAGGGATCTAAAGCTGCAAAAGGATCACCAAGTATCACCGTATCACCAAACAAAACAAAAAGGGTGTAGTTGAGATACTAAAGATTCAGTCAATTAAACTGCACAAGCAAAGTAGATCGCATATTTTCATTTTATTTAACCAACCAACCTGAAGCTTCAGACTAACAAGATCTTCCGGGTTGGAAGCAACAGCAAAAGGTTTCTCCGTTGCTCCCTGCTTCAAGTGCTGCAGCTCTTCTTTTAAACTAGTAATTTCCTTCTGATACTTTTTAATTACAGATTTCTCATCCAATATCTGGTAAGAGCAATAATTACAGTCTTTACACCAACCCTTGGTTAACGTCCTGCCATTTACATAGTAATTACAAGAACATCACCTTATTTTGAGAAGCTTTAATTTCCACATGCTTGCTACGATGGGCAAATTTAAGTGTGTTGTGAGTCTCCTCGGTATTGCTTGAGGCAGGAGTGACAGTACAAATAAGCTACAAAACAGCAGGGTAAAAAGCAAGTTAATTCACATGAAAGAGCAATTGCAGAACACATAAGAATTGCATACGTTTAAGCCTCTAGATATTGATCGCAAAGGGGGAAAAGATGGACACATAACTAAACGATGAACACTTAAGGATAGCCACCAATCCATTAGCATTTGGCAGGGAATGAATGCTTTCAAAAGTGAATTACAAACAGGGAAAACTATTGGAAGATCCAAAAATGATCTTTTTTCTTTTTCTTTTTTCTGGGGACTCTTTTTATTCGAGAGCTTCACTTGGGAAACCCATAATTATTAGCATTCCGGTGATCAACTAGGTTTAGGTTGGGAGATTTATCAAAAAGTACAACATACAAACATGTTTATAAGGCATGAAAAAAGAAAAAACTGTACCTACATATATGTCAAGTTCCTGAAACAATACCTCGGAAACGTAGATAGGTAGGAACGTAACTAGCCTGAGCACCTCAGCGGGATATATGAATGAAAATTATATAGAGTATAAGAACATAGAACACTAGAAACAGTACTAGATAAATGACTTTAGGGTGCCACCAAGAATCTATCAGGAAAAACATTACAAGAAGTCTGTTAGTTTTCCCGGCAATGCTCACAGTGCTATCTAATTAACACTCCACATGGCTTTCCAACGTTGTGAAACTAAACTAAATCAGTTAAATGTATGCTAAGATAGTCATAGTACATACGCAGAAACCACTCATGCTTTGACCACTAAGTTTACTACATTTTTAATAAGAAAAGAAAAATATAGAAAACCATTTTTCTCTATGCTTTGACCACTAATTTCTTTACTACATACGGAACTTAAATTAGTCTTACATTAAAGTTTAGATTGCATTTTTTAAACTTTAGAAGTAATTGTATTGGGTTAAAAATGATATCGAAATTTGCAATCAGCATCCATAACAGCATTTGCAATCAGTAATAATAGCAATACCCAACACAAATCGGATACATGATTTGCAAGAAATTACCTGCCTGCAACTACCTTTGCTTCCTAATGTTAAGTAAATACCAGATTCTTGCTCAAACCTGTTCAAACAAAAACAAGAACAAATCAATCACACAATATCTGAAACCTCTCAAAAACATAGTAAATATTCAAAGGAAGCCAACTTGTGAGCAGCCTTCATATATGGCCCTTCATAGAGTGCCTGTAGTATCATAAACAACGCCTGGTTTTTATCAGACATTAATCTCCTACTCGCTTTTCTCTGGCAAAACCAGAAAAAACAACAACCCATTGGAGATTTCCTAGAATTACAAAAATCCAGGTGAGTAAAACTTAAAAGTACAAAAATCTTTTAAAGTAGAACAAACCTTCTTGTTAATTGTTAATGGAACCAACTTCTTATTGTTGTGTATCAAAAAAAAAAAAAAAACTTCTTATTGTTAACTTTTTAATAGAACCTAAATGATTGAAAAAATCCAATAAAATCAAAACCCCGGATTCAAAACAACAAATTCCATTCGAAAAACATGAACTTCTATCTGAAAGTAGAGAAATCACAAAGTGTTTGATCGGTTATACCTTTTGTTTCCTTCTTTGGTAATTCTCTAGCTGGTTCACCTTCTCATGGATATCAAAAATCCTTAATTGAAGCTTAATCCATCTGCTCCATCAAAAGAAATTACAAAAGCTGCATTAACAAAGATTGAAAAACCAAAATCAGATCTCTCTTTCTCTTAAAAAAAAACCCAAAATTTAATTGACTGACCTAGACCCAATCAAAAAATTAAAAAAAAATAAACCACCATTGAAACATCACCTAATTAAGAACGACTCTGAAATTGGGAAAATATTTTCTCAATCGAAGCAATCTCTTACCGAATCTCTACAATTGAAACCCTAGATAATAGATAGAAATACTGGATCTATGTTTTCTAGTGTAGAGATTAAACAAGAGTGTTCAAGAAAAAATGATTTAGGAAGAATAAAAAGTTAGATAGTGTAGCTAGCACTGGTGAGATGGTGATGGTGGTGTTCGAGCAGAAGAAAGAGAAGATGAAGGAAGAGAAGAAGCCATGGCTTATCTTCTCTGCTCGTTGAAGAAGGAAGAGAAAAAGGAAAGATAGTTGTGGTCGTGGGAATGGGGAGTGAGGGTTAGCTAAGATAGAGATAGGGTGGAAACATTTCCAAGTTTTTTTTAACAGTAACAAAATATGGGCGGAATAAAACCAGGAAGTGTTACCCTACACACGCTCTTTTCGCATGATTTAAACACACCAGTTACTAATGGAAACAGAAACAGGCCGTTACGAATCGGTACAAAATTGGTAACTGAAAATTGGCCGTTACTAAATTTTCGTAACTGAAATTCCTGTTACGAATTCGTAACGGCTATATGTTGGTTACTAATTTTAGTTACTAATCACTGAATATGGTGTAGTGGCCATAAAGCTACACCATTTAGAAGAAGGGTTTGATGTTGTTATTGTTGGTAGGTCGGTCAAGGTCTAGATTAGGAAATCTAGTTGGTTAAGGAAACCAAGTACTTGTGTCCTAAGTGATAGCAGCTTAAGAGGTTTGTCTCTTAGAGCTAAGTTAGGAAACCGTATACTTATAGGAAAGTAATCCTTGTTAAGGAATTGTCCATTCCTATTGATGTGTATAAATATCCATAGAGTGAACTAGAGAAAACACACCAGAACTAAGTAAGAGTTATTTTCTTCTTGTCTAAAGCTTTATATATTCCAACATATACGGTGATATATAAAATTGCTTATTCCTTCCCGGGGATTCAATCTCATTAAATACTTGTTCTTCTTGTGTATGTGATTTTGTTTTTGGCGATATTTAGATACCCCATAGTAGTGCAAATCTTACGCTTTCGCAAGCTTTGGCGCAACAATTGGTATCAGAGCAAGGAGACGCTCTTGGATACGGGTACTCAAATTGAAGTTTAAGTGAAGGTATTTTTCTGAAGATTGCTTGAGGTAATACTAATATCAAAGGTTCTGTTTTTTATATATATTTGGTTGTTTGAGAACAATGGTTGAGGGGATAAACCAGTTGATCCGAACGATCCTTTAGGAGAACATTCGGAGTCCACAAGTAAAGATAAAGAAACAAAAGAAGAAATACTTCATTCACATAGATCACAACTCAAGGTAAAAAAGTTTAAAGGAACCAATAACTTTGGTTTATGGAGAACGGACGTAATGGATGCTCTTGTTCATCTTGACCTAGAAGAAGCTCTTGAAGATAGGCCAGCTGAGATGTCCGATAATCAGTGGAACAAGATCAATAAATTATGTCTTGGTTGGATACGAGGGTGTTTATAAACTGCAGTAAGAGTTAATTATCATCACGAGACTTCAGCTAAGGATCTCTGGGAAAAGCTAGAGAAATAATACCTTGTGAAGAACGTGGCCAATAGGATACATCTTAAAAGGAATTTGTATCGCTATAACATGAAGAAAGGTGCAACCCTAACCGAGCACCTATATTCATATAATAAACTTCGTGCTGAGTTGGTTACCTACGATGAGAAGATCAATGACGAGGAACAATCTTTGTGTCTGATAAACTCTCTTCCTGAAAAGTATGAATCCGTGATTAAAGCATTAATGCACGACAAGGATAAGATCACATACGCTGAGGTCACTATGGCATTGCGTAGTGAGGAGTTTAGTAAGAGGATCGTGAAGACCTTGCAAGTGAAGCTAATAATGACTTACTTCTTGTAATAGGTCGTTCAACATACATGAGAAAGAAGAATGGTGGTTACGGTAAATGTAGAGGACGTTCTAAGAGTAGAACGTAACTGCAGAAAGATGAGTGTGCTTGGTGTCATGACTTTGGTCATTGGGCTAAGGATTGTACCAAGCATAAGGAAAGAGAAGGAGATAATAGTAATACCGAGGTGAACATTGCTAAAGGTAATGAAGAATCATATGATGCTTCTGATTTCACGCTAAATGTGAGACCATCAGCTTATACTATTACAGATGGTACATGGGTATTAGATACTGGATAAACGTATCATATATGTCCATATCGGGACTGGTTCTCAAGTTTTGAAGAGCTTGATGGAGAAGTACGTATTGGGATTGGTAGTGTTCTTATCAAGATGCATGATGGTATGGTTAGAGAGCTGAAGGAGGTAAGATTTGTACCAGCTATAAAGAAGAATCTGATTTTGCTCGGAACTTTGGAAGCTAAGGGCTACAAGTTATGCGCTGAAAATGGTGTTCTAAAGGCAATCTCTGGATCTATGGTAATCATGAAGCGCACAAGTCATCATAACTTGTATTACTTGAATAGGAGTACAACAACAGGGGATGTTTCTATTTCTGAACACATCGAGAGTGTAGCTACCGAGAAGATGAAGTTGTGGCACATGAGACTTGCACATCTAGGTGAGAAGTCGTTTCATAGGTTGATTCAACAAGACTTGTTGAAAGGTGCTATCGCCTGCAAGTTAGAATTTTGTGAACATTGTGTTAAGGGAAAGAAAACAAGAACAAGCTTTGGCACAGGTATCCACAATACTAGTGGAGTTCTTGACTATGTTCACTCAGATGTTTGGGCTCCTTCCAAGAATGCATCATTGGGAGGGAAACACTGGTTTATGTCGTTCACGGATGACTATTCTAGGCATGTATGGGTGTACACAATGAGGCATAAGGATGAAGTCCTAGAAGTCTTTGTGAGGTGGAAAAATGCAACTAAGACTCAAACTGGAAGAAAGATCAAAGTACTACGTTCGAACAATGGTGGAGAGTACAAGAGTGATCCATTCTTGCAAGTATGTCAGGATGAGGGGATAAAGATGCACTTCACAGTTAAGAAGACACTGGAACAAAATGGGGTAGTTGAACGCATGAATCATACTTTGCTGGAGAAGGTACGATGTATGTTATCATATGAAGAAGTGTTTTGGTAAACCAGCTTATGATTATGACTCAATTCATATCTTTGGTTGTCCTGCATGGTATCATGTTAGTGAAAACAAGCTTGATAGCCGTGATGTGAAATGAATCTTTGTGGGTATGAAGAATGGAGTAAAAGGTTTCAATAATTGGAATCCAGTTGAGAAGAAGATAGTCATGAGTAGAGATGTCACATTTGATGATACGTCTATGGTAAAGTATTGGGGTCCTCGACAGGTAGAAAACAGAAGCACCAGTACTAATGAGCCTTTCCTGCATGTGGATATTGATACAACTCCACCACTTCCAGATAAGTTTGTATCTATTTAGAATAAATATGAAGACAGTGTTTCTGCAAGAGAAGTAGATACTGAAGTTCCAAATGATAGTGACGCTGTTGAGGAAGAGGAAGAAGAGTCAGTAGAAGATACGGAAGCTACAGTCACTGAGACCATAGAAACCAGCAAACCGTAAAGATTAACCAGGAAGCCTGGTTGGATGAATTATTACATTGCTTATGCATTACCAGTTGTTGAAGATGGTACTCCTACTTCCTATTTAGAAGATGTACATAGTGAATAGTATAAAGAATGGGAAGGTGCAATACATGACGAGATGGAGTCTCTTTACAAGAATGACACATGTATTCGTAAGAAGGCCATAAGGTGCAAGTGGGTATATGCTAAGAAAGAAGGATCTTCGGTGAATGAAGTACGCTACAAGGAAAGGTTAGTTGAAAAATGTTATGCCCAATGAGAAGGTATTGACTACAATGAGGTATTCTCTCCAGTGGTAAGACACTCATCAATCTGTATTTTGTTGTCCTTGGTAGCACAATATGATTTAGACCTGGTTCAACTAGATGTAAAGACGGCGTTCTTACATGGTAATCTAGAAGAGGATATCTATATGACTCACCCGAGTGGGTTCAAGGTTGCTGGAAAAGAAGATTGTGTATGTAAACTGAAGAGATCATTGTACGGGCTGAAGCAGTCTCCAAGACAATGGTACAAGCGATTTTACCAGTTTATGACAGGCCAAACATACACAAGAAGTCACTATGACTATTGTGTATACTTTAAGAATCTACGTTATGGGTATTTCATATATTTGCTATTGTATGTCTATGATATGCTGATAGCATCGAATAACAAGAAAGAGATTGATAATTTGAAGAACAAGTTGTCATCTGAGTTTGAGATGAAAGATCTGGGAGAAGCTAAGAAGATTCTTGGTATGGATATTCAACGTAACAGAGAGAAGGGTAAGGGTTGTTTGTCTCAAAAGGCATATTTAAATAAAGTTTTACAGAAGTTTGGTGTCTGTGATGGAACTAAATTTGTAAGTACTCCCCTTGCTGCTTATTTTAAGTTGAATGCACATATGTCTCCCACTACTGAAGAAGAGCGAAAGTATATGGCCCAAGTCCCATATGCTGAGGATGTTGGTAGCTTGATGTATAAGATGGTATGTACAAGGCATAATATTTCACATGTTGTTGGTATGGTTAGACGTTATTTGCATTGTCCTGGTAAGGAACATTGGCAAGTTGTGAAATGGATTTTGAGGTATCTTTATGGTACAGTTGATGTTGGCTTGGAGTTTGTGAAGGATAGAAATAACAATCAGTTGAGTGTTGGGTATGTGGATTCTGACTATGCTGGTGATTTGGACAAGAGGCATTCAACTACAGGGTATGTATTTACCGTAGCAGGGGCACCAGTTAGTTGGAGATCAATATATTGCAGTCTACTATGGCGCTTTCAACTACGGGGGCGGAGTATATGGCAGTTACAGAGGCATTTAAAGAGGCAATATGGTTACAGGGTTTGCTAGATGACTTAGGAGTTGTGCAAGACCAACTACATGTGCATTATGATAGTCTAAGTGCAATTTATTTGGCTAAGAATCAAGTGCATCATGCTAGAACCAAACATATAGATGTACGATTTCACTTTGTGAGATAAATTCTTGAAGAAGAAGACATTATACTTGTGAAGATCGATACCAAAGACAATCCAGCTGACATGTTGATTAAAGTAGTATCTGGGGTCAAGTTTCGACATTGCTCAAAATCTTGACTAAAGGAAATGCAAGCAGTTTTCCATCTATACCTGAAAAACATTATTCCCATTTTTAAACAACTAAAAGAATTTGGCGTTCACCAAGTTTCATGTTCTATCAGGGAATATTATTGTACCAAGTACAAAAATTAAATACGCCGTAGCAATCCACTTGATTTCTCCTAGGGATATAAGAATTGGTAATTTTGTGCTCCCTTTAAAATGGTCTTTCTATGTTGTAAGCTTGAATAATTTCAATATCTTCTCTTTATTCTTAAGTTCTACATCCGGGATATATTTTTGAAATTTAGAAGCATCCTTGAAGTGAACCTCTAATTCGGCATCATTCCATCCAAGCAAACTCAAACCCAATTATTTCAAGTGTTTCCAATCAATTTTGGGGTCGTATCCATCATCTACTGAATCTCCAACCACGAGAAAACCAAAAATATGAACAAAGTCATCGAGGATTATTGCCATTTCGGCATTCGAGGGATGAAATGTACCAGTCTTAAAACCTCTCCAAAAATACGGAGATGTCAACTTTCTCAACCTCCTGATGGGGAGCTCTAACTGCGTTGTATAATTCTGAGTTGAGCATAATTTCTTGAACCTCCTCACATTCCTCGTCTAACTTCCAACTTGACATTTTTTTCATGGATATTATATATGAAGCTTCAAAATTCTAACATTGTTTCCAGGATCCTACACAGTATAAAAAATTTAGTAAAAAGTCTAATTTCCTATACAAAAATACTAAAAATACACTTTCACCATTATCTGATGACGCCAAATTTCACCGGAAATGTGGTCTTCGTATCCAAATAGGACTTCACCATTATCCCTGGGTAACCCAACATAGACGTCTTCAAGAGGCAGCATATGGTTAACGGTGTTTTGCTTATTCTTTTTCTTTTTTACGGACGCTTTGTCGGCCCTCTCTACTGAATGTGATTCTTCATTGATTTCCTTATCAACTTGGTCATAAATATTTTTTGGATGATTTAGGGATATGAGAGCTGGGGTGCACAAGTTCTAAATATTCATTTATCCCTTTTAACTTTGCTGACCAGCGAAACCTAAGGGTCGGACAAAATATTAACCTAATTGGGAGAACTTAGCATTGGAATAATTTTTTAAAACTAGAAGAGTTTCATGTTCGATAGTATCTTTACTAAATGGACGAACAACCCGCAATATTCGTGGCCGCCATTAACCAAATTCTTGAGAAATTTAACAAAATTACTGATATCAAAAAAGAAATTAAATGGACGATGGAAAATCACTTGGAATTTCGTATTGGTTCCATTTAATCCTTTTATTTCTCCCAACTTTTTTCGGACTGGTTCCAAAACCAGAATGACGTAATACTTTGATCATTAATGTGGTTTGTTTTTTCCATGGTTTTAATAAGAAAAAAAAAAGGATTCTTTGGGTGATGTTGGATAAAAAAAAAATTAATTGAAAGATAAGTTAAACAAAACTTAGATTTTTCTAACAGTTTAAACGTACAAGTTGTTGATGACCGTGTAAATGTAATTCAAATCTTATATACTATTTCGGGAAAAAAGGTACAAATGTGATATTAATAATTCAAGGGTAAGATCAGTATTTGGCTTTTTCATCGAGACATTTTTTTTTTGAAGCGTAATATTTATTAAAATATTAAGGGACTATTACATGAGGGAGTATAACACCCAAGATTCATCAATTACAAATGCATTGGTAAGACAAGGGTCTAAAGTAACTTGATATAGGAGCAAAATAGCAGTCTCCGGATATGAGTTGCATCGAGGGAGGATGTTGGTTTCGAAGGTCGAAAACTCTTTGGTCAATACTTTCCACAAGAAAAGATGTATTTTTGATGGACACTGCACTGTTCAAAGTAACTCAGATGGAGGTAGAGGTTTCCGATGCAATCGACTGAGGTTGCTATCCATGCCTTTGTTTTTCACTGAGACATACCATAGCATAAAATTTGGCTGGCGTCATATGGTTTAAGCGCAAACCATTTTTTCAAATAGCACAAATTCTTCTTCTTGATTCCTTCGCAACTTTAATCCTAAAATGTAGGCCCAAGCCCACTGTTTCCTTGTAATTTCTATTATTTAGCCCCTAGTTAGTAAGTTCGCGAATTTTACCGTTTTATTCGCGTACGTTTGCAACTCCGAACCCAAGTCGCGTATTATGTGGAATTTCCGGATTATTCACGAATCGTTCACGAATTTTACGTATCCCGAATCCCGAATGATACGCCCGCTTAATTCGCCATAAATTCTTTAGCTTTTACGTTTTTAAAGGCCCCACGTTTTGGGGTTTACTTCTTCCCGGGCATACACGACCCAATATTAGACGTTGTTGTAATTTTTATGAAATAAAAATGACTGAAAAAATTTGAAGGTGAAGGTGAGAGAGATCTCAAACTCACTGACCAAGCATCTAAACCACTATACCACGTCATCTTGGATGACTAATGTTGTATATATTATTAATATCATCATATTAATTTTATTTTTTCTTTAAATAACTCACACATATGCATAAAAATTGGTCTATGACCTTATAAATATAAATTATTTAGTATATATAGATACCGAATTTTCAGAGCCGAACTCACATTTATAAATCGAATTATACACGTGCGTAAGCCGTTCCGAAATACCAACGAATCACGTCCTGTTGACCGAATCTGAATTTTACAAAACCGTATAATACTCGTACGTTCGCCGTTCCGTACGTTTTCCGAATTCCGAATTGCTAACTAGGATTTAGCCTACCAATTTTGCAATTGACCCAATTTCGCAATTGACCCAATTTCTCAATCGATAAACTCAGGTTTTTAGCTACTACTATACTGAAACTCACTGGGACATCAACAGTTGGAAATTGGAATTTTCTGTGTAAAGCAAGCTGAAGCGCCTCTATATGAAACACCTTTTGTTTTAAATACTCTTAAAATTCAATTTACTCCAAGATCCCATATGCCTAACTAAGTTGATTTATCGTGGAATTTAACATCTTTTAGAAGAGCATTGCAAAAGCAAAATAAGAAACACAATTCCCCTAAGAGCAACTGCAATGGAGCGATCATAATTAAAGAGCAAAGAGCAAAAAAAAGACCAAAATCTGGGTTTAGTCCGTGTTGCAACGCAGTGGAGGGAGAGTAAAATTTGGTCATGCGCAACTTTAAGTTACGCCTGATTCAGGCGTAAGAGGGAGGTTCCGCCCCATTTTCATTTAAGAGGGAGGTTCCCCCATTTTCATTTAATTTTTTTGTAACTTTTTAAATTACGCCAACTTTAAGACTAAAGAGTGTCAATGGAGTTCAGACTAAAGACTAAATATGGTCTGGGTTTTGGTTATAGTCTGGTCTTTGATCTTTACTCCTTCTCCACTGCGTCTGCTGTTTGATCTTTATTCTGGTTTTTAGTCGCCCACTACCGATGCTCTAATGAACTTAATAGGTGAAATATCATGCAAAATTGACGCTAGTCGTTTATCATAAAATACCATACTATAGCAATTATCAGTTATGAAATTTGTTGACTACTCATGTGAATCCGAGTTTGGTACGGTTTTAGATTTTTGTTACATTGCGAGCAAAATGAGATTTAGAATAGCAACCATTCATAGTTGGCATATATGGAATGCCAGATGTGCAAAAGTCTTTGATAATGCAAATTTCAATGCTGAGGCCATAGATAATTCTGTTGTTATCCATATGAATGATTGGAAACATTCCTTACTTGTGCAACCACAATATCAACAGAATACTAGAATAGTTCACCATAACTAGTCACTTCCTTTTGGTGACAAGATTAAAATTAATTTTGATGTCTCTTTTATTGATGATAAAACTATGTCTGGATGGGGTCTAATATGTATATCTTTTACAGGTGACAGCGATGGAATGCGAGGAGGTGCATATATTGCAATAGATCCGGAGCAGGCGGAAGCTTGTGCAATATTGGAAGCAGTCTTGTGGGCAAAATAAATAGGCTTGACAAAGATTTAATTGGAAGGAGATTGCCGGAATGTGATTGAAGCTCTAAATGGGAAGCATACAGCTGTGAAATGGACTTCCGATAATTTAATTAAAGATGCTTTAGATATTCTAAGTTCATTCAATTCTTGGTCTTGCACTTATGTGCATAAAGATGCAAATCATTTAGCAGGCAATTTAGCTAAATTTGCTAGATCTCGTATCATTTTTTTTTCAATGGTCACACTCTGTTACTGACTGGGTATCTACCCTTATTCAGCAGGACAAAACTTCTATGTAGTTTCATTTTATAAATAATAAGCATCTTTTCCTATTAAAAAAAACACAAAATTGGTCAAAAAGACCAAAACAGAAAATTCCTGAAATAGATTCTTAGCTTTAGATACTGTTTATATAGTCAAAAAACAGAAAAATATTGTTCATTTATCCAATTTGGATATTTGACCCAGGAAAAAAAAAGAAAAAACAAACGTTCTACCTAAAATATTCCTTAAACAAATATCCTTCCATTTCACGCAACAACAAGGCTAATTATTCAACCACAGTATCATACAAACATCAACACCTTTTTTTATAGCATGTCCTCCTTCAACTCACACTACACCCCGTGAACAAACAATACCAGAATCAGCTAATTATCTTCAAATCATTCTGTAGCTCCCTTGCAAACTTCACCAATCAATCAAACCTGCAATCTATCAGTCAAGCAAAACTTCACCAGCTCTTCCATGTTTCACTAGCAACAGATTCATCTACTCAGCCAACCAACAACGACCTGAACTTCATACTCTCTTTTACTGCTCTTCACAGCCATCTCTGACAGCAATAGCAGTCACAAACCTGTTATTTCATTAACGGTGACCACACATCAGATTTATAAGAAACCCATTTCTCATCCACTGCCATTACCAGATCCACTCAAGCGTCAAGGAAAGACTAGATAATTCATTTCGTATACAGGTTCTACAGGGATGGAGCCTTACCATCATTCAATATATCTATTTCCAGAACCATGAAAGGTGATAGAAATGGAGATCAATGTAAGAAGCACAAAACCAAGCACAATCCTGATGGTTATCGAAACTGCATAAATCTGTAAATGTCATCATTACATTATTATAAGACCACTTCTTGAAACAAAGAATTAAACAAGTGGCTGCAGTGAGAAATGGAATAACAGATTCTAACCGTGTAATTTTTCATTCTTTGGAAAAGTGACGCTTAAACCAGCAACTGTTAACACTATGTCACTATAACATACCTTGACCAGTTGAGCTACAGAGGCCATCACCTTAGAAACAGTTGCAGAGCTTCCAGTAAATGCAACCTGGTTGAGGGACATATTTACTTAATGCTTATTCAACATCAAATCAATAATACCAGAGATGCTGAGATAAACAATCAAATACTGATGCAGAACAGAACTTTGTACGCATGTGGACGATATGTCAAAGGAGCACCATCTTCAGTTCCCAATCCAGTTAAAATGTTCACACCACGAGGAAACGACTACAAGTTTGCAGGATTATAGCATATATTTTTACAGCTAAAACAACTATAAGATTTCAGGGTAGGACATTAAAAGCAATAATAAGAGGCACATTTGAAGCAAGAACAAAAACTGGTGCATGATTTGCATGTTGGAAAGCACAAAAACACTTGTTGCATGAGATTTTACTAAAGCAGCCACAGTCACAGTCACTGCAACATCGACTGAGCCAACAACAAGATACACTACAGGATTTTGCAACAACTTGAGAAACAACTCTTCTCACCTTTTTGTGGACAAAATGTACATGTATTTGGTGTAAAAGTAGAGATCAACCACAGGAGAAACATCATATCTATGAACTTCATTTCATAACTCCATCCACGGTTGAACTTCAACCAAGCTCAATCCAATCCCGCAGCTGCAACATCATTTCATAACTCCATCCACGGCCCCTTCATCATGTTCTTCTATAACTCCAACTAGCACCAGATCTATAATCTGGAATCTCGGTTCAAATCACCACCATTGCATTCCTCGGATAGGCTCGGCTCTAACCATCCTATCCTTTCCAACCCTGCCATCACCTACTACATCAACATATCCATTTCTATCACCTGTAATTTCAGCTCCATCTCAGATTCATTTCATCATTGAGTATTCATTACTAGCAGTAACACCAATCTAAAACAGGATGTAATCAGTTTCATCCTAGTTTAAAATGACTGAAAATTCAAATTCAACCTAATCTAAACATGACAAAACCAAATTCAACAATCTAAAACAAGATGAAACCAGTTTCATCTTGTTTAAAATGAGTGATACCTAATTCAATAATTAAAGATTCATCATTCATTTATGACATATTCACCCAATCTAAAACATGATGAAATCAGTTTTATCCTAGTTTAAAATTACTGAAAAGTCAAATTCAACCTAATCTAAACATAACGAAACCAAATTCATAAATATAAAACAAGATGAAACTAGTGTTACTAATATTTGAATATTAGTAACAAATTCAAATTCAACCTAATCATTCATCTAGTTTCAAATGAGCGATAACTAACCCAAAATAAACTAGGACGTAACTAGTTACATCCAGTGTTACTAATATTCGACACATGACGTAACTGGTAGCATCTAGTGTTACTACTATTTGAATAGATTGGATATAACTGGGTACATCCAGTGTTACTACTATTCTAATAGGGCGGATGTAACTGAGTGTGGATACCGTCGAAATCGGTTAGGATCTCTAAATATCCAAAATGGGAATCACGTAAAGAAATAATTATTATACAAAGTCGCCGCCCAACTTAGGGAGTTGGGACCCAAAAGAAACACCAGTCCAAAAGTACACAGATAAGGTCCGGGAATCAAGATACGGGCTAGGAAGGTGTGAGGCACCTAACCCGTCCAATCCGAAGACTGACCCTTACTTTATAATTGGGATTTTAGGGATTTTGAATATTAAACACAATATAAGATAATAAACTCATAAAAAATAATTTAATACAAGAATATTATATGTGTCGGCTAGCTCTTTATCCGGACGATTATATATCCTGCTCTCAAAACAAAAACTTGATTAAAAAGATGATCACAAAAAGTTTTTATTAATATTATTAGAAAAGAAATCAAAGAAACTCCAATATTATTATTATTATTGTGATGATTGAATTATTATTATTATGAAAAAAACTTCATGAATTAAACCACTACTCTGCGTACGAATGAAATCTACATATGCCTATTATATTCTGGGGCACTACGTAAATAAGCTGTTATAACCGACTAACCATGCAAAAATCTAACTTAATTAAATAATGCCTTACAGGACCCTACGTTCTAATGCATGTGAGATATATTACTACTGATGAAGAATACTTGAATAATAAACGTAAGCTAGATTGGGAGTCTAAACATGACGAAATATGGAGAGATTACTTTTATTCAAAATTAATATTACACATGCTCAATACGTATGATGCTTTCTCATGAAATCAGATTGATAAACTAAAATAAATAGGCAGATGAACACCGAACCAGTTTTCGCAAACAGATGATTAAAATGTTACTTATCTTAATAAACGAATCCAACAATGATACCGCGTATCGTATCCGAACACCAGCCTTTTTCTCGTATAAATTATGTCTTTCCTAATACTTTTTCTCCCAATATCTTTGTCTCCTAATGTTTTCTCCTAAAATTTTCCTCTTTAATTTTTCCTCATAGATTTCTACCCCAAAATTCCTCTCTGAAATTCCTCTCCCTTTTCCAAAACACCAAAACTAACTCACTATTTATATTGTTTTTCCATTAACCATAACCATAGGATTAATTGACTTTGATCCGACCGTTCACATTAAAACCCTAAATATCATTTCCACTTTAAAAATATTATTTCTCATATATCCAATATTATTCCCACAATTAAAAAGATTTCATTTAAGCCTAGGATTTTAGTTTAATGGAAAGACTTGGGAACTAATCCAAAACGGTGACATTTTTGCACATTTTACTTGGGTGGACGTCTAAACTAATTGGAATGGCTTGACATCTTTTACTCACGCCTTAAAGGACCAGTGGACGAACTAGTGGAATTTTGGTATGGGTTGAATGTATCTATCGTTTAACCACGACCATTCATGGCACTAACATTAGGTGGACTTGGATGGTGACCAGCTAGTTTGTGTAGGTATTGTTTATGGGCTTGACTAATTTCCACCAATGACCAAAATTTAGATTAAGCTCGTCACTAAACCCACTTTCAGTACGACTACTTCGGATAAGATTTTGCGGCGAATCTTCACAACCCATGTTCATGTGCAAAATATTGGGGTGTCTACAGTTTCCCCTCTTTGGCAGAGGTCTGCATGCAACTGAATGCCAAAGACATACACACCTATTTTGCACCAATATTTTGATGGATTCCTCATTTAAAATTATCCGGGATGACACTAGAAAATTCACCTTAATGATTTCTAAGTATTTTAATTTTGCACTAGTACACATCCTCGTGATACAGATCACGACGAAGCGGTACTCATGCCATGCCAAATATTGCGAAAACAGGTTGCGCTTTATTACATTAATTCTTATAACCACATGCTATGTCATCGTATCGATTGCATCGTCTGAGTTTAGGCTCTTCAATCTTTACTACCTTGCTCAAATATTTTCATCATCTCTTGTCCTTTCTACGATCCATATGGAGCTTTAGATAAATAATTTGCCTCGAGCATTCTTTGATTGCCACAATCCTTATGTATAAAGTAACCTCACTTTCCCTTTGAGTATTCCGTCCAAAGTCTGGAGAAACCCTGTAATTGATGACCTTGCAAAAGGGCTATTAGTAGCACATGTTCCTAATAAATATTTTTATTTTTATTTTTATTTTTTTAAGAAAACAAAATCCTAATAAAATAATTTTCAAAAACAAAGGGAGAAAAACAAAATACTCAACATATACAAAGGTTTAGGAATCCCGACCTGCCACGTGTCTGATAGATGCCACCAAAAATATTATCGTCCCATCCAAATTTTCAGATCTGTCAATCCTCCCAGCTATAATTAACTTCATCAATTGGCTTCAAACTGTAAAACGATTCAGGATTTTGCTGCTTACCATGAATGACGTCTGATGCTTCAAATCATCAATTTTCTCCACACGCTCTATCTCTTTTATGAAGTGCTACTCAATTTTCCCAAGTGGCTGTTTAATAACCATTTCTTTTCTTTCTCTCTTTTTTTTTTCGTTTCATTTTTTTTTTAAACCTACCTGTTTGGACGTCCGTTGCTCATAAAACTTTAGGAGATGACTTACAAGACTCAAGATGACATACAAATGGACTTAACATATCTCTCTCTAAATTATTTACTTGACTAAGACCGAACATTATGACATGGACCCAGTGTAATGATGGTGGTGCCCCTAGTTTTTTTTTTTTTTTGACAATATCAAACTGGAAATATATATATACTTCTTCTTCTTTTTTTTCTTTTTTTTGATTAACTGAAAATAATAATTCTTGATGATGATTTTTTTTTTTAATTTCTTCTTCTTCTTCTTCTGACTGATTTTATGAGATTGAAAATAATTTATTTTTATTTTTTTCGACGAGGGATTAACATAATGACGACTCTGCCCTTAGTACTTTTTTTTTTGACTGACTGATTAAAGGGGCCAAACATGATGACAACTCTGCCCCTAAATTATGACACTATGAGAGAGATATTATTGGACTTCTAAAAAAAACCTCCTTAAGTTTTATGAGCGTTCGCCGCCCTTAGATAGATTTGAGCACTTACCTAGGTATAGTATTTCTTGGGTCGAGTAACACTTATTGGGCCTGGATCATGTTGGCTGCCCCGATCAAATTGTTGAACAATTCTTATATTTTGTATGATTCTTGGATCTTCTCGAAATTCTTCTTGCTTCATCTTCTTGAACTTTATCTCTGAAAAATCATTCATTACCTTCTAATTAACTATATTCTTGAACCTTATGTTGGGAAAATCATCAATTGCCTTCTGATTGGTTTATTTCTTGAATCTTTTGCTGGGAAAATCACTCATTGCCTTCTGATTAATTGCCTTCTTGAACCTTTTGCTGGGAAAATCATTTGTTGTCTTCTGATTAATATCTTTCTTGAACTTTGTGCTGGGAAAATTATTCATTACCTTCTGATTAATTGTTTCATTGAACCTTATGCTCCGATTATTATTTATTGTCTTCTGATTATTTTCTTTCTCGAACCTTCTGCTGATAAAATCATTCTTTGCCTTTTGATCAGCTGCTCCATCATTCTTCAAGATTAATAACACATCCTTGTAAGATACCATTTCCTCAAGTAGTGGATTTGTCGTCTTGCCTTTATTTGGTGGAAAAATCTCATCTTCATGTGTTTTGAATATTTCTTCCTTCTTGACATGGGTCTTCAACATCCATTCTGGTCTTAACTGCAATGGTTTCTCTTCAATTAAATTCACTACTTCTGTTCTCTGATTTGGCACACTCTTGCATTGTATCCACATTTTGGTTGTATTCATCTTCTTTCTTTGAGGTGCCTTTAAATATTGATCTTCCTTTCTCCGATTGACAAACTTTACTTCTTCAGCCAGTTCAGGTTTTTCTTTTTGGTGGTTCCACAGGCCCCACGATTTTCCAGTATTCTCACTGCCTTTGTTTATGGCCGAGTATATTGTTCTTCAAAACATTTTTCCTACAAACAAAATCTTTTTGGTTTTTTAGTTTTTCAATTTATTTTGGATTTTTCGAAATATTTTGAAAATTGGAAATAAAAGAAGACTTATTTATGAATTCAGGTGATTTAAAACCCTCAACCAGTCGAATTGACTCAACAGAATGAGTTAGATACTTACCTGACTCAGCCTCTATTGTTCTTACCACTTTTTGTTCATCCTCTTGTCTTGTAGACTTAAACATGGTTGATGGTTGTGTAGGAGGCATTATATTTTTATCCCTTAGATGAGGTGGCTTGTAAATGGGTTGGCTTCTTGTTACATTTTGAACTTCATCATCACCCTCACTTTTGAACGGATCCACCCACATAGAGGAAGATTTATTCGTTGGATGTACTGGATCAGGCAAGATATCTGAAAGGTAGACTGGACTCGCCGGTGTTTGAACGGGATAAGACAAGATCTCTGAAATATGAATAGGCCTAATGGGTGCCTCCTGCTTTGGTAGAAGGTCAGAGATATGCATAGGCTCAGCTGGGAACCGGTTGGAATTTGGCACGTTCCTCGGTTGCTCAACTCCATAATAATCTACCATTAATTCAGACAAAATAACAGGACGATTAGTTGTTGAATTAAATGAGTTCACAGTTTGTACCTGATCCGTGAAGAGTTCACTGATGTGGACGGGCCGATTCATCGCAGTTTCTTGCTTGTGGATTGAGTCGGTTAAATTTGTTTCATTTTCCGCCAAGACAAAATTGACCATGGGTTTCCTTTGATGATATTGCAATGGGTTTGTATTCAGTTGCTTTCTATCCCAATAATTCCTTTGTGGACGTCCATATCTTCCTGATTTCAGTTCTGGCTCTGCCCTTGGTGTAGTCCTACAGGTGATGCAATTACTGATGCAACTGGAACATTATTCACTTAACTTTCTTCAGTAAATGGGGCCCTTCCGCAATTATTCCCATTAAATTCCTCTGGGTTGGTCAACCTTGTCATTCTGCCCGTGTACAATGCATTTTCAATCTGTGAACCCGCCTTCCATAAAGAGAGTAATGTTGGATGGTAAGACAATATCAACTGATTCCAATATTCATAGTTCAAGTAGTTCATTATCATATCAACCATATATTCTTCAGTTAATTTTTCATCGAGCTCTAATGCCTTGGTCCTCTAACGTGGAAATAATTCTGTAAATGCCTCATTGGGTTCTTGTTTAACTGCCTCCAAATGCTTGCGGGTAAATTGAATGTCAGTGATTTGTGTAAAACGCCTCACAAACATGTTAACCATATTCTTCCATGTAGAAACCGACCTTGGGTCTGTCTTCATCAGCCATTTTAGGGTTGTTCCTTTCAAACTCCTTTGGAACAATTGAACTAGCAACCCATCATTAATACCCAATGGTTTCAAATACCCAACATACATGCGAATATGAGATTTTGGGCACCCAGTTCCATCATATTTATCCATATCCGGAAATTGGAAGCTAGGAGGTAAACGAATATCTGGATAAGGGTATAACCTATCCATGTCTAATGTACCTTCACCCATTTTCTGTAAGGTCCTTTCAATCTCTTTAAGCCTCTGGGCTAATTGTCTTTCTCGTGCCGTGGTCCCACCCATTTCATCAAAATTTTCATTTTTAACCTTTTCAAAATTATTCTTTTTGACCTCTTCATAATTATGATTAATTTTGTCATTTTTCATATAAGCCCTAACATGTTTTCCTATGGACTTAGCAATGGACTCGAGAGTAAACTTCTTGGTCTCGGCTTCCAACTCTGTGAACTTGGTATCCAACATCTTCTGGAATTGTTCGTGCAACCATGACAATGCCCCAGTGTCAATATTCATTTCGGATGCTATAGTCATTTTTCTATTTCAAAGGAAACAAAAAATGATATATGGTAACACAAGGGTGCTTATGCCTCGGATTTTGTGCAACAATGAATGCAATTTACAATTAATGCACGTGCATGCAGGTTTCACTAACTCTTGGGTAGGCTTGGGTTACCTTAGCAGAATATACCTCAGATGTAGTCGAAACTAGTCTTCTTTGGTACTGGGATAAGGCTTGTGGTGGTTCGGCTGATAACGCCCAGTGGGTTCAGCTTACTAGCCACAGATTTTCCTAAAATCGGACTCGGACGATGCAAAATGGAATGCAAAAGTGCAGATGGGTGCGTGCACGTGTTTGTGTGCAATTACCGAGCAGTGTAAAATCAAAATCCTAAAATCCCAATTATTTTTCGAGTTAGATTCTCAAAGTCCCCAGCAGAGTCGCCACTGTGGATACCGTCGAAATCGGTTAGGATCTCTAAATATCCAAAATGGGAATCACGTAAAGAAATAATTATTATACGAAGTCGCCACCCAACTTAGGGAGTTGGGACCCAAAAGAAACACCGGTCCAAAAGTACACAGATAAGGTCCAAGAATCAAGATACGGGCTAGGAAGGTGTGAGGCACCTAACCCGTCCAATCCGAAGATTGGCCTTTACTTTATAATTGGGATTTTAGGGATTTTGAATATTAAACACAATATAAGATAATAAACTCATAAAAAATAATTTAATACAAGAATATTATATGTGTCGGCTAGCTCTTTATCCGGCCGATTATATCTCCTGCTCTCAAAACAAAAACTTGATTAAAAAGATGATCACAAAAAGTTTTTATTAATATTATTAGAAAAGAAATCAAAGAAACTCCAATATTATTATTATTATTGTGACGATTGAATTATTATTATTATGAAAAAAACTTCATGAATTAAACCACTACTCTGCGTACGAATGAAATCTACATATGCCTATTATGTTCTGGGACACTACGTAAATAAGTTGTTATAACCGACTAACCATGCAAAAATCTAACTTCATTAAATAATGCCTTACAGGACCCTACGTTCTAACGAATGGAATGATTGATGATGTGAAGTTTAATGACTTATGACCTAATGCATGCGAGATATATTACTACAGATGAAGAATACTTGAATAATAAACGTAAGCTAGATTGGGAGTCTAAACATGACGAAATATGGAGAGATTACTTTTATTCAAAATTAATATTACACATGCTCAATACGTATGATGCTTTCTCATGAAATCAGATTGATAAACTAAAATAAATAGGCAGATGAACACCGAACCAGTTTTCGCAAACAGATGATTAAAATGTTACTTATCTTAATAAACGAATCCAACAATGATGCCGCGTATCGTATCCGAACACCAGCCTTTTTCTCGTATAAATTATGTCTTTCCTAATACTTTTTCTCCCAATATCTTTTTCTCCTAATGTTTTCCTCTCTAATTTTTCCTCATAGATACCCCAAAATTCCTCTCTGAAATTCCTCTCCCTTTTCCAAAACACCAAAACTAGCTCACTATTTATATATTTTTTCAATTAACCATAACCATAAGATTAATTGACTTTGATCCGACCGTTCACATTAAAACCCTAAATATCATTTCCATTTTAAAAATATTATTTCTCATATATCCAATATTATTCCCACAATTAAAAAGATTTCATTTAAGCCTAGGATTTTAGTTTAATGGAAAGACTTGGGAACTAATCCAAAACGGTGACATTTTTGCACATTTTACTTGGGTGGACGTCTAAACTAATTGGACTGGCTTGACATCTTTTACTCACGCCTTAAAGGACCAATGAGCGAACTAGTGGACTTTTGGTATGGGTTGAATGTATCTATCGTTTAACCACGGCCATTCATGGCACTAACATTAGGTGGACTTGGATGGTGACCATCTAGTTTGTGTAGGTATTGTTTATGGGCTTGACTAATTTCCACCAATGACCAAAATTTAGATTAAGCTCGTCACTAAACCCACTTTCAGTACGACTACTTCGGATAAGATTTTGCGGCGAATCTTCACAACCCATGTTCATGTGCAAAATATTGGGGTGTCTACTCTGAGTACATCCAATGTTACTAGTATTTCGACACGAGATGTCCTCGAGTACATCAAGCAACAACATAGGATCTAACTGGTTACATCCAGTGTTAATACTACTATTTGGAGCAATAAAATAGAACGTATCTAGCTACATCCAGTGTTGTGTTATTACTCTCATTTCAATTCCAATAAACATACTAAGGTTTTGTAAGTTATATCCCAACTTAAAATTAGATGTAAACCAGTTACATCCTAAGTTAAAGTTAGACGTAAACCAGTTACATCTTAAGTTAAAGTTAGATGTAAACCAGTTACATCCTATCAAATTTAGTCGTAGAGATGCTATATGCCATAGAAAATCACTCGTGCATTCTTACAAACACCCGTTGAGCATGACTTTGATTATGCATATTCTTAGAATACAATTCATATAACCATATGCAAACCATTTCATCCAAAACATACAATTCATATAACAGAGATGCAATCCAGTTTCATCCAAAACATAAACATAATTTTTTTTTACAACAACCCAACTAAAATCCAGTTACATCTAGTGAAATATAAATAAAATCAACCAATTCAACAAACCAATCATGCAATTCTGAAAATAAAATCAGAACCAAATTAGGGTTTGGAAACTTACTACTTCTAGGGAACATTTTGTGAAATTAATCGATTCAAAGCCTAATTAGGCTATAAATCCTTCATGTCGGAGTTGGTGTTCGTGTTTGTAGATGGCGGAGAAACCAATTTCAACGATGATGTCTCCAGTTTCAAATATGATGATATTGTTGATGGTGTAGGCGGTAAGAAAAGATGATGATACTATTGCGAGCAGAAGGTGGAGAAACCAATTACAACGATGAATGAAGATGTGTTGATAAATACTTCTGACTGAGTCGACTTGGTGTTGATTAATGAAGATGAAATTGTGGTGGATTTTTGGTGTGGTGGAACTGGTGGTGGTGCTGGTGGTGAAGAAATTCTGATGTAGAACGAGAGAAGTTTTTGATGATGTCTATATTGGAGAAGGTGAGAGCAGTTTGGATCTGGTTTTTATAGACGCTACGGAGAAGATGAGAAGAAATGTTCCCCGTCTGATATTTAGTAGTGTGATAGAAAGGGTAGTTATGTCTTTTTCTAATAAAAATATGTACTGTCCATTTAACCCGGGGAAAAAGCGTCCATTTGACCCAGAAAAAGTGCAATTTTGGCTATATAGCCCATTTTTTGTAAAAAAAAAATAATAGTTGGCTCAAGAATGATCCTATCAAATATTTGTATACGCTGGTTGGACTAAATTAACTTTAATTGTACTAAAACAGAAACTCTTCCGACCTTCACAGTCGGAAGAACTTAGTTCTTTCCTTGGATCACATTAAAAAAAATATTCTAAAACGCGTCTATTTCCGACATCTGCTACATTACCAGCATTTAAAGAATGACCAGAAAGAAAGGAAAAAAACCTGAAATCTGCCGACTCCCTACGCCAAATCTATACTAGCCTTTAACCAATTAGGCAATCACGCATTCAGTTTGGGTCCCATCGCATTCGGTTTACAAAATTACAACTGGTGGTCATATGACTCATATAACTAAAACAGAAACCAGAACTCAACAGTTATTAGCAACATATTAAAATATAAGGAAAAAACTGCAGAAAAAAAAATACTGCTCTGAGGAGGGAAGAAATTAAAATTGCATATCCAGTTGACGAATAACACCAAATATATGAGAACCCCAAATCAAACAAGTTTGCATGGGTACACAAATAAATCTCACGCCAATAACTCTTGAGGAAGAAATTACTAAAAAGAAGAAAACAGAAACACACATAAAGATCGAAAAACTGAGACAACTTCAATGCTAGGCACCCTATAATCCGTTACTTCTACCCTCAACTTGAACCTCAAAGGTGCTCTAGCTACAGTCTCTCGGCTTTCTAATGGGAGCCTTGAAAAAATATATGGTTCGTGACCATAATACAGATTACAGATAAATTTTAGACGCGGCTATTACCTTAGCATGATAAAACAAAAGTCAAACCAAGCCACCCTTTGCGAAGTAGTAAGGCTGCAACCAGAAACTTAAGCCTTAAGGGGCTTGACAATCTCCCATGTGAAATCGGGATCATCACGGCCAAAATGCCCGTAAGCAGCAGTCTTTTGGAACCTGTAGTTTCCTCCTCTCTTAAGGTCAAGGTTGATTGACATCATTCCTGGCCTGAAGTCGAAGTTCTCCTTTACCAAAGCTAGGATATCCTTGTCAGGGATAGTTCCTGTTTTGTAAGAGTCCACGAAGATGGATAGTGGCTCAGGCACACCGATAGCATATGACACTTGAACAATGCAACGTCTGGCTAGCCCTGCTGCCACTATACTCTTGGCAGCCTGCCTGACAATGTAAGCACCACTTCTGTCAACCTTTGTTGGATCCTTACCGGAGAATGCACCTCCACCATGGGCACCCCAACCACCGTAGGTATCGATAATGATCTTCCTTCCAGTGAGTCCTGCATCTCCATGAGGTCCACCAATGACAAAACGACCTGATGGGTTCAAGTGAAAGATGGTGTTATCGTCAAGGTACTTTGCTGGGATTACTGGTGTGATAACATGCTCCTTCAAGTCCTTGGCAATCTCCTCGTTTGTGACAGTTTCGTCATGCTGGGTAGAGATAAGAACGGTGTGGACCCTGATAGGGATCATAGCTCCGTTGTCATTCTTGTACTCAACAGTCACTTGGGTCTTTCCATCGGGTCTCAACCATGCACATGTTCCATTCTTTCTCACCTCAGTAAGCTTGGCTCCGAGCTTGGTGGCAAGGACGTGAGTTAGAGGCATCAATTCAGGAGTCTCATCGGTGGCATATCCGAACATGTGACCTTGATCACCAGCTCCAATCTCCTCGGGCTTCTTTGTAAGGTGACCGTGGACACCCTGAGCAATGTCGGGACTTTGTTGCTCGATGTTAACAAGGACATTGCATCTGTCACAATCAAGTCCAACATCAGCTGACACGAAACCGATTTCTCTGCAAGTATCTCTTACGATCTTCTCGTAATCAACCTTAGCCTTGGTGGTGATTTCACCAAAGACCATAACCATGTTTGTCTTGGTACAGGTCTCACATGCAACCTTGCTCTCGGGATCTTGCTCTAAACAAGCATCGAGGATGGCATCTGAGACTTGGTCGCAGAGCTTGTCTGGGTGACCTTCATTGACAGATTCGGATGTGAATAGGAAGGTATCCATCTGTAAAAGCACAACAACATTAGAATATATTCAGTCAAGTATTCAACCATAAACAACAAGTATACTACTCACATCTCATATCGATTCAAATTAAACAAAAAAATTGTTCCAAATCATATGTACTACACATTATTAAACAGATCTAACGAGAAACTACTCCAGATGTGTGATTTAATCATCAATCATGCACCGTTCTTAATTTGACAAACACCAATGCATACAAGTGTAATCCATGTGGGCGCACTGTCAATAACTCATCAAGCAGACACTGACTACGAACTAATTTAAACTGTTAACGTGGACAAAAATCATTGTGTTCTATGGATGTGTTGGCTATATTGTAAACTGGGTGCGAAAAATGTCATATTATTATACAGGATTAGAAGTATCGGATCTGACACTATCCCGCATTTCCACATTACACCTGAGATCCGATCTGACATTACACGGACAAACATATATCAACTGACAAAACATAAGTACAGTAGTACACATTAGACATAGATCTGCTTAACATCTGTACCGAATAGGCATAAAACTGACGAAACAAAAAGTAGAACATTAAACATAGATCTGCTCAACAGTAATTCCGAATATGTACATTACGGAAGTTTAAGCTAATTTCAGTATATTTCTACGTACGAAATCAATGCTCTAAAGAGATCCTCGAAACTAAACTCTACAACAATGTAAGATAAAGAAGAAGTCGATCTCTGTCAGACGAACTCGAAATCTAATTCAGATGGAATCATGTATCGAAATACTTAACGAGATCAAATCTTACATTAAAATCAATGAAATCAAAATACTACGGATTGAATTGAGAAACTCAATTCATTCACAATTTACAATGACAAATGAAATTTGCAGAAATGAAAATCAAGATCTGAAATTGTGAGAAAGGAAAGGAGAAAGAATTACCTCTGCGGGAAATACTTAGGAGAGAAATTTGAGAGTGGGAGAGGAGATCTGGTGAACAAATGAATGAATGATTCAAAGGAAATGGTGTTGTTATTAAATAGGGATAAAACAGGGGCAAATCTAATCTTGGACTCGTTCCCTTTTGTCGGTATCTTTAACCGTAATAAAAACAGTAAAATACGGCTTAACGAACACATGGCGGAAGATCATTGGTTTAATACAAGCTATACTCCCGGTAAGGGGTGTAGTGTATTCAGTGGAGGCTAACAGAATATCCTATTTTTCCGATTAGAAAACGTGTGGGCCCTACTGAAACAAAGAGATTCTCTAGAGATGTGTATGGAAAATAATCCAACGGTTGGATTATGTATTTTGCATGTTGTGGTTTGATATTACTATAAAATAATTTGCACCACCTACTACGAGGCTTATAATTGGCTCCATATAGTGTTCAGTGTTGTCACTTCACTAACATGAAATGTCCACTGGGGAATAAAATCGGTGTTGTAATCTTGTATCAAAATAAATAAATTAAAATCGGTGGAGTCGGTAAGATATGTAGGTTGGATGTCGTAAATGTCCACATAAAAGTATAGCTGTTCTGTTTATGTATCAATTTTTTTTGTTAACTTTATTTGTATTTGTAAGGGATGTACCGACCCTAGTCAGTAATTCTCCGAATGATTCACGAACGTATCCGAACTGACCGAATCCGAATGATACTTCCGAACTATTTGAACTCCGAACCTAGTTCCCGGATTATATGGACCTCACGAATGATTCGCGAACGTATCCGAACCGACCGAATCCGAATGATATTTCCGAACTAAAACTCTCATAGGCAAACTCTCTCGACTGAGTTGTTGATTGATTTTTGTTTGATTTTGTATATACTTTATATTTAAATACAATTATTCAGTTAAAATTTTCTATTGGTAGTTGTTTAACCAGTGTTTTATGTATTGATTTTTGTTTAAAAGTCTATAAACTCGTTTTATAATACATTTATGCGATTAAATTGTTTACTTCTTGTTAAATAATGACGCTAAAATGTTTTTTTCCATCTTATAAATCATATACAAATAAAATTAGTCTCGTAATAAGGTCATAATACTTATCAATTTATCATATATAAGTAAATAGAATTTTAAGTGCCGAACTCACATTTATGAAACGAATATGCACGTATGTATGCCGTTCCGAACTACTGTCCGAACAACGAACCGTTGACCGGATTTTTGACTGAATCCAACCTATCCGAATCCATATAATTCCCGTACGTATGCCGTGCCGAACTACTACCCGTACCCCGAATTGCTAACTAGGGTACCAACTACTAAGTTCGGTTGAGCTGTCTTTCCAAGGACATCAGAATCTCTAATACACAGAGAGAAGAGAAGTTCCGTTGAGTTCGTCGCACTTAAAGACTTGGACCACTGTCTAGGTTGTAGGTAAGGACGTAGATTATACGTCACTATAAAAATGTGAGCTTCTGGGTCAATTTGGTGTCGACTAGAATTTTGGATAATTTGGTATTCTAGAGCCTAGTTAGCAATTCGGAATTCGGAAAACGTACGGAACGGCAAACGTACGAGTATTATACGGTTTTGTAAAATTCAGATTCGGTCAACGAGACGTGATTCGTCAGTAATTCGGAACGGCATACGTACGTGTATAATTCGATTTATAAATGTGAGTTCGACTCTGGAAATTCGGTATCTATATATACTGAATAATTTATATTTATAAGGTCATAGACCAATTTTTATGCATCTGTGCGAGTTATTTAAAGAAAAAATAAAATTAATATGATGATATTAATAATATATACAACATTAGTCATCCAAGAGGACGTGGTATAGTGGTTTAGATGCTTGGTTAGTGAGTTTGAGATCTCTCTTACCTTCACCTTCAAATTTTTCCACTCATTTTTATTTCATAAAAATTACAACAACGTCTAATATTGGGTTGTGTATGCCCGGGAGGCAGTAAACCCCAAAAAGTTGGGCCTTTAAAAACGTAAAAGCTAAAGAATTTATGGCGAATTAAGCAGGCGTATCATTCGGGATTCGGGATACGTAAAATTCGTGAACGATTCACGAATAATCCGGGAATGCCACATAATACGCGACTTGGGTTCGGAGTTGCGAACGTACGTGAATAAAACTTTAAAATTCGTGATACAGAATAATTCGTGAATCATTCGCGAACTTACTAAGACTAAGTCTTATGGGCTAGATTGGAGGTGCTAGATTAGCACATAAGTGTTGCAATTCCAAAAAAAAGTGTAGCAAAAAATTTAACACTAGTTCTCTTTCCTACCAGATGCTATCATGTGAAGTAGCATGCTAGATTGATACGCAGAATGATTCAGCGCTATAAAACTACCTTTTCGCGGAATGATTTATTTGAGGATTTATTTTTGATCTCGACAATTTGAGATTGGTTTATTTGAACCATTTAGCGTTGAGCGTGGAATGATTTAGCTACTGGTATTGAATGGTTCAATATTTGCTGACGTGGACTGCTAATATAGCTGCTAGATTAGCACTCCCATAAGACTTAGGAGGTATTCCTGACTACTAATCTAGGTGCTAGACTAGCACCCCATAAGACTTAGTCTAACTAGGTTCTAGAGCGGGATTATTTTTTTTTCTCGAAAAAGAGGTAAAATACCTCATTGCATACATTGATAAAAATGGAACTTAGAACTTTGAGGGTCATTTACGGTTACAAGATTTATATAGTTCCTGATATAAAGATGATGAAGAATTGCCACTAAATCCTATTCTTTTCATATATGCTTGATTGCATTTCTATTACAAAAAATGGCTATGTTTGCTGCGTTCCTAATATTAAATCTTGAAGTTAACAGAAAAGCCGAGACCTTGAAATTTATACAAGTGTTTGGACTAATATCAAAGTCTACACTAATATTATATCTATTTTGCCTTGCTTTTGCATATCTTCCCATCAACAGCTGGAGAGTTGGACTCGAATCACTTTGGAAAATAACATTGTGTCCACTCCATTCAGTTTCCCATTGAATGGCCGCATCAGCTCCTTTCTCTTCAAGTTCTTCTCTTGTGGTACAGTTTGCATAGGAACCCCTTGCTTCAATAATTGAACCTACATAATCAATCAAAGTTAGACCAATTCCAGAAGTGTTTAAAGGAAAGTTCATCGATAAGGCTGTGGATATTCTTATGCTCATAGATGTTATTTCCTTATTTGGTTCCCTTTCTAGTATCTTTAGAACTTCATCTTTCGAAGGATTATAATACAAAGTCTGCATCTCGCAATAATCGGGATTATTCACATACATGATACTGTTTATGAATCGCACGATAGTGTTCGCAGTAGTTTCACTATTTCGTTGTTTATGTTGAAAAACATTTTCATACCTAGCCTTCCAGATGTGCCAAGTGATTACAATACAAAATTATGGCCACTGTATTATACAATATCCTCTATTTTTATCACAAAACCAATTATTCGACCAATCATGGAAATCACTACTGGTTCCTTTCACATAATTCATATCAAAATTTAAGTGCATCCATACCTGTTTTGCGAAATTGCAATCAAGAAAGAGATGGGTGAGAGATTCATCTTCTCTTTTACATAGACTACATTTAGAATGAACATATGGAAGGATAGCATTAATTCTCATACCTGTAGGTAGGATTGATTGTGCCGCTTTCCAAACAAATATTCTAATAGAAGGGGTTACTTCAAGATGCCATATTCTACTCCAATCAACTAGATTATTTTCACCACTATTTATGGAATGATAAAGAGATTTGACTGTGAAGATACCTTTACTATTTAGTTTCCAGTGAGCAATGTCTTATATGTCCTGTATAGGTATTTGAATTTTCCTTATCTTTTCTATTGTTTTGGTATCAAAACATGCTCTTAGTTTTTGGTCATCCCATTCTTTGTTTATTTTGAAAAGATGACTTACCTTTTTCATGTTATCGGTACCAAAAGCTGGTTTATATATGGGTGCAATGGTATCAGGTATCCATTGGTCTTCCCATATATCAATTAAGTTACCATTTCCTAGAGTCCAAAACAGTTTTTCTTTATTAGTTGTACCCCAATATGGATACCTTTCCAAACCCAACTATCTTCATCACCTGGTTTATCTTTTATGTGTAATATGTCACAAGTTGGGAAATATTTGGCTTTTAGAATTTTTGTCGAAAGAGAATCAGGATTCTCTTTAAGTTTCCACACCATCTTTGTTATCATTGCCATGTTAAAGTTCTCAACATTTTGTATTCCTAAACCTCCTTCCTCTAATAGTTTAGAAACCGCTTTCCAAGCTTTTAGGTATACGCCTTTCTTACCTTTGTCATTTTTTTCGTTTTGATCTTTTCCCCACCAATAGTCACGTTAGAGATTAGTTACAGTTTTACAAATATTTTTTGGGATTTTAAAACAGTTCATGTGATAGACTGCCAAGGAGGAGGTTACATTTTTTTTTATCATAACAGTTCTTCCCATTGTGTTTATGTTGATTCCTTTTCAGTTCCGTAGTCTTCCTTTCATCTTTGGGACAAGTAGTTCGAAACTTTTTATTTTAGATCTATTAGTAAAGAAAGGAGCACCTAGGTATATGTCATCTAAAGGTATAGAGTTCACTCCCAGGATTTGTTTGACTTCCTTCATTATGTCAGGATCAGTCTTTGGACTAAAGAACACTCCTGATTTATTGAGATTTATCAGCTGACCTGAAGAGATTCCAAAATATTTAAACAGAGTGACAAGATTATGGCAAGTTTTCTTATCGGCTTTCCAAAAATGATACAGTCATCTGCAAAGAGCAGATGACTAATAGATGGAGCAAGATTCAATATTTTGATGCCTTTAATTAGACTTTATTCTCAGCATCTAAAATTGTACGAGACAAGGCCTCCATAAAAAAAAAGGAATAAATAGGGGGACAAGGGATCACCCTGTCTTAACCCTCTTGTTGGTTTGTAGAACTCTGTAGGGGAACCATTTAAAAGAATGGACAGTGAAGTGCTTGAGATACATTGATAAACAAGCTGATACCTCTTTTCCGAAAACCCAAGTTTTCCCATAATTTCCATTAAAAAGTCCCATTCGACTCTATCAAATTCTTTTGACATATCGATTTTAAGTCCCATGAGACCTTTTTTTGCTTTAGTTTTTCTAATTTTGTGAATTATCTCGTGGGCTATAGTTATGTTATCTGAAATTTGACGGCCTAAAACAAACGCTGACTGAAAATGACTTATCATTTTTGTGGAGAAGTCCTTTCATTTTGTTAGCCATAAGTTTAGAGATAACTTTATAACTAGTATTGCTCAGAGCTATTGGTTTGAACTCTGTCACAGTAGTTGGATTTATTGTCTTGGGAATCAGAAAGATGAAGGAAGTGTTCAACTCTTTAGCCAAATAACCACTTTTAAATAAATTTTGTATCATATCCACCAGATCTTTCCTAACTATATCCCAATTTTGTTGGAAAAAGTTTGGAGGAAAACCGTCTAGACCCGGACTTTTGTCTGGATCCATAGAGAATAGAACTTTCTTAATCTCTTCTTCAGAAGGTAAAGAGCAGAGATCAATGTTTTCATTTTCCGTTACACATGTGGGAATCTGATCAATCATTTCCCTATCAATGTTAGGATTTACATTAGTGGCAATATTATGGAAGTGTTCAGTTATACAGTTAGAAATTTCTTTTCTAGTATTAAGCCAAATACCATATTTATTCAAGATACTTTCTATTCTATTTCTGTGATAGTTTCTATTTCTGCGATAGTTTCTATATTCTATTAGAGCGGGAAGGGGTGGACAATAGAGTTAAGGTCGCTTTAGGAACATGTATATTGGGTTACAAGCTCACATTCACAAATATTTTGTGTTGTTTGAGCAACGAGGGGAAAATATTAAATCATAAAGAAGGTAGAGTTTTGGAGCTTGGATCAAATTATTACAAATTTAAAAGTTTTCTTTCTTTTACGATACTACGAATTTTGAGTTACAACCAATGTTATATTTTGGACTTTTTAATACGAGCATTTTTAGAGGCCACTTTTTTTTTTTTTTTTTGAAAAGAGAACTATATTTAAAACCGACTAGGTGGGATTGAAAAATTCCCACTTAGCATTGTACAGAGAAGATAAGTTATTTCCTGGCAACAATCTTTCCCATTTTCCCCTTTGTCAGGGTGGTCAAGGAATTGTTTCGCCTGGTCACATAAGTTTTGGCTATGCCTCTTAATTAGGTTAAAATTCAGCAAATTAAAATTTTAGTAAATAAGGTTTGTTGCATAATTAAACAGGACATTGTCTTCATTTCCTTTTTGCATTTATTTTTTCCCGTTGAGTTATCTTCGAACCTTTGTATCTTCCACTTCCAGAGTGATATCCTTCCATTCTTTATTTTGAGCTATCAGTAGGCTTGCTAAAACTCCGATTGCAATGTCTTGACTTGAAATTCCTGTCGTGCAGTATACTCCTACGGATCCTGTATTAACATCATTTTCATCAGTGAAGTTCAGTATTATTGATGACTTCTGTTGTTCCATGTTGAGATAAGCTTGTATGCCAATGGTGTGCACTGGTTTTAGTACTTCCAGTTGAATGGAGTCATTTTGGTTTATGGATGGCTTTCTGATTTGAACAAAGTTTTTCTTAGATTTCTGGTGGGCAGATATCTGTTTTCTTATGAGGTCTATGGTGAATGTTGGGTTCAGTTTCTGACCTTGAAAAGTTATAGAACACCTTGATTTCCATATTCCCCAGCTGATAGTTGCACAAATTTCTGGAAAAATTGAAATTCGTTGATTACTGTGATCTGTGCTATCAAACCAAGAGAGAAACCAATCATCTAAAGAAACCAAATTCCTAGTACTATTAGGTTGCCCTATGTTCATTCCAAACCAGATAGCACGGTTGAAGCTACACTCTAGGAGTAAGTGCTTAATAGTTTTATCACTATTGTTACACAAATTGCATAATGGGAAGATATCAACGACTCTCTTGTGAAGATTATGTTCACTTGAAGGATATCATGCAACATTTTCCAAGCGAAAAGTTGTATCCTGGGGATAGTGTCCAGCTTCCATATATTTTTCCAAATATCATGATTGTGTTGTATATCTTCTTCGATGGTGGGTCTAGTGTTGACAAGAAAATTGTAAACTTTTTTAACAGACAGACCACCCCTGGTATTAGTTAACCAAACCAATTTATCCTTATCATCAGTATTCCCAGAGATCATAATTTGATTTATATTTTCAACCACTCTTGGTTGGAAAATTTGGTTAAGGAATGCAGTATTCCAGTCACCCGAAGAAGGAGTAATCAATTGATTAACATGAGTTAAGGTGTTTTCTATCATTAGTGATATATCTTCCTTACTGATGATATTAGGAGAGTTTTTTGGAATCCAATTATGTTTCCAGATATGTGTGGTTGTGCCATTTCCTATACGCCAAAAGGCGTTTTCCTTGACAATTCTAAGGCCTTTCCATAGGAATTTCCAAAGCCAAGAGCTATTTGGCTTTGGTTTATTTCCATTGAGCATCAGAGGAGAGAACTCCTTGAAATACTTTGCCTCCATAATTTTCCCCCACAGACTATCTTGACTGTGGATAAGTCGCCAAACCGTCTTGGCTATCATAGCAAGATTGAAGTCATCAAACTTTTTGAAACCTAGACCTCCTAAGTCTTTTGATTTACATAGCTCCATCCATTTCCTGGGGCAAAGCCCTCTAGTTTTCCCTTCTTTATGCCCCTGGAAGAAGCTTCTGTTGAGGGAATCCAACTTTTTTGTTATGTTTTTAGGAATGACAAAACAAGTCATTTGATAAGATGTCATAGAATCAGCTACATGTCTGATCATGACAGCTTTCCCAGGGGGCGACAGATGTATCCCCCTCCATCCTGGTAGTCTCCCTTTGAGTCTTTCCACAATAGATTCAAAACATTGGGTTTTGGATCTGTGTGTAAATAGGGGCATCCCCAAATACTTATCTTCTAGTATGATCCTACCCACTTTCATGATATTAACCAGATCTCTTGCTAGACTATTATTCACGTTGTTGCCAAAGAAAATTCTAGATTTTTGGTAATTTATGAGTTGCCCCGATCCTTCACTAAAAGTGTCCAAAATTTTGATTAATTTTCTACATTCTTTTTTGGTAGCTCTAGCAAAGATTAGACAATCATCTGCAAACAGAAGATGGGTTATATGTGGTGATCTCAGTGTAACTTTTATTCCATGAATTTTCCCTTTATCTTCTGCATCTTTAATGACTCGAGAGAGTCCTTCCATGCACAAAATAAAGATATAAGGCGACAGGGGATCTCCCTGTCGCAGCCCTCTAGTAGGTTTGAAAAAGTGAGTTGGAGATCCATTTAGAAGCACCGATGCAGTGGTGGTTTCAATGCACTGAGATATGAGCTCGCACCATTCATCTCCGAATCCTAGTCTTTTCAAAGTTTGTAGGAGGAATTCCCATTCCACTCTATCAAATACCTTTGACATGTCTATTTTTAGCCCCATATAACCAGCTTTACACTTTTTCCTACTTCTCATAGTATGTATAATTTCATGGGCTATGATAACATTGTCTGAAATTTGTCTCCTTGGGACAAAGGCAGACTGGTAAGGAGAAATTAACTTATCTAGCAAGGGTTTTAATCTGTTGGCTAAGATCTTGGAGATAAGTTTGTCGACCGTATTACAGAGAAAAATAGGTCTAAATCCCCAGGAACAGAAGGAAACTTAACCTTAGGGATTAGAGTGATGAAAGTGGCATTGATTTCTTCTAAAAGAGATTTATGTTTAAAGAAACCTTGGACAGAGGCGATAAGATCAGTTTTTACCAAATTCCAATTTTTTTGGAAGAAGATTGTCGGGAAACCATCAGGTCCCGGTGCTTTGTTCGGTTGCATGCCAAACAAAGCAAATTTTATCTCTTCTTCAAGAGGTAGGATCAAGAGAGAACCATTATCTTCTTCAGATATGCATCTAGGGATCAAATCTAGGATGCTGGGTGAGATAGGTTTCTTATCAGAATAAGCGATCTCAGAAAAATGATAAAGCTGAACATTTGCAATATCCTTTCGATCTTTACACCAAACATCATTTTTATGTTTTAAGGTATCAATTCTAAGGCGATGGAAATTTTGTTTGGTAGATTAGTGAAAGAATCCAGTATTACGATCACCTAATTTGATAGAGTTTTCAGTAGCTTTTAGTTTCCAAAAGTCTTCCTCAAAATTGCACCATTTTTCAAGTTCAGAATTAAGATGACTTAGAAATTTTGAGTTCTCTGGAAGATTGATAATGTTTTTTTTCCTTTTCTATAACTCTAGTAGTTTTCTTAATATGATATTGAATATTCCCAAAATAGTCTCTATTCCACTTTTTGATGAGTATCTTAACATTTTTGAGTCTAGAGACTAAGACAAAAGATGGTGAACCTTGAATATCAATGTTCCATGCTTCCTATATAACATCAAGGCAAGAGGGATCTTCTAGAAAAAAACCGAAGAACTTAAAAGGCTTCGCTCCATCCTTCCAAATTGGAGAAGTTTTAAGCAGAACGGGCGAATGATGATAGACGCATTTATGTGTCTAATTAGTCCTCAATGTTTCGTATTGTTAGTGCTCGTTTTTGTCCTTATTATGGTGTTTTGTGTGTTTGTAGGTATTTTTTTGGAAATAAATATTGTTGAAAAATTCGGCTCGAAAAGTTTCTCGGAGCACCCCCGGAGGACACTCGCTATACGGACCCCAGATTTGGCTAAGGGGCACCCGGGCTATATATATCCCAAATTCATTCTCAGCACCCACGGCTATATATAGCCCTTATCCATCGCACCCATCTTCACCGTTTTGAATTTTGAGAATTGGCGGGAAAAGCTAGTTCACTAATGGCAGAACTAGGGTTGCGATTTTGAAGCTGTTCCCGTGAGATTCAATGGATGGAATTTCGTGGGAAGGCCTGTTTAAGCTTAACAGGAGTGGTATGGTTGATCGTTTCGTTAAAATTGGCTGCATCGTCGGATGGAAGAAAATAGGGGAGAACGTGCATGGGAGGACAGTTCACGAGTTTGTATGAGATTTGAACGTGATTTTTACGTGCATGATGACTCTAGCAAACAACCAGGAGTGTGTATAAGATAAATAAGGAAGATTCAGCAGCTGTAGACGCGTGGAAGATCAAATATTTGGAAAATATTTCCGTGAGAATAAAAATAATAAAGAGAAGATTTTTGGAGTTACTGCGAGATATTTTGTTGCATTGTCGAGTATATAAAGGGTCCTGGGGTACAAGGCCATGACGGAGAGTTTGGGAGAATTTAGGAGCAGAAGAGAGCGAAAAACCGATCACCAGAGAAACCTGCTGCTGCTGCTGCATTCCTAAAGAACACGAAGAACAGACCAGCCAAAGTAGTCGTTCTTCAACAGTGTTTGCGACACAGACTGAGGGTCATATAGTAACAGTTACAGTGACGATATTTTTGTAACGTTCTTTGCAATAGTTCGGTTTGTAACAAATATAATTGTTACAAACCCGATTTTCATTATATTTCTCCCATTTTCATCTTTGTACACACCCTTTGAGCAATAATAATGAATTTTGAGCGTGTTTCCAACATGATGAGCGGCTAATTCTCCCACAACCAAGGCAATGAGGAAGCTATTTATGCATGACTAATTGGTAATTATTTATTTTCTCTAATTTATAATTTATAATTCACTCAATCACTGCTTTTGTAGAGTTTTTAATTGTTTGCATAATTTTCTTCATTAGTTGTGATTCAATTAGATATGTTATTCTTTGTATTAAGATAATCTATGCTTAGGGGATACAATTAATTGTTGAGAATTTGCCTGATTATTTGTGAATTAAGAAACAAAGGACTTAAAAGATAATTAGAGTTTTGGGTTATTTACCACAATTTATTCATGTGTAATAGTGGAATCAGTGTCTTGGTTATTCTCTCTTATCTTGAAATCAATTTTGATCTAAGTTTTCTTTACTTTTAAGTTTTATTAAATCTAAAATCCATTGCTTTCACAAGTCTCACGAACCTAATTACTACAACATCATTGATTCACATCAAATGATCAGAAGTTATAGGAGGCAAATGATGAAGATTTGCAGAGGGAAAGCTAGCTAGCTAAGCATCATTTGCTAGAGCTCTGTCTATCCTAGCTTCTATGAAGGCCTTACCTTGTCTTTTATTTGACAAGGTGTAAGGATATCCTACAAAACCAATATCTATCATCTTAGCTCTATTTATCAAATTATGGAAAGAGACTCTCATTCTGGTCTGAAGGTCCCCCTCCCCTTTTTTCCTCACTTTCTAAAATAAAGTTTAGATCTCCCAAAACAATCCAGGGCAAGTCTACATTTTTTTGCCAAATCTTGAAAATAATCCCAAGATTTCATCATAGCTCTCTTATTTGCATTTCCATAGACATAGGACAACATCCATTGCAGGGAGGTGGACAAATCAGTTATGACTGCATCAATCTGTGAATCATTCTGGTTAATTATATTAACTTGGATATTTGCATTTCAAGCTAGAAACAAACCACCAGCAGTCCCTATAACTCCTTTAGGTTCTACTATCGTAGAGTTTGGAAATTTGAGTTTTTTAATGACTCGATTCACAACTTCATTAGATTGCTTTGTCTCAGAGACAACGAGGATATCAGGCTGGTAATCTTTTACCAGGTTTTGGAGTTGTTTTTTGGAGAACGGTTTGCCTAATCCTTGGATATTCCAGGCTAGGATATTTAGAGACATAGTAAGAGAACGAAGATCTAATCAGAATGAAACAATCCAAGGGATATGCAGACAATCAAATTTCCAGTTCCAGCATCTTAGATGCCAAGTATAGATTTTTCTGATAATATAAGACTCCTTAACAGGGTTCTTAATGAGAGTTGAAAACTTATCTATCTTTAGAGTGTCTATCAATGGTTCTATAACGGTTATTTTAATAGTTACCACCAGGGTGTAAATGAGATCAAAATAATCCTGAAACACCCTAATTCTCAAAGAAAACTGAGCTATCAACTTAAGCCTAACATTTCTTTGTGTTCTCAGCCGACAAACAGAACCATCTTCCACAATCAGGTATAAAAGAGATATGTTGCAATCAAAATTATGAGAATCAAAATTGATGTTGGCTAATCTAGATGACAAGCAGCAGTAGTTAAAATGACTTGGATAAAGAAGTTTAGTCGATGGTTTATAATAAGAGAACCAATAAAGACGTGTTGAGTCACTTACCTGGTTTTCTGTGTTTACTTCCTGAAGTTTTTCAACTGATGCCCCTCATCCCACTTCTACATTTTCCGTGTTATCACTGAGCCCTTCTGATTGTTTCAAAGTTCCACATGGTGGCACCACCACTCTCTCAGAAGCAACGTTAATTGTAGGTGGATAGAGTTCTTGGGTATTGAGTTTGCACAGGTTTTCAAAAGTGATATAGGGAGTTTTTGGGAAAAATGGAGGATTTTGGAAAAGTGGGGAAATAAATATGGTTTTGGAAAGATTTTCCGACCCTACAAAGGAGGATATGGCAGCATTATCATTGATATTCCTTGTATTTAAAGTGAAATTAGGTTTATGGATTTATGTATTTTGGGTAACTGATTCAGGGTGATTATTGAAATAGAGATGGGTGGGGTGGGGTGGGGGGTGGGGGTAAGGAAATCATCTAATTTTGGTATTTCTGATGCAGCTTTTTGATCAGTTGTCATCCGAGCAAAAATAATTTCACTTCCTTACTTAACTAAAATAAAAGTAATATGCAATAAGAAAGAGTTTGTATCCACATAGAGGCTTTTGTTGTTATGCAAATTTCAGTTTCTTAGTAACCAATGGGGGGTTGAAATTTCAAAGCAGTAAAAATAAATTAAAAGCAATAAATATTAAAATAATCAATAAGGAGAAGATATTGGTCACGGGGTAGTTTCATTCGCAAACATATATTTTCATCAATGACTAGAATTGAAATTTTAATCTCTCATTTACTAAAAGTCCTAGGATACCTTGATCGCAAGAATATCCCGCTAATTCCCTGATTCCATCACAACCACATTAAAAGTTGCATATGTGAATTCTTCTTAGAAAGCAACCTAAAGTGTAAAAGCACAATTAAGTTTAACTCCCTAAAAGCAATAAGTTCTAAGGAATAAGACTAATCAAGGCAATCAAAATGTGTAAAAGCATTAATTCGATTTAACCCAAGTTATGATTCATATGTGACTAGTAGGATATATCACTAAGCATACATCTAGGTTTACATGTCATCCACCAGAACCATTCATTTAAGTACAACTACAATTTTTCACCAGCTCCATGTATCACAGTACTGCCATCACTTGAACACTGCAATTCTACAGCTCCTTTGAACCAACAATAACTTCTTGCATTTATCAGTTGTACCAGAACCCATGGCCTAACTGCAGTTGCATTTGCACCAGACTTAAGCCAAATAAAAATTGAACCTGCAATGCGAAAACACCACCTCAGTGCATAAGTCCATAGCACCGCTGGACCTGTAGCTCCTAATCAACACCATTGCAGCAACACATACCCACTATAAAAGCCATTTTCATCTTGTAGCTCTTCCTTGCGACTAAGCTAACTCCATTGTCGTATCCACTGTTGTAGCTTCAAATAAATTTTATCTTCTACTGCACTGCCCTGTGAACAATGGCAGCAACATCTCTCCTGCAACTGCAACCTGACATCACAAACTAGACCACCATATTCAAATCTTACCTGCAACACCACCTGTTGTTCAATCAAAACCCATTTTCTTTGGCTCAACCACTGCAATGACCAACAACTTCATCTGTCTCCCATTCTTGCATTCACATGCCTGTAATACCAGCTAACGCCATCACCTCCTGTGACCAACTCTGCCTGAGAACACCAACTCCTCCTTGCTCCATCCATCTATAACAGCAACCCCATCTCACATTTTCTGAATTCAAGAGCAAACCCAACTTCATAATTGCAGCTGCTACTTCTTTCTCAGCTTTGAACCACCATTTCCATCAAACCCTGATGATCAATTCCTCGATTTGATTCAGCTCAATACCCAACAAAAATCTCACCAAACTCTCTTCACTCTCCCCTGAATTTCACACAACAATACTCTAAACTCCTCTTCTATAAATTCATCTTTGAAGATAACCCAAATCACCATTCTCTTTAGTAAATGCTCAGCTTCATCTGAATCGCAGAAACAAACCCATTCTCTACTACATCTCGTCACCATCTCCTTCTTCCAACACAACAGAAACCCTAGTTTCTGTACCTTCCTCAAATCAGCCACAGTTATTCGATTCAAGATCAACGGCAATATCCATCTGAATTTCAGACAACAAAAGCCGACGTTTCTAAATTTTTGCTCTCTCTCTCAATTTCAGTGAAGGGTAATGAGAAAAACAAATAATCCTTCTCTAAATTCTAGGGTTGTTGTAGGAAAGTTGAAACAGCCACCCTGGTTAAGCAGGTAAGGGGTAACTCAAATAAATTGGCCTGACAGTTCCGGATAAGTGACAACCCATTCGCTCCTTGCACAACTGTCAGTTATCGAAAACTGATGGTTCATTCTTCACCTCCTCCTTGCGCACCTCAGCACGCTCCAAATAGATGTTTTCTCAGTCTTTTGCTCCCAAGGACTCCATTTCACCTAATAACTCAAAATTAAACATAAGAGATGCAATTACCAAGGATAATAGCAAAGAAAGCATAAATACTAGATATAAAATTAGGTGTTTTACAACACCTATCAAATTCCCCCACACTTAGACTTTGCTAGTCCTCGAGCAAATGAAACAACACTTATTCTAAAGGATACATACAACTCCCGTGAGGGTTTACTAGAGATATACCACAAAACCTACTTTTCTAACTTACAAGTTCTCCGAAATGATAGCATCCAATGCGCTAAGAAGACATAGAAATTCTGCACACTAGTCATAAGAAGTTAGACACAAATATGAACACAATCTCATTCTTAAAAGTTGAGAGAGAAATAACCATCCCCTATCGAAAGAAATTCGGGTTCAGAGTGATCGAAAGTCTCGACTCTGCCTCACAAGAAAGGGTTTTATGAAATTGCACTCAATAATAAACAACGTTTTATGGGTCACACATGTGTCCAGGTAGGAATGAAGAGAAAATCCTGTGACACTTTGAATAGTAGGAAGGCAAACCCACCAAAATGTTTTGAAAAACCACATCTTTTATTCATTTTGATAACCTTTTTTTCTGACGATCTCTAAGAAAGGAAATCAACCACTTAACGAAGGTGGGAATATGCTTACTTACCTCATTATCCGTTCGTCATGTAGTTAGCACCACTCTCACAGCATCCATAGAAACGTCTTCAGTCTTCAATCCTTGTCTTCATCTTTGTCTTCGGTCTTCAACTGTCGATGATAACTCTTGAACTTCGTAGAATCTTGACAATGTAACTCTTTCCTATAATTCCTTGTTGCTTGGAACTTCATTATAGATATTTCTTCTTCCATTGGCTTTATTGAATGAATACAAAACCAAAAATGAACTAAACAAACCAAAATATGACGCAATGAATTTTTTTTTTTTTTAAATGCAAGAATAACAAAGTAAATGTAAAATGAAAATAAACAAAATAAAATAAAAACTAATAATGATGAACCTAATAAACTTTTTTTTTTTTGAGACAAGTGAATGTAATGCAAATAAAAAAAAATACAAGTACAAAGGCCATGGTGTAAGTACTTTACCACTTAATTCTTCACAACTTGTATGTCTTGATATCATAAACTTCTTGAATTCTCATCTTGATAATCTTCACTCTTGTACAATAGTCTTCAACTTGTAAAAATTCTGCTCCTTGTCTTGTTGTTATACTTGAATCTGAAATCTGCTCATTTCTGTAATGTTGCTTGTAAACCTTGAACGTCTTCAACTTTCCTTCAAATTTGTGATGCTCCTCTTGTTGATGATGATGGTGTTTCTATGGACCTGTTAATGGTGATAACTGCGAACAAGATCACAATTGGTATGTAAGTTAGCAATTCGATGTCACCATCATGATTGATAAAATAGCACTTAAGAGATCAAAATAGTGCTTCTATTGGTGGGAGGTTGGGTAGCTTACCATTCTACCCGGAATTTACGTACAGTGACACACACTCTAAAAGCACGTATTTAGACAGGTACAAAGAATTGAAGGTCGGTGCCTCTCATGATGTAACATGGGTAGTCTCCACTATAGGGGACCATTACTCTACTACCGAATTCAGTCTGCACCTTATTTGCCACTGGCATGGTTAAATCCAACTTTAACTCTCATACAAGTAAGAAACCCGATAATGTTCTCTGTCATCTCTAAGTTCAGTCACTCTTATGAGAATCTCGATGTAATCTTAACAACATGTATACTATGTGACTCTAAACTAACCACAAGTTGGAGTTTTCTTTCACTATTTTACAAAAAGTTGAAGAAAAAAAATAAAAAATTCTCCATGCAAATGCAAATGCTTAACCACCCCCCCCACACTTAAACTTTACATTGTCCTCAATGTAAATTGAGTCATCCAAAGTAAGTCAAGGTGGAAAATCATGCATGAAATATGACAAGAAATCAGAAAAATAAAATACAAGATAAGAAAAGACTAAAAACAAGACAAGAAAATGAAAATAAGACAAGAAATGCTCATCCTATGGGTTGCCTCCCATTTAGCGCTTGGTTTAAAGTCGTCGGCACGACTATCTCCTCGATTTCTATGACTCCTCCAGAGGGAGTATTTCCACAAAATTAGCTTCTTCCACCACTTCGGAAGTGAAATTCTCATAATGTGGTTTCAACCGGTGCCCATTAACTTTAAGTTCCTTTCATGTAGCTATGCTACGAATTTCCACTGCACCATGAGAAAACACATTAGTAACAATGAAAGGTCTGATCCAACGTGACCTTAATTTACCCGGAACTTAATGCAAATGAGAATTAAACAAAAGCACTTTCTGCCCAACACAAAATTATTTTCTAGAAATCATAGTATCATGAAAGGCCTTCGTTTTCTCCTTGTAAATGCGAGAGCTTTCAAATGCAATCATTACGAATCTCCTCTATCTCTTGGAGTTGTAAATTCCTTTGCTTTCCAGCCCCATCCATATCCATATTGCATTGCTTAATAGCCCAAAACTCTTTATGCTCAATCTCCACGGGTAAGTGACAAGGTTTACCATACACAAGCCTAAAGGGAGACATCCCAATAGGCGTCTTGTATGCGGTTCTATAAGCCCACAAAGCATCATTAAGTCGCATGCTCCAATCCTTCCTTGTTGGATTCACCGTCTTCTCTAGAATGGATTTCACCTCCCGGTTAGAAACCTCGGCTTGTCCATTTCTTTGGGGATGATAAGGTGTTGCAATCTTGTGCGACACATTGTACTTCTTCAACAAGATTTGTAAAATCCTGTTTTTGAAGTGAGAACCCCCATCGCTAATTATGGATTTTGGAATTCCAAACCTTGCAAAAATGTTAGCTTGCACAAAATCTGAAACAACCTTGGAATCATTAGTTGGGGTGGCCTTAGCTTCCACCCATTTAGAGACATAATCAACAGCAAGTAAGATGTAAAAATTCCCATGAGAGTTGACAAAAGGACCCATAAAATCAATACCCCATACATCAAAAACTTCAATAAATTGAATAAAAGTTTGTGGCATTTGATTTCGGGCACCTAGATTGCCTGTTCTTTGGCACCTATCACAAGTTGTACAAAATGTGTATACATCCTTAAACAAGGTTGGCCAATAGAAACCGCTTTCAAGTACCTTGTGAGTGGTTCTCTTACTTCCAAAATGTCCTCCGCAAGCATAAGAGTTACAAAATGACAAGATAGAATTAAACTCAGATACGAGAACGCACCTTCTTATTACTTGGTCGCTGCCATGTTTCCATAAGTATGAATCATCCTATATGTATTGGTTCCCTAACCTCTTAAGTTTGTCCCTCTCAGCACGAGACAAGTTCCTTGGGATTTGTTTAGTTACCAAGTAATTCACAATATCAGCATACCATGGTTCTCCAAAGGCAATTTAGAATAGTTTCTCATCCGGGAAACTTTCACGCAATGGGATAGCTTGCTTCCTTGTCCACAGCAAGACGGCTTAAATAGACCGCAATGGTGTTCTCAATTCCTTTCTTGTCTTTGATTTCAATATCAAACTCTTTCAAGAGTAGAATCCATCGTATGAGCCTCGGTTTCGCTTCTTTCTTCATTAGCAAGTACCTAAGTGCTGCATGGTCAGAAAAGACAATAACTTTTGTACCAATTATATAAGAGCAAAATTTCTCCAATGCAAAAACAATCGCTAACAACTCTTTTTCAGTGGTTGTGTAGTTTTGTTGGGCCTCATTTAGTGTTCTAGAAGCATAATAAATAACATGAGGTATCTTCCCCACACGTTCCCCAAGCACCGCACCAACCGCATAGTCACTTGCATCATACATGAGCTCAAAAGGCTTGCTCCAATCCGGTGGTTTAATGATATGGGTTGAATTCAAAAGTTATTTCAAACGATTGAATTCCGCCATACACTTTTCATCAAAGTTAAAAACCACATTTTGTTGCAATAAGTTGCAAAGTGGTGATGCTATCTTGGAAAAATCCTTGATAAATCTACGATAAAAACCTGCATGTCCAAGAAAAGAGCGTATCTCCCTCACCATAGTGGGAGGGGTTAGAGCACGAATAAGGTCTATCTTAGATTTATCAACTTCCAAGCCTTTAGAAGATATTATATGTCTTAAAAGTATGCCATGAGTTACCATAAAATGGCACTTCTCCCAATTAAGCACAAGGTTTGTTTCAACACATCGTTCAAGGATTAATGACAAGTTGTTCAAACAAAGGTCAAATGAATCACCAAAAACACTAAAGTCATCCATAAACACTTCAATGATGTTTTCAACATACTCGGAAAAGATACTTACCATACACCTTTGAAAGGTAGCTGGAGCATTGCACAAGCCAAAAGGCATCCTTCTATACGCAAAAGTACCGAAAGGACAAGTGAAAGTGGTTTTCTCTTTATCCTCCTGTGCTATCACAATATGATTGTACCCTGAATAACTATCAAGAAAACAATAATAAGAGTGTCCAGCTAAACGTTCAAGCATTTGATCAATAAAAGGTAAAGGAAAATGATCCTTCCAAGTAGTGGCATTCAACTTTCTATAATCAATACAAACCCTCCAACCGGTTTGCACACGAGTTGGGAAAAGTTCGTTCTTATCATTCTCTACCACCGTTACACCTGATTTCTTTGGTACAACTTGTACCGGGCTCACCCACTTGCTATAGGATATGGGGTAGATAACACCCACTTCCAAAAGCTTGAGTATCTCCTTTTTCACAAATTTTCAAATGACATTGCGCTTCCCTTGTAGGCTTTGCATCGTCCTCCAAACGAATCTTATGCATACAAACAGCAGGGCTTATACCCTTGATATCAGCAATTGTCCATCCTATGGCCGTCTTGTGCTTCCTTATCACCCTTAGAAGTTTTTTCTCCTGTAATTCACTAAGCTCGTTAGAAACAATCACATGTAACTCTTCATTGTCACCCAAGTACAAGTACTTTAAGTGACTTGGAAGAGGTTTCAATTCCAACTTTGGAGATTTAACAATAGAAGGTAAAAGCTTTTCATCACTGCATGGTAAAGAAATAAAAGAGATATTATGAGTTTCCGAACATCCTTGTAGTGAGTTAAGATCACCAAGGGCTTCCTTGACTTCATTACCACACTCTACACCATCATCCATGGATGTAGTTAAAACTATTTTCAAAGCATCATCACCATTCAATTAAAACACTTTTTGTGCCAATGCATCCATAACATCAATGGAGAAACAATAGTGGACATCACTAGGATATCTCATCGTCTCGAAAATGTTGAAACGTATTATTTCTCCATTAAACTCCATAGTCAACGTTCCCTTGTCCACATCAATAATGGTTTTAGCCGTTTTCATGAAGGGACGCCCAAGTATCAATGGAAGAGATGAGTCCGGTGAACCTTCATCCATCTCTAACATACAAAAGTCAACTGGAAATACAAGTTGATTAACCTGCACAAGAACATCCTCAACAATACCCATTGGGTAAACATTAGAGCGATCGGCTAATTGCAACACAATTCCAGCCTTTTTCAAAGGACCTAGATTAAGTAAATTATACATGGATGACGGCATAACATTAACGGATGCACCTAAGTCTAACATTGCTTTGTTAAAAGTGGTGTTACCAATTGTGACGGGAATGTCAAAGCTACTGGGATCCTTGCATTTCAGTGGGAGTTTGTGTTGTAATATTTCCGAAGCATTCTCCCCCACACTTAGCACTTCATTTCCTTTAAGCCTATGCTTATTAGTACACAAGTCCTTCAACACTTTTGCATACTTGGGAACTTGCTTGATAGCATCAATGAGCGGTATGTTCACATGAATCTTCTTAAGAACGTCTAAAATTTCCTTTTCTAGTTCCTCCTTCTTAGAACTTGCAAATCTGCGAGGAAAAGGTATAGGAGGACATAAGTAGAAACCAGATTTTTAGAGTTAGGAATAGGTACCTCAGGTGTTTGGGGAATTTCATCCCTCTTTTCCTCCAAAACCGGATCCTTTGGAGCTTCTTCTTTACCCAAATCAGTAACTTCGGGTTGCACAAGCTGTGTACCACTTCTCAATGTAATAGCATTGACACCCTCTTTTGGGTTAATAGTTTGAGAAGGGAGTTTCCCACTATTTTGTGCCTTCAATTTGTTGATATCAATCGCCATGGAGCCCACTTGAGTCTGCAACTCTTTGATAGCACTCTTAGTTTCCTGTTGAATTTCTTTAAACATGGTAGAAATACCTTGCATCATTGTTTTTAGCTTTGCATCGATATCAGAACCTTGGTTTTGCATAGTTTGTTGTGGTTGCTGAAATTATTGTTGTTGCGGTTGAAATTGTTGTTGTTGCGGTTGAAATCCACTCGGACGGTTGAAAGTAGGTTGTTGAACCGCACCTTGCTTGTTGGCATAGCTGAAATTTGTATGATCTCTCCATCCCGGATTGTAGGTGTTGGAATAGGAATCATACCGTCTCTGTTGATTTGGAAAAACCGCATTAGCTTGCTCCAACTCTTCACCATACGAAGGTAATATAGCCGCAGCCATATTTTACATCATTTGCTCCATGTTATCCATACTTTGATCACGGTTTGATGATGATGAATCACTAACTTCATGCACTCACCTAACCATTGGTTCACTTCTTGTGTAGAATTTTTGTGAGTTTGCAGCCATGCTTTCAATCAACTCGGCAGCTTGGGCCACCGTCTTGTTCACTGTGCACCACCACCCGCTGCGTCAAGAAGATATCTATCACTTGATTGAATACCTTCGTAGAAGTATTGGATTATCATAACATCATTGAATTGATGGTGAGGACAGCTTGCCACCAATCTCTTGTATCGCTCCCAACATTCATACAATGATTCTCCCACATGTTGATTTATTCCACAAATCTCTTTACGAATTTGAATAGCCTTTGACGCAGGAAAATACCTCTCTAGAAAGAGTTTCTTCAAGCCGTTCCATGTAGTGACACTTCCAGATGGCAAACAATACAACCAATCCTTAGCGTTGTCCACCATAGAAAATGGAAAAACTTTCAACATTGCACCATCGGCATTAGTCTCTGCTGGAAGCATGGCCTTGACAATGGTATGGAACTCCATAAGATGCTTGTTTGGGTCTTCATTCACCATGCCATGGAACTTTGGTAACTCTCTAAGCAACCCCGGCTTGATCTCGAAAGTTGAGTTTGTTTGGATACACCATTGTTGTGCATCAAGCCTATGAGAAGCCAAGTCCTTGAGTGTACGATGTGCATCACCCATTGCTTCTTCTTCTTCAACTAGTAGTTCTTCTACGAATGGAACCTCTTGTTCTTCTTCTAGTTGTAACTCTTCTTCCACCTCTAATTCTTGTTCTTCTATTACGTCTTGACTTGGTTGGAGTAGTGTTCCTATTCGAGTAGCTATCCCACACCTTGGATAGTTCCAATCTTTAGAAGCCATGGATTAGGTACCTAAAAACATATCTCGCAAACAAGTGAGATTCAAGAAAAGAAACGAAAAACAAAGATAAACGCAGAAATTATAAAAAGAAACTAAAAACTTAATAACAATACGTATGCCTCCCCGGAAACGACGCCAAAATTTGATCAGTTGTCAGCCGAGCAAAAATAATTTCACTTCCTTACTTAAATAAAATAAAAGTAGTATGCAATAAGAAAGAGTTCGTATCCACAGAGAGGCTTTTGTTGTTATGCAAATTTCAGTTTTTTAGTAACCAATGGGGGGGGGGGGGGGTTGAAATTTCAAAGTAGTAAAAATAAATTGAAAGAAATAAAGTATTAAAATAATCAATAAGGAGAAGATATTGGTCACATGATAGTTTCATTCACAAACATATATTTTCATCAATGACTAGAATTGAAATTTTAATCTCTCATTACTAAAAGTCCTAGGATACCTTGATCGCAAGAATATCCCGCTAATTCCCTGATTTCATCACAACCACATTAAAATATGCATATGTGAATTCTTCCTAGAAAGCAACCTAAAGTGTAAAAGCACAATTAAGTTTAACTCCCTAAAAGCAATAAGTTCTAAGGAATAAGACTAATCAAGGCAATCAAAATGTGTAAAAGCACTAATTCGATTTAACCCAAGTTATGATTCATATGTGACTAGTAGGATATATCACTACAAGCACTACCCATAATTATGCTACTTAGAATCAGGGATAAATAACTTTTTCGTATTGAAAACCCTAATTTAGCTTTAGATATGAATGCAAATCGGATTGGTTCCTGACTCAACCAAACAAACAATCAAATCATACAACAATATTAAAAATGAATCACAAACAATAAAATATTGAGACAAAACTAATTCATTGATTCAAATATTATTTGTGAACTCTACTTTATCCCATAACCAATAATAAGTATTTAGTTACTCATAACTTTTGAGTTCATCATAATCATAATCAAAAATAAAATGAAGAACATGAAAAATAAATTAAATCAAACCCTAGTTGCCGCTCTCCTCCAAAACTCCAGTAGAAAAGTATGTCCCCAAAGTATTGAAACTTTTCCCTTTTATAGCTTTTCAACTTTCCAAAATTAGGTCTTCAAAGTCCAAAGTCCAATAACAAGAAGTCCACCAAACTCATGTGTGTTAAATACCCATGTGAAAATATGTCCCAAAAATATGTCGTCGGAAAACTGTGTTACCGGTTGGAATCCGGCACTGGAACAAATCTCAGGTGACCAGCAAAGTCCACCCGGTCACTGATTCAAATGAAAGTCAAGATGAGTTAACTCTGGTCAAACAGACCGAGTCAGGTGAGTCAGATGGCTCACTCAGCTGAATGAGCTGAGTTAGTAATGGCCAAGGCCATTGCACTGGCCTAAGATGTGATGCGCTTATACAACCATGATGGCAACACTTCTTCACGGCCAACACATAGTTGCACGGCCCTGTAGCTCACTCCTTCCACGGCATTCGCCACCAATTCTGTCATCTCATTATATATCTTCTTCTCAACTCAAACACCCACCAACTGCATTACAACTTCATTGAACCAACACAGCTGCACCTCCATCATCTTGACAGATGTTAGCACCAACTGTAACTCTAGCCATCATTACCAGCTTCTTCTGAAGCCCTGAACTCTTGAATATCAATGGCACCTGCTTAACCACTACCATATCAAATTCATATACCACCAGAACCAACAAAAACTACCATCTCATACACAATCAACACCAACACAGAGCCATTTTAATTGCATCATCTCAGTTCTCATCTTTAGAATTCCAGTTCCCACTCCATTTCGGCTCTCATTCTCACCAGAACTGCAACCCATAACCAATACAGAATCACCATCTTCACAGACCAGTTTGAATTGCAATTCACTAATTGCTCCTGTAACTTCATAACCATTAGCAAATTAGCACATACATTCCATTATAATTCTTTCAGCATCACAGCATCACCTGCTACCCAACCAAGCAAGTGCCACTGCCTCATTCTCCAATTTGAGATTTGTATCAATAACAACAGCTTAACCTGCAGCTGCCAAACCCATTATGGCTTCATAATACCCTCAAATGCAACCACTTCTAGCTGATAACCAACCATTCATATGCACCCATCACCTCACTGGCACCAACACCACATAACACCACCATCCAACTATAACTCTACCTACAATTTCCACACTGCTATCTGAGCTTCTAAGTCCAGCCTGCAAATGCCAATTCTCTGCAATTCCTAGAAGCATCACCTGCAACCTTGAACTCAGCATCCAGGTGCCAGCCACAGCAGCAACTCCCTTCATTGCAGCTTAGCCCACAACATCACTGACTCAATCTCATTGTATCAGCATCACAACAACTTCCACTGCCACCGCACCTTCAGATTCACCCCATAATTCATAATACCACCACCTGCGATCCTAAGCATACATCTAGGTTTACATGCCATCCACCAGAACCATTCATTTAAGCACAACTGCAATCTTTCACCAGCTCCCTATATCACAGTACTTCCATCACTTGAACACTGCAATTCTACATCTCCTTTGAACCAACAGTAACTTCTTGCATTTCTCAGCTGTACCAGAACCCATGGCCTAACTGCAGTTGCATTTGCACCAGACTTAAGCCAAATAAAAACTGAATCTGCAATGCGAAAACACCACCTCAGTGCATAAGTCCATAGCACCGCTGCACCTGTATCTCCTAATCAACACCATTGCAGCAACACAGACCCACTCTAAAAGCCATTTTCATCTTGTAGCTCTTCCTTGCGACTAAGCCAACTACATTGTCGTATCCACTGTTGTAGCTTCAAAAAATTTTTATCTTCTACTGCACTGCCATGTGAAAAATGGCAGCAACATCTCTCTTGCAACTGCAACCTGACATCACAAACTAGACCACCATATTCAAATCTTACCTGCAACACCACCTGTTGTTCAATCAAAACCCATTTTCTTTGGCTCAACCACTGCAATGACCAACAACTGAATCTGTCTCCCATTCTTGCATTCACAGGCCTGTAATACCAGCTAACGTCATCACCTCCTGTGACCAACTCTGCCTGAGAACACCAACTCCTCCTTGCTCCATCTATCTATAACAGCAACCCCATCTCACATTTTATGAATTCAAGAGCAAACCCAACTTCATAATTGCAGCTATTACTTCTTTCTCAGCTTTGAATCACCATTTCCATCAAACCCTGATGATCAATTCCTCGATTTGATTCAGCTCAATACCCAACAACAATCTCACCAAACTTTTTTCACTCTCCCCTGAATTTCTCTCGACAATACCCTAACCTCCTTCTTCTGTAAATTCATCTTTGAAGATAACCCAAATCACCATTCTATTTAGTAAATGCTCAGATTCATGTGAATCGCAGAAACAAACCCATTCTCTACTCCATCTCGTCACCATATCCTTCTTCCAACACAACATAAACCTTAGTTTTTGTACCTTTCTCAAATCAACCACAGTTATTCGATTCAAGATCAATGGAAACATCCATCTGAATTTCAGATAACAAAAGCCGACATTTCTAAATTTTTGCTCTCTCTCTCTCAATTTCAGTGAAGGGTAATGAGAAAAACAAATAATCCTTCTGTAGATGGTGGATTTTCAACAAGGGATAAAATCTTAAACTCATGATTATACGGGCCTTTGGTCCATCAATCGCACATGAGTATTGTGACACGGGTCTCTCATCGAATTCTCAACGGAGAGTACTTTCTCTCAGAGTACATGTAGATATGCAGTCAACGCTTAGACAACGGCATAATCTCATGAATACTGAATACTTTCAGTCATTTCTATATAGTATCACGGGATGGACGGCTCTACGGAGCAACATCGTCTTCAGGAACAAACAATGAGTTTAACCTGACTATATAAAGGATATGGCTTACCGGCAAGTCATGTCAGGATAATTAATGCTCCTATCATAGTCAGATTATTCTGCTAGGCATAGACCCATGAGGTTAATTATCCCTTCATTGCTCCGATTCCATGGTCGAATCAACGACGATCCCATGGAATGGCAATAAGATTGCTCCTATTCCATGGTCGAATCAACGACGATCCCATGGAATGGCAATATCATTGCTCCGATTCCATGGTCGAATGAACGACGATCCCATGGAATGGCAATATCATTTCTCCGATTCCATGGTCGAATCAACGACGATCCCATGGAATGGCAATAAGAATGTTCCGATTCCATGGTCGAATCAATGACGATCCCATGGAATGGCAATATCATTGCTCCGATTCCATGGTCGAATCAACGACAATCCCATGGAATGGCAATATCATTGCTCTGATTCCATGGTCGAATGAACAACGATCCCATGGAATGGCAATATCATTGCTCCTATTCCATGGTCGAATCAATGATGATCCCATGGAGTGGTAATGATCACCTCATCGTTCTGAGTTCATAATCGAATCTTCAGCTGATCCTATGAATTAACAGTAATCATCTATCCATTTTATTACTCGTTTCATGAATTATTCTCCATCAAATTTCATGAATTGGTAATAAATAATTAATGGGCATCTGAGCAACCTCTAAGTAAGCCCCGATTTAAATGGTGAAAGTGTACTCGATGATGCACCGACGGTCACCGCACGAATAAGTATTTCAAAATACAACGAAACGATGAACCTATGCAAGATAGGGAAGAAAATAATAAATAATTAAAAGTATTTGACCAAGGTGCTGGGACACTGACACACGATCAACTCATCGTGTCGTGGTCAGTCCCACGCCAATTCTATATTTTTAATACACGTTTATTATAAAAATTCTCTCGATTGATCAAATCTCCTTCTTGAGGAAATTCCTCAGATTCGTGGTACTTCCACGAGTCCGTCAAAAATAATATAAAATTAGGAGAGTGTGTGGGACATGACCATTGGCCGATCGGCCATGCCTTGGTCCCATCCGGCCCACACCTCACGGTCCCTTATTATTTTATTATTATTTTTCTCTAAAAATTACCTAATTTCATGTATTTTTATCACATGATTTTATCAAACATGATAAAGTTAGGAAAAATATCATGGGACCGGCCCCTTGAATTCTTCCTGAATTTTACTCTCGGGCTGTTTTCACCGCCCGAACAAGATTAAAACCTAAATATTCTCGCGTTGGGAGATAGGAAATTCTTTGAACCCACAATTGGGGGATATGGGAATTAATTGGGGGATATGAATTACTTCCGCCAACCCATGGTGTGTGTTAAGGGGTGACTTTTGGTTATGAATATACTAAAATACCCTTCCCTCAAAATAATAAAAAAAACTTAAAATCAAAAAACAAAATCATATCCCCCATTTCCATCCCACTTCTTCCCTCAAAATAAAAATCAAAAAACAAAATCATATCCCCATTTCCATCTCCACTTCTTCCCTCAAAATAAAAATTAAAAACTTAAAATCAAAAATCTAAATCATATCCCCCATTTCCATCTCCACTTCTTATTAATCTTATTTAGGGGTAGAGCTTTGAAACCCAAATATTCTCCATTCCCTTTCAAATTCTAAACTCTCCCCACTCTATATCAAATTCTCTTCACCTCACTTTGGAAACGATTTTTTTATTTATTCGGAAGTGATGAAGATCATGCTGAAAGTGATGATGACCATGCCGAATTGATGAAGACCATGCCGCAGTCGTGTTCAAGATATGGTCTTCATGAATTCCTAAGATGGTCTTCGTCACTTCCATTTTGAATTTTTCCTGGCTTTAAAAAGCTTGGTGCAAGATGGTCAGTTGATATGAAGACCATGCCGGTATTGTTTTCCGGCATAGTCTTCATATTTATTTCCTATGCCGGAATACAATACCGTCATGGTATTCATATCAACTGACCATGTCGGCACCAAGATTTTTAAATCCAGGAAAAATTCAAAATAGAAGTGATGAATACCATGCCGGAATTGATGAAGACCTTATGCCGGAACACGGTACCGGCATGCCCGATAATTTCCTATCAATGCCGGTAGTCAAGTGAAAAAAAAATCAACATTTTGGATACTTTTCATTATGTTAAAACATAGGTATTTAAGCAAAATACTATGCCGGAACAGGTACCGGCACAATCGAAAAAACTATTACCATGCCGGTACCTGTTCAAAAAAAAAAAAAAGGTTTCGAAAGATCAAAACCAAGAAAAAAATCGGGGGGGGGGGGCTACACCCCCAAACCCCTAGGATAGTGGCAAACAATTTATGAACATTTCCAACAATTCGCAGATGAGTTTTTGGTTGAATACCATGCCGACACCAAGCTTTTTCAGCTGCAACAATGGTGGATTCAAAGAAAAAAAATCAATTTTTCAACCTCTTATTATCAGTAATTCTTTCATCACAATCATCTTCCCATTTTCAAAAAAAAGAAATTCCTCTCAAATATTTTTTTCCCTCCTTCTACTCTCACCCAAACACAAATAAAAATACACACTAATTTATCCCCCAAATACTTAACATTTTACTAATTATACTTAATCACTAATCCTAATTAGTGGGGGCTAGATTAGGAATTAAAAAAATAATTACATAGGGGGTCACCCAGAATTGCTATTGGGACACCTATTTTGTCCCGTAACTATATCCCCCAATTAATTCCCATATCCCCCAATTGTGGGTTCAATTCTTTTCCGTACATAATGGAGGGGCGGACCATCAAAATCCGAGTCCGTATGAGAATTCTACAGTAGAAATTAACGTTTAATCCCAAAATTATTGGGCTTTTGACTGTCTAGTCCTAAACTCTCAGGCCTAGTATTAGGAGGTCCAAATTTAGCCAATTTAAAACGAGTTAGTCCATTTGTGAACGATTTAGTCCAAAATGTAAATTTTGGATGTCAAAAATAACCCTCTACGGAAATCGCACTCGACTTTTGTTCCGAATCATTTCTTCATGTTCCATTGTAAACAGAGCTTTGCAACGAAAAATAAACTCTATGTTTTAGACTTTTAGCTATTCAAATTGTCTCAGATCGATTACTCCTTTCGAATTTCTTTAATTTCAATCTCTTGTCATTCTCGATCTAGTTTTTCTTTGAAACCCTAGAAATTGTGAGAAATTGCGCTGGATCTTTTTCAATCTCTATCTCACTGGATCTTGAAGTCTCTCATTTCCTTTTTAAAACCAAGTAAATCCTCACTTTTCATTTCTCTCTACAGTTTGCTTATTGAAGAGGAAAAACAAGAAGAATAAGAGATAATTAATTAATTTAGCAATGGAGTACGAGCTAGAAAATCCTTTAATAGGATTTGAAGAAGACCAATATGATACCATTCCATCACTTTTTCTCATTTGAATCAGATCATATGCCTTCCATGACTTACATTTCGAATTCCAAAATAGAGATCTCAATGTTTCTGTTCGTCAACAAGCAATTCCTATGATTTTTAAGGTAATTATGAACATAAATTGCAGGTTTCAGTTTTGTGGCTTTGATTTTCTTCTGTTGGATTTTGATTCTATTTTGTATTGAAAATGTAGTTCTCGTGCAATTCCGACCCGTTCATACCTTATTTAGCTGTGAATTACCTCCGTCGGTTCATCTCTAGACAAGAGTTGCCGGTAATGTTGAAGAACTTGGTGTTCAATTTGAACTAGCTGAGGAGGATCTAATGAATTTTGATGTTAATTGCAACATGGAAAACCATGGATGATAAAGTTAATTTGCATATCTGGTCTATCTTTGGCAGCGAAAATGAACCAAAACGATTCATCTCTTACTGAATGTCTTGCCATTCCCACATTAGGAGTTGTTCTAATGAAGTTCTTTTGTCAAGTACCAGTAGTCTTATTAGTTTCAAGTTTTTTTTTTTTTGGTTACATTTCTCTTAGTTTTTCTTATTATTTTGCTTTATGCTAAATTTTTGTGGACTGTTGCAGACATTTACAAATACCATTGAGGAGAAAGCAAAATGGTTATGCAACATGCTAAAAGGTACAGAACTACTTCAATCGAATTCCACTTCTTTATTTTTATTTACATAAAATGCAAAATTACATTTTCATTTTCTTTCATGATGTTTGTTTAAATGGTGTGTATTTTACATATTTGTTATTAATTTAGGGAAATACTTCTTCTTTTTAGTTTGTATCACAAAGTTGAGTTAGAGAGTGATCTCTTAGAGTTAAATCAGTTTAATCTGTGATAAATTTCAGCATAGCATTGAGCTTTTTATACTGATCGCAAAGACACATTAGCTTGTTTTTTTTTGTTTTTTTTTTTGGTTAATATTGCTACCAGGAAATCAGTTCCAAATTATGATGTTACTGCAGTTTAAACAGTTGATTAATGACTATGAATGACTAAGATTAGATTATAAGAAAGTAACAATGTCACTTTAGGATCAGAGAGGTCCCTTAGATTTAAAGACCTGCTCACGTTCTCCGTGTGAGCATTGTCAAATAGGCAATAGAGTATCACTAATGTATGCAGCTTTTGGGTTCACGTTATATTTGTCCCACACTCCATTATGCAATATATATATAGTGTTGCTGATCATTTTCGTTCGGTTGCTGTTTTATTTGGTAGACCTAATCTAATCATGATAAGACTATAAATGCGAAACATCGTGTGGTCACCTATAACTAACCTGATCTACTTTTCCAAAATGTTCACATTTCCATGAAAATGCTACTCGCATTTATTCGATTGCAAATTTATTCTTATTGAGTTTGGTCCATTTTAGGTGCACAGATAGGTTAGGGACAATAAATAAATAAAATTGAGCCCTACTACAAGCTTGCAAAACGTAGGTTGTTATGAAGCAATTTTTTTTCTTTTACTCTTGCGACCTAACAATTGTACAGGTTGACCCGTCATGACTCATTATCTCATTTTCATGATTCTTATCTAATGTGTACATAGGTGTACACCTGTTGATTAATTAGTACTGGTGTTTCTTAAATGGTTTTTCACATGTTTTTTCTTAATGTGTATATTTCTTAATGTGTACATAGGTGTACACCTATTGATCTTTGATGTGCATATAGTTGTACACCTGTTGATGTTAATGTGCACATAGTTGTACACATTTTAATTGTTAATGGGTGCACATGTTGGTTTTTGGATTGGACATTTTATTTGATTCTTAATGCAATATATGTAATCAAAGTTCAAGTTTCATTTCCTTTAGGTTTCAACATCTTTTTGTATATGCTTCAAATGATTATCAGTTCAGCACTTTTGATTAATTTTGATTTCAACTTTATTGATAACTTAAACGTACGTTCCATACTTTCATGTCACCGAGAATCTGTAGATTACAGTTTACAAAAGAACAAGTGTGACAGTAAATTTAGTCATAGGAGCTCAAGGTTACTTGAAATCTTCTAGTGTCTGATTAGTGGTTCCACGGGATATAAATGCATCAACGTTATACAAAGGCATCCTTAAATTAGTGTATGAGCTCGTTTCGATATTAAATTCGTAGATTGCATATGCATGAATTCATTTTTATCTTTTCACATGGCTTTCAAGAACCATACAAACTAGCTGCACCTAACCATAAACATGTTTTGAGTAAAAATTTCTAGGGTGTACAAAATGGTACACACGTAAAAATTGACTCCATAAAATTATGCTTGCATAAATAAATAGGGTGTACCAACTGGTACACATGCGGAAAAAATGACTAAATTTATGCTTGGGTAAATAATCGGGGTGTACAAACTGGTAAACATGTGGAAATGACTTGTTCATTCATATAGGATGTGCACAATATTGTACACCGCAATTTTACTTGGTGATGAATGGAGAAAGCAAATTATAATCTTCATTTTGGATTATGAATGCTAGATTTTTTTAGGTTTTTATAGATGTGTACATTTTTGTACACTAGTATGCTCGGTGATGAATGGATCCCTAGGTTTATAGGTGTGTACAGAGTTGTACACCATTGTGATATCTCAACAATATATGGCATGTTTTGTAGGGTGGATGTTAGATTTTTGTAGATATGTACATAGTTGTACACCATTTTCATGTGTATATAGTTGTACACCATTTTGGATATGGAGTTGAGTTAATTAGTTAGTCTAGGTAAACCTGAGAAATGTCATGTGTACCCTATTTGGCAGCAGTACACCTTGTATGAAGTTGACTATCATTTTTCATGTGTATGTACTCCTAGTTTCCGACCGTATGGATTTTATTTTCTTCATTTTTTTCTTCATGTTCTTGTTGTTTTATGCTTATTACTTCTACTTTTGACTTTTTTCTTCTCTTCAGATTATGCTCTGGAAGGAAGTGAAGGCACACCATTGCAGGTATATTCAATGTTTCCTACTGTTTAATAAGAAGATACATTAAATTTCAACTCTACTTAAGGATCCTTGTTGGTCACTAGCTCATATGATATGGATGACTCTTGATCTTTACCCACATATATCATTCCTGAGTTTTCTTTTTTATTTATCAAAGGTGGATTCCACCATAATAAGATTAATTTTCCTCTGGAGTACCCATTCAAACCACCAGGCATCAGGTATTATTTAAGGATAGCGCAAGAAGAGAAAAAAACATGCCATAAGGGAGAAGAGATTAGATCAGGTAAGACGATGTATTTAGTTCAATTTAATTTCTTACCTACCTAATAATAATTATCCTTATTTTTATCATTTTTTACAATGGCTTAGTTGTACACATGTCGAATCTGTATGTGTACATAATTATACACATTGATTTTGTAATGTGTACATAATTGTACACGTCGGTTTTTTAATGCGTACGTAATTGAATGATCTTCATACAGACTGATATGACCGTATTCGACATCAAAAACTTTCATTGTGGACATTAGAAACTGCTAGTTTTGTCAAGTCGAGTTAGTTCTACTTCTTTGTTTTCCACTCAAGTGGGCTTCCATAAAAGTTAAGAGTATGATGTGAACCACTTTCACACTTCTTTTCTTGTACTCTTTTTGTATTGCAGAACACTGTCTTCTTATATTTCTCGTATAACTTCTAATACGCATACATGGAAATGAAAAATGAGTTCACACACTATTAATGTATACGAGCCCATAGTATATATACTCTGCAAACGATTATGTCACATCCTTGATGAATCAGGTAGTTGTGCTTAGCATGTCATCAAAGTTTAAGATAATTCATTAGGTGGTATGGGAAATTTCAACCTCCAATCCAAGAGATGCATTTAATGTAGTTTTTTTGTATGTGCACAGGATATGTGTTAACAATTATCTCCTACTCAAGAATGGAATGACAAAGTTTTGCATGAAAAAGAATGAAGGTGCCACCACATCTTTATGGGTAAACACTGCTTTACTTGTTTGTATAACTAAATGGATAGTTTTAATCACTTAGATTTACTAAGTCTAGAATGATCGTTTTGCTGCATGTTTTACAAGGGTGTACATATTGGTGCACCAGTGGAATTCTCATGAAGTATGCTTCTGTGTGGTTATGAATGGTCAGTTTTATGCATGTTTTGCAGGGGTGTAGACATTGGTGCACCAGTGTATTTTCTATGTAAAAGTAGGTTTTTGTGTGGTTATGGAGGATCGAGTTTTGGCATGTTTCGCATGGGTGAACATATTTTTGCACTAATGTATAATTATCATGAAAAGGTAGGTTTGTGTGGGTTTATGAATGATCGATTTCATGCATATTTTTTTCGTAGGTGTGTACAAAGTAGTGCATGTACACACATATTATGTTATTTAGGTGTGCATAGTAGTCCAAATGTTGATTATTTAGGTGTAAATAGTTGTACACTTGTAGGACTATATTTATTTATACAAACCCAAATTAGGGAAAACACTAATTATACAAGTGTTGGATTTTCTATAGATGTGTACAAATTTGTACACTATTGTGTTATCTCAGTAATATGTGCATTTTTGTGGTATAAATGTTCGATTTTTATACCACAAAACATCAAAAGTTACTGCATCTATTTCTTATACCATCAAAAGTTGTCATCTCATTCGAAATTTAGATCCTTGTAACATCTCTTAGGCAAAGATAATGTACATTCTAGGATATTTGTTGCAACTTCAGTTCCATTTTCGAACAATTTTATTAAAATAATCTCTGCAGACAGATGAATAGATTTAAGCTCATACTTGTAAGTTAGTATAATCATTTTTTCTGAGCTGTAGCCTGTAAGAACTGGATGGTTTATCAATGTGTTACCCAGTATTCATGCTATCAGTGATTACTCAATTATATAGGCCTAGGTGAAAAATAAGTTAGAAACTGGTGCTACAACGATATTTTAGCTTACGAGTCACCAATATCTAGCTCCCACTATATAATTATTTTGTTGTTTTATTAGATTCCTTGTCAGTTAAAAACTTTATGAAACAATAGTTTGATCTCTGTGCTGACCACTTTTTCCTCTTCGTCATTGTATGTATAGATGAGCAGTATAAATACATCATTTCCATGTCTTGCATATCAACAAGATGCTTTCATGTGCCGGAGCTGACAGGCTTCAAACTAGTATGAGAGGAGCGTTCGGTAAACCCTTGGGAATGGATCACCTAGATAACTTGTTATCGTATGAGATTCAGCTGCAATCTACTTTTGCTATGTTGGTGTACAAACTGATGCACCTTGTTTTGTCTTTTGATTTTTTGGATTTTTGTAGACATGTACATGTTTGTACGCCAATGTAAACTAAGATTTTTTTAAAATGAAAATTATATAGGCATATGGGTACTCTTTTTGTAGCTCTCGGACAGAGCTTTCCGAATATATAAAGTTTGTGAATTTTGGACAAACGGTTTGAAAGATAATTATTATTTTTTTATATTATTTAAAATTGCTGACATCATTGTGAGTCATTTTGGACTAAACTGTAAATATTTGGACTAAATTGTAAATCAGGAAGGTTATTTGTGTACTTTCAATGAAAATGGATTAATTTGTACCTAATTGAATGGGTTAGGACTAACTAGTATATTTGGATGGGGTTTTGGACTAAACCGTATTTTACCCAATTATACATCGATTCTACTAAAGGGCGCTAATTAGGGTTTTAACCTAGCCGGTCCCATGTGTCCATTGTTTTATTATTATTTGGTATTTTGTTTCATGATTTCATGAAAAAACTCCTTAATTTCATGGTATTTTTCCTCAAAATTCCTTTAAATCATCAAAAATAATAATAAAATAAAATAAATTATGAAAACTTGTGTACCGAGCCTTGGACGGACGGCCATGCCCTAGCGGTCCCACACGCCCTTGTTTTATTTATTTTATTATTAATTATCTTATTTTTTTCCTTGATTTCATGGTATTTTTCTCAAAAATTCCTTCAAACTATCAAACAATACCCAAAAATTATTTAAAAATTATTAAAATTCGTGGGATTGGGCCACGACCGATCGGTCACACCTCCATGATCCCACACAGCCGAATTTTATTATTTTTTCAAAGACCATGAACTCATGGAAACTCCTTTAATTCGTGAAAACTCCCTAAATTTATCAAATTTCTCAAAATTCATGAATCCTTCATAGAATCATCAAAAATATGTAAAACTAAGGAAGAGACACCACGGGACCGTGGTCATGACTGGCCGACCATGCCTTGACCAACAACGGTCCCATGTCTCACAATTCCTTATTTTATAAATATTTTCTATCATCTCATGGTGTTTCCCTCAGTTCATCGAAACCCTAATTTTGGCATATTTTCTTGAATGGATGCTCAATTGCACGCCAGAAAATATCAAAATTCTCAGGATTGAGACGCGGACACCTAAGGGACATGAGCACGTTATATTGACCGACCAAGATTAGCTCTTTGTCTCACGAAATCCGATCCCATCGATTTTCACAGTTTTGACCTAATTTGCACAATTGCTCGTATTAGGTCCAAGACTCTTCCAAACACTTTGGATTTTCATGAAGTGATCGGTCACGTGACAACCCAGGGCCTGCTCCATGACTCTATGGTCGGTCCATCACTCTGTCATAATTAATTAGGTTTCTACACCTAAGTCTCAGACGAGAATTTTTGAATAATGATTGAACCAGCATTTAATCATTCTTTCACCAATAAATCATGAACTCTTCATGAGCTCATCATATTTGCTCACGTGAGAACATGGACACTACATGGTTGTTTCGCGGTCCCATGTAGCCGCTCCTCATTCGTTCCATGGTTAAAACTTCTGACCATAAATTGATCATCAATCGATCAAATTAGGGTTTCTGAGTTCAAGGACCATGTTTCCAGACTTTAACCTTAATAATTCTACTACGGTCTCATGGCCATGAATTAATATTAATAATTCTACGATGACCTCATGGTAGAATTATTAATATTATGTCCAATCATCTAACCTCCTTTGACTTTAGAAGTTTTTATGGAGTCCTTGGAAGAGTCCTTAGAATTATTAATATTTGGAAATTAAACATAAGATATCCAAGATGATTGGTTCATAAGTCAAGACCCATAAAAACTGTAGCATTTCCATCATTCTCCTCATGTTAAGCTTGAAAGGACAAAAGATTTGTGCTACTACAAAACTTTCCGTTTTTGATTTGCATTTTGATGACATTTCTTTAGGAATGACCAGGAATCTTGAGTTTGTTAACTGAGTGGTAAGTCAATTCATTTTCTATTGGGGAAACCGATCTCGAGAAAGGATTAGAGATTGAGTTGGTACATTATAGCAGATCAGATGTGGAGATAAAGTTTTTTTTTTTCTTGAATAAGTTTGACAATTTCACACAGCAGCTAGCCATTGATAGGTGTCTAAAACACCTTGTTATTTATCTATTGTTTATGCTTTCTTTGCTAGTTTTCTTGTAAATTATGTATCTTATGTTCTGTTTTTGAGTATTTAGGTACTTTGGAGTCATTTGGATCAAAAGGAGAGGAAACATGGCAAAAGCGTTGGAGGCGCATTATTTCTCATTATTTGCTTTTATTTCTTCATCTCTGTCTGAAAAGTATGTCGGCTTTAGTGATGCGATTTATGTCTGAAAAGTACGACAACTTTAGTGATGATTCTCATTGAAGAGAAGAAGTGAATATGAGGAGTAAAAGACGGCTATTGTTGGTGGAAGGCGAAAGGAAGCGTTCATTTGAAGCATAAAGGGCAAAGCGGTCAATTTACATGTGCGCGATACGTGGAGCGGGCTAATGTTGCGCGAGGAGGTGAAGAATGAACTGTCAGTTCCTCATAACTGACAGTTAAGCTGAACAAAGAATTAGGCTGTCAGTTATTCGGAACTGACAAGCCATATATGAGTTGTGGCTGCCTGTATCCATCTTAACAGGTGCCAATATCCGTCCGTACTGTTAGGCTCAACTAGGCTGAGCTCTCAGACAACTTTAGTTCTTTCTTTCCTCTTCTCATTAACACATCTCACCTGAAAACAATGGAGAGGAATTCAACTAAAACAAGAACATGAGAGAAATGGGGTTTGCAGTCACAGATACAGGTGTGTTGCTGAGATTTGGGGCTGAATTATAGTGAACATGAATCTGACATCTTGTGTTGGTGTTCTTGGAGATGGAATAGAAAAGGGGATTTGAGATTTTAATTCAGATGGAGATCAAGAAAATATGAGCTTCAATGGAATTTGGAGTTAGGGTTTGTGGGCTTGTTAGCCCCCCTCCTTCTTTTGTTCCTTTTTAATAAAATGGCGTTTGTTTAAAAAAAAGAGTTAGGGTTTGTGGTAAAATTGAATCTGAGATTTACATGAAATTGAAGATGGGTATGAGTCTAAATCGATTTATAAAAGCTAGGTCGTGTAATTGAAGTGATCGAAGAGATGAGGAAGTGAATGGATTTTGGGTCAAATTTGTGAATGAGAGATGAGTAATAAAGGGGATATGTAGCCATGAATTAAATGGTTTTTGGTAAATGATGAGTCTGCTGGTTTTGAGGCAGAAATGGGTTTGAATTCATGGTAGTTTTGAGCTCAATGTCAGATGGAATATGTTGTGTGTTATCTGTTGAAATGTGGTGGCTTTGATCAGAGTTTTTGGTGGAGTTGTTGGAGTGGGGATAGTGTTGCCATGGAGAGTGGTGGTTATTGCAGGTGCTAAGGCTGAGATGGTGTCACTGGTGAATCAGTGGTAGCAGAGCTGATGCTGTTTACTATTGGTTGGATGAGAACAAGGAGTTCTTACTGCAGGTTGTGAACTCAGGGAAGTGGTTCTGGTAATTTGAGTAGTTGGTGGATGAATTTGGAGAGGAGATGCAGTGGTGGAGTTGAAGGTGCGTTTCTGGTGATGCTGATGCCAGGAGGTTATGGCGCTGTGGTAGTATTGCAAAATGGTACATGTGATATTTTAGATGTGGTGCTGCTGCTTGATATGATAACTGCAGCTTCAGTTCGAGACCAGTATGTAGGAGCAGGTAGTATTGGTGTAGCTAAATTGCTGTGACAATGGGTTATGTAGATGGTTGAGCTAATGCTGCTTTTACAAGGTGATGATGCTATTGATGCTGTGAAGAGGGTAATGCTAATGGTATTCAGATATGGTGGTTATGAGTTGCAAAGAAGGTGGCGCTATATAGAGTAGTCACAGCTGCAGTTTGGTAGTTTTGGTGCAGCTGAATTTGCAGGTGGATTGCGAAGAAGCTGCAGAATGCAGCAGCGGAGGCAAATGGCTAGGCAATATGGAGCAAGGAATGGAGTATGCTTGAATCAACTAGACTCAAAGCAAGATCAATATGTAGTTAGCAGGGTTCAGTGCCTGAGAAACTAAGGTGAATGGTAGCTAAGAGAGAGTATATTGTAGGGAATGGATTTTGAGGCTGCAGAAACAGTGCGAAAAGCGAGCGAAAATGGCGCACCGGTGGTACTAGCTCCGGTTGTCGGATTTCTGAACCGAGAGTGTTAATCATAATATTTCAGTGAATCGTGAGGCGGGTATGAGTCGAACGAAAGAGTTGGTGGCCGGATATATGAGTTTGGCGACACGCTTTTGGGTACGTTCTCACAAGATTGGGAGTTGGCTTAAATGGATTTTTGGTGAATGTATGAATCGCAGGGAAGGACAGTTGACATGCTGAAAGTGTGTAAACCCCTGGTGACGTCTTCCAATGGTTCATGTGATCGGAGAAAGTTTTCCGGTGACCGGATTCCGGCAACGGTGCCGGATTCCGGTGATGACGTCGGCACTCCGGTGACCCGTTTTGGACCCGAAAATTCCAGAGATATATTTTTCACACATGGGCTTGGTGGACTGGTATATGGACGTGGACTTGAAGATTTTGACCTATTTTTGGAAAGCAAAGGGATATAAAAAGAGAGTTTCTACAACAAAGAGATGACGTCTTATTCTTGGAGCAGAGGAGAGAGCCGCTGAAACTACAACTAGGGTTTGCTTTTGTATTTAATATTCATCTCCTTTATTTGATTATTGATTGTGATGAACTCCATAGCTATGAGTAGCTAAATTTCTTATTATTGTTTAAGGATGTAGTCCTATATCTATAACTTGTGCTTGATTAATGTATTAGTTTTCTGTCTTTGTTTTCGTTCATATCTCTACTATTTTTATAATCACATGAATGATGTATTGTGGTAGGATATAGATGTTTGATTAGTTAAGTGGCCAATTAATTGAACTTGCATCTTATCCATAGCTATTTTAGGGTTTTTCATCGAGCGATAACCCCAAATACAAGTAGCATGATATGATTATAGTTTGTAGTGATACACTCTTATAATCATATGTAGAGTTTGACCATTGTCCGAATTGTTATGCGCAATGTATGACAATTGCACTGATTAGCCTATTTCCAAAACTTAATGCTCCTGGGAATTGAACTTGATTAGCGCAAGGCGTTAGGTTATTCTTTAGGTAGAATTCACATACGCAGCTCTAATGCGTATGTTGATGAACTTAGGAAATTTTCAGATTATCTTGCTCTCTTGATTTTCTAGGCTTTTGATAATAAAAGAGATTAAATCGTAATTCTAATCATGTATGCAAGCACATGCTTAAGATTGAAGATGAATTCCTTGACTAATATCTTTCTCTATTGATTACTTCCAACTATTTACTTTGCTTTTATTTTACTTTTATTTTACAAAAATCAGAAATCCCCCATCTTGGTTACTAAGAAACTAGAATTTGATAACAACAATCGCCTCTCTGTGGATACGAACTCTTCCTTACTTTATACTTCATTTATATTTTGTCGAGTAAGAAAGTGAATTATTTTTTGTGTCGGCTGACAACCGATCAAATTTTGGCGCCGTTGCCGGGGAGGCATTCGGCTAGTTATTAAGTTTTTAGTTTCTTTTTAATAGTTCTGTTCGCATACTGCTTTTATTTTCTTGTCTTGTTTCTTAGTTGTTTGTGAGAATTGTTTTTCAGGTACCTAATCCCTGTCTTCTAAAGATTGGAATTATCCAAGGTGCGGGATATCTACTCGAAAAGACACAATACTCCAACCAAGGCAAGGCACAACGGAAGAACACAACTTGGGTGAAGGCGAAGCTTTTCATCAAGAAGGCGAAGTAGAACACGAGATTCCATTTGAATAAGAGGAAGAAGAAGAAGAAGCAATGGGTGACGCTGCAAATCGTACACTCAAGGACTTGGCTTCGCACAAGCTTGATGCTTAACAGGGTTGTATTCAAACAAACTCTACTTTTGAGATCAAACCGGGGTTGCTTAGGGAATTGCAAAAGTTCCATGGCATGGTGAATGAAGATCCAAACAAGCATCTTATGGACTTCCACACCATTGTCACGGCCATGCTTCCAGCTGATGTTGAGGCGGATGGTGCTATGTTGAAAGTTTTCTGATTCTCTTTAATGGATAGTGCTAAGGATTGGTTATATTACTTTCCTCCCGGAAGTGTCACAACTTGGAATCGGTTGAAGAAACTCTTTCTAGAGAGATATTTTCCTGTGTCTAAGGCTACTCAAATTCGCAAGGATATTTGTGGGATGAATCAAAATGTGGGAGAATCCTTATATGAATGTTGGGAAAGATACAAGAGATTGGTAGCCAGCTGTACTCATCATCAATTTAACGACGCTATGATTATCCAATACTTCTATGAAGGACTCCAATCAAGTGATAGGAATCTTCTTGATGCTGCGGGTGGTGGTGCACTAGTGAACAAGACAGTGGCACAAGCTAGAGAGTTGATTGAAAACATGGCAGCAAACTCCCAACAATTCTTGAGTCGTGGTTCGGACGTGCTTTTTAGAAGAGTAAATGAGGTAAGCGAGGTGGAAGAACTTCGTCAACAAATGGGTAACATGACAGCAATGATGCAACAAGTTGCAGCCGCGGTTATCCCAAGTTCTCATCAAGGATATGAAGAAGAAAATGAGCAAGCTAATGCGGTCTTTCCAAATCAGCAGAGAAGGTATGATCCTTATTCCAATACTAACAATCCGGGATGGAGAGAGCACCCCAATTTTAGCTATGCAAACAAGCAAGGAGCGGTCCAACAACCTACTTTCAACAATTCGGGTGGATTCCAACCTCAACAACAACAATTCCAGCCGCGTTAACAATTTCAACAACAACAACCTCAAAATCAGGGGTCAAGTATGGAGGAGTTGATGAAATCGTTTATACAAGAGACCAAGAGTTCGATGAAGGAGTTGCAGACCCAAGTTGGTTCTATGGCTCTTGAGTTGAACCAATTGAAGGCACAAAATAGTGGGAAACTCCCTTCTCAACCTATCAACCCAAAGGAGGGTGTGAATTCTATTACATTGAGAAGTGGTACACAACTTGTGCAACCCGAAGTTGCTGATTCGGGCAAGGTGGAGACACCAAAGGAACCTGTTTTGGAGGAGAAGAACGAGGAATCTCCCCAAACTTCCGAGGTACCTATTCCTATCTCTAAAACTCCGGTTTATACATATGTTTCTCCTTTACCTTTTCCTCGCAGATTTTCAAGTTGTAAGAAGGAGGCACTAGAAAAGGAGATTTTAGACATTCTCAAGAAGATTCATGTGAACATACCGCTCATAGATGCAATCAAGCAAGTTCCAAAGTATGCAAAGGTGTTGAAGGACTTGTGTACCAATAAGCAAAAGCTCAAGGGTAATGAAGTGCTTAGTGTGGGGGAGAATGCTTCAACAATCTTGCAACACAAACTCCCACTGAAATGCAAGGACCCGGGTAGCTTTGACATTCCTGTCACAATTGGTACCAAAACATTTAATAAAGCTATGTTGGATTTAGGTGCATCCGTTAATGTTATGCCTGCATCTATTTATAACTCACTTGATTTAGGTCCTCTCAAAAAGGCTGAAATTGTGTTGCAATTAGCCGATCGCTCTAATGTCTACCCTATGGGTATTGATGAGGATGTTCTTGTGCAGGTTAACCAACTTGTATTTCCAGCTGACTTTTGTATCTTAGAGATGGATGAAGGTGCACCGGACTCGTCTCTTCCATTGCTACTTGGGCGTCCCTTCATGAAAACGGCAAAAACAATTATTGATGTTAATAAGGGGACGCTGACTATGGAGTTTGATGGAGAGACAATACATTTAAACATTTTCGAGACGATGAGATATCCTAGTGATGTCCACTCTTGTTTCTCCGTTGATGTGATGGACACATTGGCGCAACAAATGTTTGAGTTGAATGGCGCTGATTTTTTGGAAACCATGCTCACTACACCTATTGATAACGGTTTGGAGTACGGTGATGAGATTAAGGAAACCATTGGTTCTCTTAACTCATTACCGTAAAAATCTGCACTTAATAATGTTTCATATGTTTCTTTACCTCGCAATGATGAAAAGCTTGAACCTTCAATTATTAAATATCCAAAGCTAGAATTGAAACCTCTTCCTAGTCATTTAAAGTACTTGTACTTAGGTGACAATGAAGAGTTTCCTGTGATTGTTTCTAACGAGCTTAGTGAATTACAGGAGCAAAAACTTCTAAGGGTGCTAAGGAAGAACAAGACGGCCATAGGATGGACAATCGCTGATATCAAGGGTATAAGCCCTGCCGTTTGTATGCACAAGATACGTTTGGAGGACGATGAAAAGCCTGCAAGGGAAGCGCAACGTCGTTTGAACCCCCCAATGATGGAAGTTGTGAAAAAGGAGATACTTAAGCTTTTGGAAGTGGGTGTTATCTACCCCATATCCGACATCAAATGGGTAAGCCCGGTACAAGTTGTACCAAAGAAATCAGGCGTTACGGTGGTGGAAAATGAAAAGAACGAACTTGTCCCAACTCGTGTGAAAACCGGTTGGAGGGTTTGTATAGATTATAGAAAATTGAATGCCACTACTAGAAAAGATCACTTTCCATTGCCTTTTATTGATTAAATGCTTGAAAGTTTAGCTGGACACGCTTATTATTGCTTTCTTGATGGCTATTCAGGTTATAATCAGATTGTGATAGCACCGGAGGATCAAGAAAAAACCACTTTCACTTGTCCTTTTGGTAATTTTGCATATATAAGGATGCCTTTTGGCTTGTGCAATGCTCCAGATACCTTTCAAAGGTGTATGGTAAGTATCTTTTCAGAATATGTTGAAAACATAATTGAAGTGTTCATGGACGACTTTAGTGTCTTTGGTGATTCATTTGACCTTTGCTTGAACAATTTGTCACTAATCCTTGAACGATGTGTTGAAACAAACCTTGTGCTAAATTGGGAGAAGTGCCATTTCATGGTAACTCATGGCATAGTTTTAGGCCATATTATATCTTCTAAAGGCTTGGAAGTTGATAAATCTAAGATAGACCTTATTCGTGCTCTAAACCCTCCCACTACAGTGAGGGAGATTCGTTCTTTCCTTGGTCATGCAGGTTTTTATCGTAGATTCATCAAGGACTTTTCCAAGATAGCATCACCACTTTGCAACTTATTGCAAAAAGATGTGGTTTTTAACTTTGATGAGAAGTGTATGGCGGCATTCAATCATTTGAAAGAACTTTTGATTTCAGCCCCTATCATTAAACCACCGGATTGGAGCAAGCCTTTTGAGCTTATGTATGATGCAAGTGATTATGCGGTTGGTGCGGTGCTTGGGCAGCGTGTGGGGAAGATACCTCATGCCATTTATTATGCTTCTAGAACGTTAAATGAAGCCCAAAAAAACTACACAACCACTGAGAAAGAGTTATTAGCCATTGTTTTTGCTTTGGAAAAGTTTCGCTCTTATCTAATTGGTACAAAAGTTGTTGTCTTTTCTGACCATGCAGCACTTAGGTACTTGCTTACAAAGAAAGAGGCGAAACCGAGGCTCATACGATGGATTTTACTCTTGCAAGAGTTTGATATAGAGATCAAGGACAAGAAAGGAATTGAGAACACCATTCCGGATCACTTGAGCCGTCTTGCTGTGGGCAAGGAAGCTATCCCGTTGCGTGAAATTTTCCCGGATGAGCAACTATTCTCAATTGCCTTTGGAGAACCATGGTACGCTGATATTGTTAATTACTTAGTGTCTCAACAAATTCCCAAGAACTTGTCTCGTGCTGAGAGAGACAAACTTAAGAAGTTAGGAAACCAATACATATGGGATGATCCATACTTATGGAAACATTGTAGTGACCAAGTAATACGAAGGTGCGTTCCCGAATCCGATTTTAACTCTATCTTGTCTTTTTGCCACTCATATGCATGTGGAGGACACTTTGGGAGCAAGAGAACCGCTCTCAAGGTACTAGAATGTGGTTTCTATTGGCCGACTTTGTTTAAGGATGCGCATGCATTTTGTATAACATGTGATAGGTGCCAAAGAACAGGAAATCTATGAGCCCGAAATCAAATGCCACAAACTATTATTCAATTTGTTGAGGTTTTTGATGTATGGGGAACCGATTTTATGGGCCCTTTTGTCAATTCTAATGGGAATTATTATATCTTGCTTGCTGTTGATTATGTCTCGAAATGGGTGGAAGCTAAGGCCACCCCAACTAATGATTCTAAAGTTGTTTCAGATTTTGTGCAAGCAAATATTTTTGCAAGGTTTTGAATTCCAAAGGCTATAATTAGCGATGGAGGTTCACACTTCAAAAACAGGTTTTTGCAAGCCTTGTTAAGGAAGTACAATGTGTCGCATCGGATTGCAACATCATACCATCCACAAACAAATTGACAAGCCAAGGTTTCCAACCGAGAGGTGAAATACATTCTAGAAAAGACGGTGAATCCAACAAGAAAGGATTGGAGCATGCGCCTCAATGATGCTTTTTGGGCGTATAGAACCGCATACAAGACACCTATTGGGATGTCTCCCTTTAGGCTTGTGTATGGTAAACCTTGTCACTTACCCGTAGAAATTGAGCATAAGGCGTTTTGGGCTATTAAGCGATGCAACATGGAGTTGGATGGGACTGGAAAGCAAAGGAAGTTGCAACTTCAAGAGCTAGAATAGATTCGCAATGATGCATTTTAAAGCTCAAGGATTTACAAGGAAAATACGAAGGCATTTCATGATAATATGATTACAAAGAAACAATTTTGCATTGGGAAGAAAGTGCTTTTGTTTAATTCTCGTTTGCAATTATTTCCGGGTAAACTAAGGTCACGTTGGATTGGACCTTTTGTTGTGACTAATGTGTTTTCTCATGGTGCAGTTGAGATTCGTAGTTTAGCTACAGGAAATGAACTTAAAGTGAATGGGCACCGATTGAAACCATATTATGAGAATTTCTCCTCGGAAGTTGTGGAAGGAGTGAACCTTGTGGAAGTGCTCCCTCTGGAGGAGTCTTAGCAAACAAGGAGAACGTCGGGCTGACGACTTTAAACCAAGTGCTAAGTGGGAGGCAACCCACCGGTTTTGTATCTTTACCTTTATATTTTTATTCTTTAAGCATTGTTTTTATTTTTATTTTCTTGTTTTTGCATATCATTTGCGGAATTTCCCACCTTGAACTTTCTTTGGACGATTCAATTTTACATTGAGGACAATGTAAAGTTTAAGTGTGGGGGAGCATTTATATGTTTGTATAGTTTATTTGCTGCTTTTTTTGATGCCTTTATTTATAAATAAAAAATTAATCAGAAAAAAATAGAAAAACCAAGAAAAATTTGTGCTTTTTGAACTCCGAAATCTAGAAACTTGTGCCTTTAGGATGACACCATTAGTGGATGGAACCATTTTGAATGCAGGAGTTGAGGAACCAATTAACTAAATGGGACGAACATAGCTCAGAAATCACAATTAACATGATAGTTGTTACCATATCTCGGAATATCACCATATCGCATTCTATTTTTGTTTTTCCATATTTATCTATTATTCTCTAAGTGCTTTGGTGGGTCACTAAAAATCGAGTTGTTATTACTGCTAGGATGAAATAGAGTGATTGAGTTGCTAGAAAAAGAAAAACAAAAGAAGAAAAAAAACCATATAATAAGAAAAGAAAAAAAAAGACCGACCAATTAGACCAAAACGGAATAAAATGACACTTGGGAATAACAGTATGTGTGAAACGTAGTCCCTGTCTCCGTCTCCTAAACAAGCGTGGAATGCAGGATCCAAGGCAACTATCATGTACTTGCTGACAAGAATCATGCGCTTGGATCTAGTTTGATCCAATCATGTTGTCTATAAAAAAAATAGAAAAAAAAAGAAAAAAAAAATAAGTGAAAAAGCAAAGAAAAAAAAAGAGAAGAAAGTATTATATTGGTTGAATAAAGTCACTCCTGGTTCCCTTGTATATGCCGGTGAGTTGATGTAGAATTCAAACCAAGTAGCTCAATCCAATAGGAATAGGTTCATCTTGGCAGTGACCTTCAGACAGATATGGGAAACATCGATCACTTGTGAATATTCGCCAACATCTACATCTATATCCATCTTCTTAATCTTTTCATTGTGATTGTGGTTTGTTAGTTTCCGAGTATTGTGGCTTGTTCGACTATCTAATTAGAGTTTATTTACTAATATATGAATTGAATTTGCAAGGTACTTCCTCCTGTAGTCATTTTGGATTCGTTCATTGATTTGTCACAAATAGACGGAGTTGAAAATATAGGTTTTGTAGGCAGACCTCTTGTAAACCTTCACGAGACTAAAACTCGTCCACTAGGGACACCTAGGGGTTCAAAGGCTTGTTATTTATGTTAAAAGTGACCGTAGCCTCGATGAGACGGAGTTGTATGTATTCTTTATAATTATTTTTGTTTGATTTGCTCGAGGACTAGGAAAGTCTAAGTGTGGGGGAATTTGATAGGTGTCTAAAACACCTTGTTATTTATCTATTGTTTATGCTTTCTTTGCTAGTTTTCTTGTAAATTATGTATCTTATGTTCTGTTTTTGAGTATTTAGGTACTTTGGAGTCATTTGGATCAAAAGGATAGGAAACATGGCAAAAGCGTTGGAGGCGCATTATTTCTCATTATTTTCTTTTATTTCTTCATCTCTGTCTGAAAAGTATGTCGGCTTTAGTGATGCGATTTATGTCTGAAAAGTACGACAACTTTAGTGATGATTCTCATTGAAGATAAGAAGTGAATATGAGGAGTAAAAGACGGCTGTTGTTGGTAGAAGGAGAAAGGAAGCGTTCATTTGAAGCATAAAGGGAAAAGCGGTCAATTTACATGTGCGCGATACGTGGAGCGGGCTAATGTTGCGCGAGGAGGTGAAGAATGAACTGTCAGTTCCTCATAACTGACAGTTAAGCTGAACATAGAATTAGGATGTCAGTTATTCGGAACTGACAAGCCATATATGAGTTGTGGCTGCCTGTATCCATCTTAACAAGTACCAATATCCGTCCGTACTGTTAGGCTCAACTAGGCTGAGCTCTCAGACAACTTTAGTTCTTTCTTTCCTCTTCTCATTAACACATCTCACCTGAAAACAATGGAGAGGAATTCAACTACAACAAGAACATGAGAGAAATGGGGTTTGCAGTCACAGATACAGGTGTGTTGCTGAGATTTGGGGCTGAATTGTGGTGAACATGAATCTGACATCTTGTGTTGGTGTTCTTGGAGATGTAATGAAAAGGGGATTTGAGATTTGAATTCAGATGGAGATCAAGAAAATATGAGCTTCAATGGAATTTGGAGTTAGGGTTTGTGGGCTTGTTTGCCCCCCTCCTTCTTTTGTTCCTTTTTAATAAAATGGCGTTTTTAAAAAAAAGAAAAAGTTAGGGTTTGTGGTAAAATTGAATCTGAGATTTACATGAAATTGAAGATGGGTATGAGTCTAACTCGATTTATAAAAGCTGGGTCGTGTAATTGAAGTGATCGAAGAGATGAGGAAGTGAATGGATTTTGGGTCAAATTTGTGAATGAGAGATGAGCAATAAAGGGGATATGTAGCCATGAATTAAATGGTTTTTGGTAAATGATGAGTCTGCTGGTTTTGAGGCAGAAATGGGTTTGAATTCATGGTAGTTTTGAGCTCAATGTCAGATGGAATATGTTGTGTGTTATCTGTTGAAATGTGGTGGCTTTGATCAGAGTTTTTGGTGGAGTTGTTGGAGTGGGGATAGTGTTGCCATGGAGAGTGGTGGTTATTGCAGGTGCTAAGGCTGAGATGGTGTCACTGGTGAATCAGTGGTAGCAGAGCTGATGCTGCTTACTATTGGTTGGATGAGAACAAGGAGTTCTTACTGCAGGTTGTGAACTCAGGGAAGTGGTTCTGGTAATTTGAGTAGTTGGTGGATGAATTTGGAGAGGAGATGCAGTGGTGGAGTTGAAGGTGCGTTTCTGGTGATGCTGATGCCAGGAGGTTATGGCGCTGTGGTAGTATTGCAAAATGGTACATGTGATATTTTAGATGTGGTGCTGATGCTTGATATGATAACTGCAGCTTCAGTTCGAGACCAGTATGTAGGAGCAGGTAGTATTGGTGCAGCTAAATTGCTGTGACAATGGGTTATGTAGATGGTTGAGCTAATGCTGCTTTTACAAGGTGATGATGCTGTTGATGCTGTGAAGAGGGTAATGCTAATGGTATTCAGATATGGTGGTTATGAGTTGCAAAGAAGGTGGCGCTATATAGAGTAGTCACAGCTGCAGTTTGGTAGTTTTGGTGCAGCTGAATTTGCAGGTGGATTGCGAAGAAGCTGCAGAATGCAGCAGCGGAGGAAAATGGCTAGGCAAGATGGAGCAAGGAATGGAGTATGCTTAAAGCAGCTATACTCAAAGCAAGAGCAATATGTAGTTAGAAGGGTTCAGTGCATGAGAAACTAAGGTGAATGGTAGCTGAGAGAGAGAGAGTATATTGCAGGGAATGGATTTTGAGGCTGCAGAAACAGTGCGAAAAGCGAACGAAAATGGCGCACCGATGGTACTAGCTACGGTTGTCGGATTTCTGAACCGAGAGTGTTAATCATAATATTTCAGTGAATCGTGAGGCGGATATGAGTCGAACGAAAGAGTTGGTGGCCGGATATATGAGTTTGGCGACACGCTTTTGGGTACGTTCTCGCAGGATTGGGAGTTGGATTAAATGGATTTTTGGTGAATGTATGAATCACATGGAAGGACAGTTGACATTATGGAAGTGTGTTAACCCCTGGTGGCGTCTTCCAATGGTTCAAGTGATCGGAGAAAGTTTTCCGGTGACCGGATTCCAGCAACGGTGCCGGATTCCGGTGATGACGTCGGCACTCCGGTGACCCGTTTTGGACCCGAAAATTCCAGAAATATATTTTTCACACATGGGATTGGTGGATTGGTAGATGGACGTGGACTTGAAGATTTTGAAGATTTTGACCTATTTTTGGAAAGCAAAGGGCTATAAAAAGAGAGTTTCTACAACAAAGAGATGATGTCTTATTCTTGGAGTAGAGGAGAGAGCCGCTGAAACTACAACTAGGGTTTGCTTTTGTATTTAATATTCATCTCCTTTATTTGATTATTGATTGTGATGAACTCCATAGCTATGAGTAGCTAAATTTCTTATTATTGGTTAAGGATGTAGTCCTATATCTATAACTTGTGCTTGATTAATGTATTAGTTTTCTCTCTTTGTTTTCGTTCATATCTCTACTGTTTTTATAATCACATGAATGATGTATTGTGGTAGGATATAGATGTTTGATTAGTTAAGTGGCCAATTAATTGAACTTGCATCTTATCCATAGCTATTTTAGGGTTTTTCATCGAGCGATAACCCCAAATACAAGTAGCATGATATGATTATAGTTTGTAGTGATACACTCTTATAATCATATGTAGAGTTTGACCATTGTCCGAATTGTTATGCGCAATGTATGACAATTGCATTGATTAGCCTATTTCCAAAACTTAATTCTCCTGGGAATTGAACTTGATTAGCGCAAGGCGTTAGGTTATTCTTTAGGTAGAATTCACATACACAACTCTAATGCGTGTGTTGATGAACTTAGGAAATTTTCAGATTATCTTGCTCTCTTGATTTTCTAGGCTTTTGATAATAAAAGAGATTAAATCGTAATTCTAATCATGTATGCAAGCACATGTTTAAGATTGAAGATGAATTCCTTGACCAATATCTTTCTCTATTGATTACTTCCAACTATTTACTTTGCTTTTATTTTACTTTTATTTTACAAAAATCAGAAATCCCCCATCTTGGTTACTAATAAACTAGAATTTGATAACAACAATCGCCTCTCTGTGGATACGAACTCTTCCTTACTTTATACTTCATTTATATTTTGTCGAGTAAGAAAGTGAATTATTTTTTGTGTCGGCTGACAACCGATCAGCCATTAACTCATACATGAATAAACTCAGAATCCATCTTTTAATTTGGATACCACACTTTACTGCGACAGATACGGTTGGTAGCAATTGAACTCGGTGGAAATTTATTTCACTGTTGTTCATAATAACAAAGAGAATGACTTAAAGGAGATGGATAGGGATGGTTTAGAGGTGTAGATAAAAGGAGGGGGAAAAGGATCTTAACTGAAAGATTAAACTCGAAAAAAAGCTATCGTATCAACCGACAATGACTGACAGGGTGAAAGGCCCGTCAAAACAGGGGGAGAAAAGGAAGGAGAGGGGAATAAAAAGATAAGGGGAAGATAAGGTTGGGGTGGAACAAGAGAGGATGCTGGTGCCTTTAGTGAAATCTGAAAACATAAATCATAAAGGAGGATAAGATACTAAGGAAAGTAAAGTTATAGATGAACTTACCGGCAACTGTATGACGCATCAGTCGGCGGCGGAAGCAGAGAGAAAACCAGGTAGAGAAAAGATGAAAAGGGTTTGTTTTAACTTTAGATTTCTATAAGAAAGAATTGAAAAGGTATAGAGTTTGAGATCTATACCTTTAGAGGCCGCTCAAAAGGAATTAGGGGCCACAAAAATTCACATCCATTGAAGGGGGTCAAGGGGTGTCTTAAAAATAGAAAATTATCTATATTATCCTTCACCTTTATAATAAATCTAAACCTATATCATTTATTTTCATAATCATATCATTCCTCTTCTTCTTCTCTTTTCTACTCATTGAAGAAAAAAAAATCCTCATTTTAATTTTGGTTGAAAACAAAGATCGTCGATCAAACAAATGTTATGATTGATTGTTTAAAATTAAAATCCAAAATTCATTAACCTTAAAGATGAAACTTAGAAGAGAAAAAAAAAAAAAAAAAAACGTATTGATGATAGTATTTGTGATTCAAAATTAGGATTTGATTACTTGAACTCAAAATTTTGATCCGGAAATTTTCTTGGATTTACAGTAGCAGAAACATAATCGGTAGATAACAATCTATTTTACCTACCGGTTATGGTTGATGTTCTTGGATTTACACTAGCAGAAACATAATCGGTAGATAATAATCTACTTTACCTACCGATTATTCTTGATTCAAAAAATTCAATTTCTCTGTACTAAAAGTTACGCACAATCGGTAGATAATGAGCACCATTAACTACCGATTGTGAAAGTAGAAAATTTCAAAATTTTATTAAATTTTGAAAATTTGAATTTGGTGCCATGAACACAATCCGTAGATAATAAGCATCACTTATTAACACAGTTTACTACCGATTATGGTAAAAATAATATTCTAAAATTGTGTATATTCGGAGGTTAAGGTAACACACTTTACTACCGATTATGGTAGTACCAAAGATCGAAAAAATTAAGATTTTCGGAAAATCTCATTTTGGGGCCAATACATTCGGAAGTTAAATTTACTACCGATTATGGTAGTGCTAAAATTCGAAAATTGGGTATATTCGGGGGTTAAAGTAACACACTTTACTACCAATTATGGAAGTACCAAAGTTTGAAAATTTTAGGATTTTGGCAAAATCTCATTTTGGGGCCAATATACATTCGGAAGTTAAATTTACTACCGATTATGAAAGTGCTAAAATTCGAAAATTGAGTATATTCGGAGGTTAAAGTGACACACTTTACTGCCGATTATGGTAGTACCAAAGTTCGAAAATTTTAGGATTTTGGCAGTGTAGTTGCAGGAAATCCTACACTACACCCCTCACAAGAATTCATAAGAATCAACACATATTTGAAGATTAAGAACAACACTTTTATTGATTAATTCTCATAAATGTTATAGGAAATCAAGAATACAACTGCTCACAAGAACTTTCTCTCTCCTCAAAACTTTCTCAACACTCAAAAATTGATCTCCCTTTCCTTACACTTGTTCAATTCTTTATATAGGAAATTACATAGTGGATGACAGCTAAGCTATCCCTTATTTTCGGATGTGACTCGCGATACTCTCGCAGTAGTTATAATATTAACCCTCGCAGACGTTTGTAATCTTCGCAGCATCATCACGCTTTTCTCATGTTTTAGTTATCATCATCCGCTACGTCATTATTTCAATCATTCTGTGACACTCGCAGTGTGTTGTTGAACAACTCGCAGAACTATCTCTGTAAATCTCGCAGGAATATCGCTGTGGCGATATTCTGATCCTACATCTTGCCTCTTCTCATGTATTTTATGCGAAGGGGAAAAGATCATGAGAAATTAAAATCTCTTAAAATTCCGCAACTGTCTATCTTTTCACGTTCTTTTATTCTGACACGTATCTGCATCCCTCGCCAGATTTATTACACGTATATTTTTATCCATTCAATTTATGACACGTCCTTTTCAACCATTGCGCTCCAACCGTTCATGTCCTTTTTTTGCATTAATTGCACTTATCTTCTCGATAATTTTTATCTTCTATATATATCTTCTTCACTCTTCACTTTTCTTCTTTTTACTTTCTTCTTCCTTCTCTCTGCAATCTCTCTGCAAATTCACTGTTCTTCCGTAAATTCTGCATCCGTTGCTGTTGCAACCTTTCTTTTGATCTTCTATTCTTTTTTTCATTCCCATACTTACTAAGAATGGCTCCATCTGGTCGTAAAAATCTCATCTCCTTTGAGCAACTACAAAAGAAACTTAAGGACGGAGGTTTTGATTTATCTACCATTCCTGATTAAAACCCTAAAGCCAAACTTTCCATTAAATTATTTTCTGATCATCCATGTTCTCGCGAGAAGATTATAATCTCGCTAGGTCAGCTTGAAGATGGTCTTCCCATTCCTCTTTATGATCCTGAGCTCCTTTTATTCTATGAAATACTTTGTCATGCGAAATTCTCACGTTCCATATATCAGTTGAGTGGGGATTGCATTCGTCTGATGCTGGAGTATGCTACTCGCGATGCTGGTAAGAAATCTCTTTATCCTGATAAAGCGAAGAATCCTAAATTCGCTGATGTTCCAATTATTCATGCGAAGTATACTGTAGAGAATTTCTTCGCGAATTATGATATAATCCCCATGAGGAAAGATATCACTTATTGGGGTGTCCGCTTACAAAAGAAGGATTACATTGCTGAAGATAAAATTCTCATGTTGGATATTGATTAGTATCCGGGTAATAATCAAGGTCCGCGCTATTCTAGTGATGATAAGTGGTGTATTTTCCCATTATTTCTAGAGGGTCCCTACATCTGCGGTCCTCATGCTTTACCTTCAAATCTCGCAGAGTACCAGCCATGGGTGTTCAACTGGCCTGAAAGGAATAAAGAGGTATGTTCTCTCAATTTTTTGCATAAATTATCATTATCATCTTCCTCATGCTTTTATACTCTCGCTGACTACCCCAACTTTTCCAGATTAACAGGCTAAAAACTAGCTATCAGAAGCTTGGGAAACCCATTACTTTATCAGCTCTTAAGTTACTCACAGATGAAGTAAGAAATATTCCTTTGTGATTCTTAACAATATATTGTTTCCTCTATTTCTTATCTTTATCTGTGTTTGAAGGTTATTGAAGAAATAGAACCTGTTAAAGTTGTAAGGACCAAGGGAAAAGACAAAGGTGCTGCTTACAGGGGGAAATCTGATGCTTCTCGTAAGGAGGAATCTGGTGTTCTTATTTAAAAGAATCGGAAAGTTTAATATCCTTCTTCCTCTATCCCTCAAGATTGCGAGAGTTCCAGTGATAATGATAATGATGATGATGATAATGCTAGTGATAATAATGATATTTTTTCCGTGAAAGAATCAGCACAACCTGAATCTTCTATGGCTCATTTATCTGGCATTTTTATCAATATTATGCATACAATTGGTGATACTCCTCTGACCAATGCTTGTAAGTTTATTGCTGCTATTTGTGATGCCCCCATCTTAAAGAACAACGAATCTCTTCGCGGGGGTCTCAAGATCTATATCTCCAAATTTGCTTGCATTCACTCAATAACTTGGTAAGTTTTCATACTAATACCTTTCTTCTCTTTATTTTCATCTTAAACTCGAAATTAATTCCTAAGAAATTTGTTGCATTCTTTGGCAGGCAGGAAAAGCTTCCTTTGCAGTCGTCTCAGATTTGGAGAAAAGACATGCAGTTCTCGCAAAGAAAAACGCTAATCTTCGCAAAGAAAATGAAGAATTAAAGTCTGAATCTCTTACTCTTCGCAAAGAAAATGAAGAATTGAAATATAATTCTATTAATCTTCACGAACAATTAGAATTTGGATCTGTTGGCCTTCATGAGAAGATTAAACGATTAGAAACTGAACTCTCTTCTTCGCAGGATAAGGTTGTTAGTCTCCAAGCTGCGAATAATCAACTTTATGGTAAGAAATTTTTCTCTTTTTCTTTATTCTGTATTCCTTTGTGTTTTCTTATTTAGTTAGTCCTCTTCGCAGATATTTATGGCCTCTCTGATGAAGCTGTATTCCTTCATTTTTTTCCAAATCCAATAGATGATGATGCCCTCCTCAATCGCCTTAATGATTCTTTAAGTAGCCTTTCAGATGATCAAATCAGATCTCTTTCTATAGATGAACTTAGATCCAAATTTCATCTCTTAAAAATTGAACATAGATTCAACTTGAGTTTAACCAATAAGTTTAAGCGCCTTTATATTGATTCAAAAAAGGAAACTAAAATATTAAGAACCAAGTATAGTGACCTTATTGACGAAAAAGACCTCATTTCTAAAAACGGTGCTCAAGCTTTAGCAGATTTCCATAAAACTCTTCTCGATATTCAAATTGAAAGGGACAGACTTATCTGCGAGAATAATGCTCTTGTGAAGAAGGAAAATCAAGTTCGCTCCCATATTCTCATTAGTTATGATGATGAGTTTGCCTGGGCTGCACAGATTCTTGATAATGCCAGAAATAATTTAGGTGTATATGTTAGTCTTCAAGCTGATCATTTTGCCTTAATTAAGGATATGATCTTTGAAAGAGAAGGCGGTTATTCTTGTTTTTCCACCAATCTATTTTTTAATTGATTCTCCGCTATTTTATTAATATGTTGTCATTTTTTCGCAGCATCTGAAGAAAATTTTCGCCAACGAAAAATGAAGAGAAAGGGAAACTCGCAAAACTTCTGTCTTCTTGCAACGAAAAATGCTCTAAGTTCAAAAAGCAACTTCAGATTACTCTGGCGAATTTTAGCAATACTCTTGTTGGCATTCGCAATGATTCTATTAAAATGGTCTGTCATGATCATAAAATTCCCCATTCCGCATATCCTTATCTTGCGAATGAAATTCCAGAGAACATCCCTAATCTTATCATCTCTGATAGCGAAGCTGAAGATTCTGAAGAAGAAGAAGAAGATGATGATGATGAAATTGAAGAAGAAAAAAAATCTGGTGAAGACAATGATGGATCTAAATAGTTTTGTCTTCCTTTTTAATCTTTTTATAATATTTGTACATTTATCCCTTTCTCCTTGTAATATATTGCTGCGAATTTCTCCAGCTTCTAATGTCCTTTGGTGTATAGATTTCTTTTGTTTCTATCTACATACATTAGAAAACAATTATTTTTACAATATGGTTAATTAATATGATTATTAATTTTTAACTATCTGCGTAAATCTGTCATATAAAGATGAATAACAACTTTATCATTCTGCTCATTCCCATACTTGCCTCTGTTATTCATTTGCAATCATGAAAGATTAAGCAAATTATTTTCTGAATAAGATCTGTTTGTAAATTTTGACTATAATATCGCAGCCATTTCTTGATCTCTTGTGGTCTTATTTTGCCTTCCTAGTTAAAGGTCTTATTTTGCCACATTTTGTTTTTGGCGACAAAATCGCAGGATGTCCTTACATTCGCATGCAAAGACCCATTGATCTTGCCTTATCCGTGCTTTGTCAATTTCTCTGTGACAATATGACAGGCCTTGATATTCTCGCTAAGACAAAGCCCCATGACATTGTCGTCTTGCGATGAAATCGCAGGACGTCTTTACACTTCATCACTACACCAAATTTAGCAATTACCAACGGTAACTGGCAATTGCAAAACGGGGTCGCAATAGTTTAACTCTGTTACGAAAGTCGATGTTGCAATTTTTCGCAACGGCTTCATTGCCGTTGCGAATTTTCAATCGCAACAGTTTAGAACTGTTGCAACGTCAAAAGTTCGCAACTGTCATAAACTGTTGCGAATCGGAAGGACGCAACTGTTTTAAGCTGTTGCGAACTGAAATATTGCAACAGTTTGCAGCAGTTGTGAAGTTTTTGCAACCTCATAAAAATAGTGGTTTTGACTGGTCAAAACCAGGTGAAAATTAGAGTTCTCAGTAACAAAATCAAGTCACCCCAGTTAAATTAGAAATCAAATTAATCCAAAAAATATATTCTTTCTTAATGTTAATAAACCATAATATACCATGATGACCTCCATACATACAAAAAGTAAGAAACACATCATCAAGTATGGCTAGAAACATTTCTAAAGTCCTAATAACATACAAATTATGTGTGTAGTATCAAAAGAATGACATATCATAAAATGATGAACATAGAGAAGAACCTTGAACTTTTCCAAAGAGATTCGTTAAATTTCCTGCCTAGTCTCTGACATCAAGCATGTGAGGCAACTTATTTATCAAAGTTTATCCTTAGCTTTCTTTAGGTGCACCCTGCAAAACATTGAGCTGATAAAACTCAGTACTAATTCACCCTGCACGTGACAAATAGAGGCAATGTCTCCTTGGTATGTGATGTAAACCAAATAGGCTACACTTTTAACCAGATCTAACAATGTCATATATTGCATTTAAAGAAGTGAAATTCCAAACTGACACACAGCACGGAGAGCATACTGGGAAAACTTAGAAGGAATAAAAGAATAAGCTCCAGTAAATGAAAATCTTTTATTTCTTTGATAAAGAAAACAAAGCAAAAGTAGTGAATGCACATACCTGTGCCAAGAATCCATCGAAGGATAACCCTCCTAATGTAGTCTTCTCTGCAAATCCTCATATGGAGCTTCACTCCAAGGACTGTAATTCCAAAATATAACAAGTAAAATTAGGTTTCATATGAGAGTGGCCATAATAAGAATATTCTCAAAAGCACAGTCAAATAAAGATTGATTCATAAAATGTATTTCAAATTAATTTGTCCTGTTTTCTTTGCTTCTTTCTTTTGTTCATGTGCAATGCGCAGTTATGAAAATTTATTAAGAAAACGCCTAAAGAGTGAAGGCACCAACTACATATGAAGGAATATAAAATATCTTCTCGATGCTTGAGTGACATGAAGGTTGTGCAGTTCATAAGGCATGACAACTAGCCTCCATTTAGCTTACGTATATATTGACTCAAAATTTGTGTTTCATTTTGAAGGGATATTTGTGCCTATGTGGTGGGCACTGGGTAGTGTCATACTTCATCATCAAAAAATGCCCTCTTCTTTCCCTGTATCTAGATCTCTTAAGCCTATCTGATGGCGAGTATTTCTTCTTTCACCTCACAAAATAAAAAAAATTAATGAAAGAATGCTTGTTCAACAGGAAACAAGGAAGGAATGGTACTGCAAAGTGCAACCACGCGCTTACCCATTTGGAGGTTTTGGGTGGACCAGAACCCCCAAATCGGTGGATTTTACCCAACCAAATCCACATTTAAGCGGGTGGACACCGACCCGATCCATCTCTTGACTTCTTGGCTTAATGGATGTGGGTAAGAAAATGTTCTGTTCATGACTAAGATAACATGGTAGTTCAAAAAATCTTTTCTTAATACTTCTATACTTTTACGTTGTCCACGTACTTACAACAATTCTCATTCCTCTATACAAAAACACAGACGCAAACACTTTTTAATGTTTAGCATCATAATCTACCCAAGCATTAACACCAATTATAAATCAAACAGTATACTCGCAAAGCTTGAGCGATAGGCTCAAGTAAGGATATCCAAGCATTAACTTGGTCACTTTTTTTTTCTAAGAGTTCCCATTTATTAGAGAAGAGTGTCTCGATCTAGAAGAGTGGATATACATGCTCATAATTTGAAACTCATCCACATTACCAAATACTCATCAGCACTACTAAATACTAACTGATGAAAAAACAAAAACTCACTATTAGAGCATCAAACATCTTGCTAATTAACTGAAATTAGTCGCCTAAATTTCTTACGGGCTAAATATCCTAAGCATGACAGTCACGCATTATACCTTCCACTGTTTGTTTCTCCATCTAGATTACATTCAGTAACATATTTGTCAGTATACGGCATGTTTGTAACTAAAATTTATGTTTAGTGAAATCCCAAATAAAAACTTTTGAAGTAACTCATGAATTGACATTTGTTAATACTCCTATACACCCTGAATAATGGAGCTTCGAAATAAAAAAGCAGATGTAAGCAACCTACAGGTAGTTACTAACAAAGAAATGTAATCCTTCAAAAATAAAGGCAAGAAATGAATGTTTTGAAAGTTACTTCAGCAAGTCGTAATACGGTGAAATAAATAAGAAAAACAGCTAGTTTTAAAATATCACCTTTCTGGCGAAGTTGAAAAGAGATCATCAAGTTCAGCAGGTCGTAATGCGCCATCCTAGCAGGCAGAAGCCATATTGAGTTAGAATTTCAAGAAATAACTGAGCGCATGTAAGTTTCGAAAGCTAGATATAAATATGCAGTAATGCATAGCACAGTAGATTCAAATATGCAGTAATGTATAGCACATCTGATTGCTTCCTTCACTTGTTGATGTAAAACAAAAATCTAGTAAAATAGAATTGAAAAAATACATTTTCATGCGATGATATTGCGAGTCATAGTCAAGAACTCGTTCCAAGTGTATCTCCTGAGTTCTTGTTTCTCCTCCTCTGGCAGATCAAAGTTAGGTGGTCTACCACACATAAAGGCCCCCTTCATAGGTCAAACAAGAATATAATTTAATTAGGATTTTAGCCAATTGTTATAAACCATATTTTTGAGACACAAACGTGGGAATCTCACCTATCAAAAACTCCCCTATTCAACAACAGCTTTCGTCTTGCTCCCATATGATTGACGATGACTGAACTTGCTTAATCAAGACACTTTTCCTGCAAAGAATCCAACTTAAGAATCAAACCCCACTTTATTCATGTAATGAAAAACTATATTATATTTTACAAATTGCATACCAAAGGAAACCAGCAACATCAATAACTGTTCTAAAATCTTTCGGAAGAAATTTTGGCTTACTAACATCACTTGATGCCGCCTCAGGAAAATCTTTAACAATTTTCCTTACAATCATCCTAAAATCAACACAACTCAAAAACATGAGTTCAAAAGTGAGAAAACAAAAGATTGAGAACATAAAGTAAACAAAAATCTAGGGTGTGAGCAGAACCAAAAAGTCACAATCTTTTCCAACTAGAAATCAATCATGGAATTGCAATATATCAAGTAACATCAAACAACCCTAATACACGACTTAAAGACACAAAATTGGGATCAAATATATAGGGTCTGGAATTGCAGAATTACATGCTGGCTTCAGCTCTAAACTTAGTCCAAGATCCCACATCACTACATCTGCATTCGCTGAAACCTCCAAAATAGTTTCATGTTAGCTGATACCTGGAAAGTACCAAACCAAATGCAAAACAAAATAAGAGGTAATCAGACCTTAGATTCACTGATGCAAGAAATAGATCGTTGCTCATAGGTGATTCTAGTTGCCTAGAAGAGCAATACAACAAGTCAGCATGCAGATCAAAGTCCATCAACAAAAATTGAAAAGAAAGGAGAAAAAATAAAAACCCATACCAAAATTGAATGTCTACTAACAACATAAGCAATTAAAATCAATCAAAAGTACCCAAATATGCGAATGTAAACTCCAAATACGAAAAAATGTTAAACTGAGTAAGCCATAATTTGAGAAATTGAATTCGGAGTAAGTAATAACGTTTCTATACCTTATAAGTTATTTCACATGAAGTTGTTGAAGCGATTCATTCAAAACCCTTTTCAACACCAACCAAACTGGAAAAAAAAATCAATTTATTCATTATCAAAACCCTAAAACCCAAATCTAAGAATCAAAACATAAATTGAATAAAACCCATATGTAAGTATTTCCATTATAGAAAACTAACCCCGAGAAATAGAGAAATCTTTCTAAGAACCTAATTTCTTCATACTGATTCGAATAAGAGAAATCTCAAAACTATATAGGTCTAGGAATTTCATCTGTGATGGATCTGTTTAAAGAAGAAGAGGAAGCAAAACCTAATACTGATTCACAAGCAACTAATTACTTGTGACTTATTATGATCAGAAAAAAAATCGCCTGAATCATAGAGAGTGAGGAAGAGAAGAAGAGAACCAGAGAGGAAGAGAAAAGAGAATGAGAGGTAGAGAAGATAAGAAGTGATATCGATAATGATAAATCCCGAGTCAGTTTTTAAGCTAACTCCAAGAATCTGAATGGGCTGAACCCGAGTCAGATTGAAAGTGTGGGCAGCACACACACGAGTTGCACACGTAAAACTCTATTCTGTTGCGAATCGCAACTGAAACAAACAGTTGCGTATTTTTCGCAACTGAAATTCGCAACAGGTTATAAGCTATTGCAACTTCGAGTTGATAATCCCTAAATTTGGTGTAGTGCATGTAAAAACCCATTGATCTCATCTTATCTTTTCTCATGGCTTTTTGCCTCTGTATAATTATTGCACAAATATGACAAGCCTAAATATTCTTGCGAGTATAAAGCCTCATGACATTTGCGTCTTAAGACACTTATAAGCTCCCTAATGGAGGGTGCCGCCCTTATCTTCACCCTGGTTTCCCCTTTAAGGAAACGTACATCGGCCATACAATATTAGCTCCTCCCATCCGGTTTTACCGACAACCAGTTATTTTCGCAGCCTCTTATCCTTTTTGCCTATATGGCTTATAGTTACGAGACTGCACCCTAAGTGGGGTTTTCTTTGGGACGAGTGCATCATAGCCAAGAATTTCCAAGAATGGTCGAGACGCTTCAAACGCCCCAGGCACTCTTGGCTCAACCGTGTACCTCGGCTCCTTGGTCATACTCTGCACTCCTTATAAGAGACCCTCGGTCGTCCAACTATTAATATATATATATATATATATAGTTGGAAATCCAAGGTACCTCTCCTGGATGGGCTTTCATTTACCCCAAATCTCCATGACTCAGGTTCCAGCAGCGGTATAACCTCATCCCTAAGCCATGAAAAGAGATACCCCTTTATATGACGCACTTTAGGTCTTACATTTGCCTCTTGCGAAATTTTATCCGCGAACTAGGGTGTACACCATAAAGGTTTGTCCCATTCTAATGTCTCTGTGAAATATTCGTGTTTCTTTATTTTTTGATTATCACTTTTGGCATTCCAGCTCTTGTATGTTTTTTCAATTTCATCTTTTTCATTGAGTCAAAATCCTTTTGTAAAATTTTCTTCAACAAATCATTCATACACCTCTTATATTTTACAATCCAGAAATTATACCTTTTTTACTTACTATTTTCTGCTTCTGCTTTTTTGTTCCGCTTTTCCATGTTTTCTCCATCCGCGAGACGCTCGCCATCTATTGGTTTCAGCATATGTTGACTTCACAGCATTCCTTCTTCTCGCCGTTCTACTGTATCCACCATCAACCTTTCACTTCTTTGCTTTTGTTTGATGTTATGTTTCCAGTTTCTGTTCTTCGCAGCCCTTTCCTCGCAAGATTCCATATCAATTTCATATCACTTTTTTCCGTCAACCCAATCTCCCTTGATGACTCCAACACCGCTGGTATGTGGAAATTTAATTCATTGGTGGTAGTTCGATGCTACACCTAGAATCCCATGCAGCCAAGGTCGGACAATCAAAGCATTGTAAGGAGATTCAACATCGACAACACAGAATTGAATCTTAGAAGATATTCCCTTCAATGGAATTCGCATTAAAATTTCCCCTTTGGGCTTGTTGGCAGTACCATTGAAACCATAGATCTTATAAGTCGATGGTATTAGATCCTCATCTCTTCCTCCCATGGTTTTGTAAGTATGATAAAATAAGATATCCACTGAGCTTCCAGTGTCAATTAGAACTCTGTTAATGGCCCAAGAATCTTCAGTTTCATCATCCTCATTTTCTTCATCTTCTTCTTATATTTGTTTTGGGTTTATTTCTAATCTTACCACTAGTGGGTTTTCATGCATCTCGCCAGGCTCAGGTACTTCTTGTGCAGGGAAAGAAATATCTTTCTTTTGCCACTCTTCTAATGGAGACGCTTTTGCAATATTCATTATTTCTCTTCCATCTGCATATCTCGCGAAAACTCTGCTTAAAACATTGTCGTGGAAATCTTCTATAGTTTTGTATGAATGTATGATGGAGTTACAAGATAGAATCTTCGATTTTTCCCTAACTTCTATCACAAATGTTTCTCCTCCCTTTGTTGTATTTACTCTGCGAATTTCTGGGGCTGGAGGTAATTGCTGAGACTGTGGAAGTCTTGTTAGAAAATTGTTTAATTTTCCCTGATCTATCATCTTCAAGATGATTCTTTTTACATTCCTACATTCATTTGTTGAGTGACCATGAAAATGATGATAAGAAAAAAATTCTAAACTTCGATTATTTGGGTGTGGCTCTTTTCCCATATTCCAGGGTACAAGTATGTCCTCCATTAAAATTATAGCCTCCCAAATTTTTTCTATGCTAGTATTTAGAGGTGGCATCTTAATTTCTTCCCATATTGTCTTCTGACTTCCTTGCCCTCTATAATAATTTTGCCTCTGTCCACCATAAGTCTCTTGCGGTTGATCAAGCCTCTGAATTTTATTATTTCCACTTCTACTGAAAAAAAATTCTTTCCCTTTCGAATTCTTCTTGATCTCTACTTCCCATAGCTACTAATTTCTGTTGACCACCATCCATACTCTTTTCTTGCTTCACCTGTGAAGTGCTCGCTACTGTATTTATTAACCTATGAAGTAAACTTACATTTGCTGCACCTGAACTAGTGTTCGAAATGGGATATGACTCCATCTCGTTTTGTTTCTCCTCCAATGCAATGTATTCTTCTTGTAACTCTCGCAGCTCCGTCATGGTGATTGTATTTTTGATTCTGAAAATTTGTATGTACAGCAGATTGGTTGCGAACATAGCATTAATGAAAGATAAAATGAGGTATCTCTCATCCACTCTTCCTGCCATTACACTACACATTGTCTTCCATCTTATGGTTAGATGTTTCAAACTCTCGCCAACCCTCTGTTTTAACACAAATACATTTTCAATGCTAGGTCGCGAAGAATTGTTACTTATATATGCTCCCAAAAATATAGTTTGAAAATGATTGAAATAAGTTATAGTGTTCTTAGGTAAACCTTCGAACCATTTTAGCGCCTCGCCTGTTAAGCTGGATGCGAAATATTTGCACAATACAGCATCATGGTTTTCCCATTGTAGTATACACCTAACATAAGCTTTGACATGTTGAATAGCACAAGTAGTTCCATCAAAGATACTGGTTAACGTTGGCAAATTGCACTTTGGGGGTATTCCTCCTAATTGTACTTCTTGGGTGAATGGAGTTTTCCCAGCTTCTTCAATGGACTCATCAAGTTGCCTTCTGCCTCCCTCTCTTCTGTTGTTTAACATTCCCCTCATTTCTGCTAACTCTCTCAATATCTGCTCATTCCCAGCTGAATTTTTCTCTATTGGTCATTTTAGTGCAGCTTCCCTTCTTCCGCGCTCATGTCTTTCTTGCCTTGCAAGATTTTGCGTTTCTTCTTCAGCATCTTCATTCTTCCTTCTTCCGCGATATTCTTCTTCACCTCCTTTATGAATTCACAAATGATTATTCCTTTCATTTTCTATTCTGCGATTTTCTTCATTTCTCATCGTTTCTCTTCGCTGTCTTTCTATTCTTCTTTGTATTCTATCATATTCCTCATTGATATTATCATTGTTGCGATTTCTTGCGCGTCTCCTTTCTCGATTGTTATGATTGTTCTGACGTATTGCTTCTTGAAACTCTTGTTTTTCCACTTCTTCTCTCAATCTTTCTCTCTCGCAAGCTAGACGTGCTTTTTCAGCATAATGTCTCTCAATTTCATCCTCGATTATTCTTCGGTTTCTTTGAATTTCTCGCTCATGTAATATTATCCTACCTTCTTCTCGATTCTCTTCACCATCTTGGTTATTTCCACCTTCTTGATTTCTATTACCATGTCTATTATCCACAGTTTCACCACGCGGAATGTAGCGATCATTAATCATCTTCATTATGTAGTTGCAGGAAATCATACACTACACCCCTCACAAGAATTCATAAGAATCAACACATATTTCAAGATTAAGAACAACACTTTTATTGATTAATTCTCATAAATGTTATAGGAAATGGAGGAAATCAAGAATACAACCGCTCACAAGAACTTTCTCTCTCCTCAAAACTTTCTCAACACTCAAAAATTGATCTCCCTTTCCTTACACTTGTTCAACTCTTTATATAGGAAATTACATAGTGGATGACAGCTAAGCTATCCTTTATTTTCGGATGTGACTCGCGATACTCTCGCAGTAGTTATAATATTAACCCTCACAGACGTTTGTAATTTTCGCAGCATCATCACGCTTTTCTCATGTTTTAGTTATCGTCATCCGCTACGTCATTCTTTCAATCATTCTGTGACACTCGCAGTTTGTTGTTGAACAACTCGCAGAACTGTCGCTGTAAATCTCTCAGGAATATCGCTGTGGCGATATTCTGATCCTACATGCAAAATCTAATTTTGGGAAATATACATTCGGTAGTTAATTTACTACCGCTTATGGTAGTACCAAAATTTGAAAATTGAATACATTCGTAGGTTAAAGTAACTCACTTTACTACCGATTATGGAAGGGCAATTTTGTAATTACGAAATACACGAGAGAAGGGGTAGCTTCGATTTATGTTTGGGTGACCCTATTTTGTCTTATTGTTGGCCCCTAATTCCTTTTGGGTCTCCCCTAAAAATGCTAGGATTTTTAATACGAGCAAATTTTGTGTTACCTTCTTTCTTTTTTTCGAAAAAGAGGCAATCCTCAAACAACTTGATTATAGTTTTCCGATTTAATATCGGGGGTGATTACAGGACTGACTCGATAGTTTTCCACAATTGAGAAGATTTCAAACAGACAACATTGATAATCAAAGTACTTAACAACAAAGTTACATAACCAATTCTGAGACAGATTTCCTAACATTCCTACCCAATTCCAATATAAAAAGAACTAGTTTAAATGGTCTTAGATGGATCAAAAGTAACTCATCCAACCTAAATAACAACTCTATAATCAATATAAGTCTTAGGATCCATAGATCCAACCATTTCTCAAGGTTTTTTTCAAAATCACAATGATGGCATGGATTTGGGAGGATCCATAGATCCAACCCATTGTCAATGATTTCATAGTAACATTAACAAAGTTAACAAAGGTAACCGGTATGAATTAACTCGGTTTTCATCTGACGGAATCAGTGCGGATCGGTATGGGTCTTCATCTATCTCGGTCTTGTAGAATTCTTTGGTGTTGCTGCCTTCTGTATCTTTGTATGTGTCTTTGAGAATCTTGTATCTGGTGTCTTAGTCGATGATATCTTTATGGATGTTGGAGAGAAAATTCGAATCAGAGTCATGGGTATTTCCTTGGAACTTTGGTGTTGATGGAGGTTTAGTGTTTGTTGAATTCCTTGAAGCAAGTGACTTTTACTTCTAGATCGAAGGAATAATAATAAACTGATGTAATTCACAGTTAGAAATCACCACTTTGTTCAACAAAACCCTTGTAAAATTTAAATTACAACAGAGAAAAAAAAGAGCCTAGCGAAAAATAATAAACTAAGTTAAAACTAAAAAATTAAAGCCAATCGGGAGAAATAAATAAGAACAGAGACCCAATTGAGATATTGATAATTAAAGCTAATAAAAACTGAAATCCAAGATTCAAAAGTAGAAAAACCAGTTAAGGTTAAAAACTAAAGCAAAAATACTAACTACTGATACTAAAGGTGATATCAATCTTGCTAATATGAAACTTGTGCTCTTTTGGAATCAATATTTCCAATGAAACTAAACCACATCAAGGAACGAAAAAGCACAAAGTAAATAAATCAAAGGAAGTAGATCGAAATAAATACTCCTAGTAATCCATCCTTTACCATAGAGATTAGGAAATCTAAAAAACATCCAAGAATCAAACCTGAAAGTTAAGACAGTAAAAGCTCTGATCTTAGAACCAAACTAAGATTAAATTTTAAATGATACTACCAGAGGGAAAAAAATATAGAAAATGATGAGAAGCATTGGGGAGATCACCTATGATTTTTGCTACTCAGATTTTCTCCCGAATGAGCCAATATGAGACGGTGGCACTCTTAGGGTCTGGGTTTACTTTTTTTCAGCTTAGAGAAGAGGAGGAGAGAGGAAATTTTGTGTTACCAAGGGAGATATTAAGGATGGCAATGAAAAATCTTGATTTTAATGCTTGTAGCGGATTAATACAATGTGTGTTCAAACTGAACGAGGTCCTTAGGTTTTTATGCTTTGTAGTTTTTCTCATTAATGAAACTCTTCTGTGTGTGCGTGGGCGGGTTTTTATTGTTCTATATTAAAATTTATATGGAAGGACAAGTTTTTGTTATCTTTATTCCAGAGATCAGCTTGTTGCTTTCGACATTGATTAGCAAACGTGACAAAACTTCCATGCAGGTAATGAACAAGTATGGAGAAAGGGGGTCTCCTTGCCTGAGCCCTCTAGAAGATTTGAAAACCTTTCTTGGAGAGCCATTTAATAGGACCGCGGGATGGCAGTGGAACTAAAACCCCATTTTCTTGAAAATCTTAATCAGATAGTCCACTCAACCCGGTCAAAATCCTTGCTTATACCTATCTTAATTCCTTGACACCCTAATTTTTTTATTTTTTTTCATAGCATGAGTTATTTTATAGGCAATCAGAATATTATACACAATTTGTCTTCCTGGAACAAAGGTAGCTTGGTAAGGAGAAATGAAAAAGTTTGAAAAGAGTAGGGTACCCAAATACGCCATAATCTTTAATTTATCCACCTATAAGTCCTCTTACCGAAAGTGATTGTCTATGGACAAAGTCGAGACAATACTACAAATAGGTATTCACACTTTGTGTGATTTTTTATAGATACAAGATCGAGACAATGCGACTACCAAAGTATGATTACTTGATAATAGGTTCGGACTTAACCAAACTCTATAGGATCACTATCAAGTAAAGCGGAGTTAACGTTTGTGTAATTTACTTCAAATTATATAAACGAATATAATTGCGGAAATAGAAAAGTAAATCACGCAGCAAGATTTTGTTAACGAGGAAAACTGCAAAAGCATAAAAACCCCGGGATCAAGTCCAGAATTGAATACTCTCATAATTAAGCCTTTATACAAAATCTAAACCAATTTCGTATAGTTGAGACCAAGCAACTATCTCTAGTTCACTTAGTTTCCTCAGTATCCCTGCGCTTCCGACTTCGATGAGTGCACACGTTAGAACAATTCCTTTGGATCGTATTCCAAACAGTAAAGAACAACAAATCTGTTGGTAACAACTCTATTGATTCTTTAAGATAAGGTATCTCAAGTTATATGCAAAGGCTCTATGTTTAAACTAATAAACTCCTTTTTCTGGTTAGATCAATCCAATCTATATTACCGAAGTAATAAGATTCGGATTTGTAACAATCAAAATAGATCTCAAGAGAACTATTAGGCGTTCCCAATCTCACGCAACTAATCAATCGAATAAATTTGATTATAGTTGGATCCCAGATGATCAAGGTTTGTGCAACACAAAGATATGAGAAACCAATAAGAAATATTCTTCATCTTCAAATCTTCTGTAATCTTAAATTAAACCTGCACAACACCAGTTGAATCTCTTGTGATCAATCATGCACAGAACGGAGTCTGTTAACAATGGATTATCACAAGATGTCTTTAGATATACAAACAGTTCTAAAAGATCCCGATCTAGTTTAAATAAATCTTATATCAGAAGAGAATATTCTTAAGAATAAACAAACTAGGTGCAATCAAAGTTTTAACACCCGTTAGTCAATCAAATCAATCAAAAACTAATAGTACTGCAATTATCTAGTTTCCCACCAACCGTACTCGTAGAGCTTCTTGATCCCGCATAAGTCTTTAAACGAGCAGTCGTAAGAGATTTTGCCTAATTAGGGTACTTTCCTCTCCGGATAGACGGCTCCACCGGAAACAACAAAAAGATGAAGTTTTCCTGGCTTTAGGAAAGTTTGATAGAAATGCAAACTTAGGTATTTATATACCAAGGATGTTTGGACACCAAGGAATTTCGAAAACCGAAAATATTCTCAAGATATGCAATGAATGGCGAAATTCGGTTTTCATAATTCCAGTAAATGCTTGTCCAATATTTTCCGAAATTTCTCAATAGAAAATCTCCAACTAGTAAATGCACATTACAAATTTTTATTCTCTATAGATATGCATTTAATTGTTGGTCATTGATAGACACATTTTTGTGTCTAAGTTGTCCTCAATTTTCTTTATTGTTGGTACTCGATTTCTTACTTATTATGGTGTTTTGTAGGTATTTTTGGGAAATAAACATTTTTGGAAGAATCAGCTCGAAAAACTGCTAAAGACACCCCGGAGGACATTTGCTATATGGATCCCACTTTGGATAAGGGGCAGCCATGGCTATGTGTAGCCCAAATTTGTCCTCAGCACCCACAACTATATGTAGCCAAAATTTGTCCACATCACCCAAATTACTATCGGCACCCCAGCAGCAGGATAGGGGGCACCTCCCTTTCTTCCTCATTTGAACGATGTTTTTGGCGGGAAAACAAATCATCACACCTACAGAATTAGGGTTGGGATTTTGATCAAGTTTTAGTGAGACTAAAAGGCTAAAATTGATTGGGTTTAGTTCTTAGGCCTAAACAGGCCTGGTATAGTCGTTTGATTGAACCGATATTGGCTAGAACTCGAGTTATAAGGAAACAGAGGTGTGAACTTTTCACGGGTATTTAAGGAAAGATTTTGTTGGAGCTTTGGCCGGATTCAATGGGTTCTTTGAATTGTTATGGGCATGTTCTATCTAAACAGGGTTGGTAATAACTTCAGTTTGGAAAAGAACAGGAAGTTACGCGGAGTTGAAGTTAACAGGGGAGAAATATTATCGGTATTTCTGTTACTCGATTTTGGGAAAGATTTGGGGAGATTTGTTCGTAGATTTTGTTGTGGTCCAACATTTTTCGGTAAAACAGGGCTGGTAATTCTTTCAGTTCAAGAAAAATAAGGAAAGTTGCCTGATTTTGGATAGAACAGGGCATGCGGATATCCAGAGTTTGTTTGCTATTATTTTGTGGAAGTTACGTGGGAATAACATCCTGGGAAGAGTTTTACTTCTTCTAAAACACGTATTCAACGTGTTTGAGTCATGTAAACACTTGCAGTCGCGTGAAAGAGAGAAAAGAAGGTAATAATGCCCTAAATACGACATGATATTATTCTTGAGTAATGAAGGTGATTCTCGAGTTATGGCCGAGATCTTATGGTGCTGCTATGTATTTAACGGGTTCTTGGTCGTCATAGAATGGGGGATGGAGAGTTAGGGGTGAGAACAATGGGTAGAAATTCGAGTTGCAGAGAGTTGATGCTGCTGCCATTAGAGAAGAACACGAAGAACAATAGACTGCAAGGATCAGTCATTTTCTTGTGTCTTAAAACCGTTTCATTTTCTTCCAGAAAAAGATAGTTGCTTCTGCGACTGTTTTGTGTTGTAATTTTGTAACAGCTTCATTGCAACATTTGTGACACCCGTGGACCATTGCTAATCCCTCTTTTATCTTATTTCTCCAATAAAAACACCATTGAGCTATAAATTACCTTTTTGAGTGTGTTTTCACTATGTGGAGCTAGAACCCATCACTAGGACGACGGAGGAAGCTGTTTTCCACCCATGTGGTAATTCTATTTAATTCTTTTATGACTATTTGCACTATTATAATCGATTTATGATTTTTCTTGATTATTTGTGATTTCGTTAGATGTCGCATGCTTAGTCTTAGGTACTTTAGATGCGTCATGCTTGTGATTTACATATAATTCTTTATAAAATCTACCTTGGAAAAGATTTAGAGTAGATGTTTGCTATTTTATGAGCTTTACTTATCCGGAATTAATAGTTCAACCGCATGAATGTGAGAATTGGTGGAATCCCGAGTCCCAGTCATCTCTTCATCCTGTGACAATATTCTGTATATATTTTATTTTAGTTTATTAATTCTTAAAATCAATCTCATCAAGTCCGAGTGAACGAAAACTCTACTTACCACTATCTAAAATTACATCAGTCATTAGAAGCATATATAACCAAAAACCTTAATTAAAAGAATCTCAATTAATTTTGGTACATGATCTCCTTAAGTACGAAGGAATATCTTTAAAGAATAAATGATAAGAGTTACTGTCCGTGTTCAAAGTATGTTGACATCTTTTCTCTGTAAATCATCTTTCATTTTTACATTCTTGGAATCGGTTATACCACACTTCCAACACAAGTTTAGAATTGGTTCATCTGTATTCCAAGACTACTATGTGATATTGATCAAATATCAAATCATATCCATGGGTTCAATCAGTTATTCCAATCACTAGGATCGGTTATACCCTAATATGGATACACTTGTGATCGGTCACACAAGTTACCAGGACCGGTTACATCAGTTACCAGGATCGACTACATCAATTACCAGGACCGGTTACCATATACTCATGGTATTGCTTGTGATCGGTCACCAGGATCGGTTACACCAATTACTAGGACCGGTTACACCAATTACAATGATCGATTACACAATACTCTGTGATCGGTCACACCAATTACGAATATCGATCATACCATCCCAGGTGATTACTTAGGATCGGTTACACTAATTAATCAAAACTAGTCATACCAAATCATAAGTCAGGCATTGTGATTAGTTGTACCAAGATACATAACAAAGTTACGATCGGTTTTTACCATCTCACACATATTGGTAATCCAAATATTTGCAATGAATAGTCGTATCAATAAGCCTAGCGATTTCCCTTTTGATTCATAAAACAAGTTCATGAATGTACTTCCTTTAAACAAATGTAAAACATTATTTCCTAGGATGAAATCTTCACCATTACCCATTCACATAATCATAACAATATTCATAAGATTATGTCGATGACATATCTACGAAGTTCAAAAGATAAGCGTTATACTTCATAGTCTAATTCCCTAATACGATGATCATGTGATCATGTCTCACTACTAGAGTAATATATCCGATACACATCTTCGCAGTTATGTTTTCAATATAGCACGACTTGAAAGATACGTTAGGAATGAAACAATTCAAGTCAATATTACTAACCTCAAGAGGAAGGATGATGTCGTTGTTGTATCTCGTTACTTCTTCACGTTCTTTAGGCCTTCGAGTAATACTTGTATGTCTCAACATTCATAGACTTTCTAGTCTAACCTAAACGAAGTTGTCTCTAGTACATAATCAAGTGACTCTTAGATGAGTTTTGACACAGTAAAATATGACAACCAAACTTGACATACCAACGCTTGGTGGGTTCAACCTAGCTATGCTCTAACAAAGTTAAGATATTGCTTTAGTCTACTGGCAATGATTTTAGAGATAATTTTATAAACTGCAAAGACTAACAGGACGGAAGTCCCCATCTCTCTTAGGAATGTATTTTTTAAGGATAAGAGTAAGGAATGTCTGATTCAACTTCTTAAGAAGAAATTTGGATTCAAAGAAATTTTTAACCAGAGCTATCACCTCATGTCTTACCATGTTCCAACTTTTTTGGATTTTTTTTTTTTTTTTTTTTGCAGGAAATCCATCCTGGCCTGGATATTTTGACGGAGGCACAGAAAAAACTATTATGTTGATCACTCCACCGAGGGAGACGTTATCTGTTCATCCTAGCACTTTCCCCCTGCTAGTCCAACATGAGGAACTAGACTCCAATTAGTAAGCTGACACCTTTTGAAAGAGAGATAATCGATTTATCCTTAACCTTTAGTTTCATAAAGGAACATTATCTCTATAAAATGGTTAAAAACCATGTCTACTAAAGTATTTTTGGGCAGTTTTTTTAAAATGCCATGCACATTCCACGCCAGAGTGGTAGCCATACTGGAGGAAATCACTTATCCCAATCCCATTTAGGCAGACCTTAGAACACTAAACCTCTTGACCCTGCTATAAATAACAAGCTTAACATACGTTATTGTAGCTCTTAATCCCAATAGAGAACACCTAGTTTCTAAAACCCAGATACTTCTAACCGATGGCCCAATACCTATCAGGCTGTAATGTAAAAGCAATAGGTTGTTACTGGTACTGTTCGAATAACTTTCTAAGGTCTTGGTAAAGGTATCAATTTCAGAAGTTTGATCTTCAAAATTCCAGGAGTAGTGAAGTTTGTAGTTGTATTGATTGAACTCAAAGACAATGCTAATCTCTAAAAGTCTACAATGCCAGAGATAAGAGATAGTCCTATGGACTATGAAGGGGCTCAGACAAGAGAAAAACTTTAAACCCTGGAAATATCAAATTTTATTTATATACCTAGTGCAGTCACAACCATGATAGGGAATACTGAGATGCGGATACACAGTACTATGAGTATTAGACTCACTAATCTTGATGTCTAACTTACTGAAATTTAAACTAGGAACAGGACATAACGAACTAGCAGCTGAACTGCAGGCATAGTGGAAAGTAACATTCTTCGAGCCATATCCATCCCAAAAAAAGATAAGACATCTATTTACTTTCAGATTCACTTCATTCTTATTTCTTAGTACAAAATACCAGCAACATTTCTTTCTATCACTTGAACAGCGAAAAAATTCCTTTGTTCCAAATCTCCTAGACTTCTTGTAACCTTTAATAGTTTCAGTCTTCCTTTATCTTCTAAAGATTGTTTTCCATATCCATATCTCGTAACCAGTTAGCTCATTTACTACAAACACAGCAGTTGTACACTCACTTAAAACTCCAAAGAAAAACACAACGTAGATCTAATCAACCACAGTTATTATATTCCTATAATAAAGTATAATTTGCGATTTCTCATAGTTTATGTACGTGATCAACATTTGACAGACAGTAATGTCTCATTCTCCAAGATAAGATTGTAAGTACATAATTCCGCCACTCGTCACGTGTCCTCGGATGAACACGTGGAGATCATATGACGAAGGGCATCAAAAAACGATGCCATATTGATACAACCAAGAAACATGTACCAGCTAGAAGGGGTCCTCATCTAGCAGATCCAATGGCTACAAATGAAGGAGCACGGGAACAAAGCACCACTGCGTTGGACCCAATACACCCTCGGATCTGCTTTATCCCATCTCGAGAGAAATCTCAATTCTACGGTCAGGGCCCAACCGACTGACACGGACAAGACAGGGGCAGGATAACGTGGTCTGACGCGTGCAGAAAGACCCAACCACCCGCATTAAACACACAGGGCAAACACACGCGTCAGACCACCAGCAGAAGAAGCGAGCATACCTCTTCGGCAACAACGAAGAAACGAAGGGAGAGCCTTATAATAACCGAAGACTCTGTGTGTTGGCACAAAACACAAGAGGATAAGATTACAACGGCTCCATCGGTGGACCCCACGTGGAATCCCTATAAATACCCCTCCTCACTAAGAGAGAGGGGCAAGTCGAGAAGAAGGATAAAAGAGGAGAGAGAATTAGGAAGAGTAAGTAATGACCAAAATCTCGCTGCCTCAGTGAGAACCCCTAAAGTCATTTGACTAAGTTTGTAATCAATCAATACATAATGAAACCTTTCTTTTACCCCGTGGATGTAGGCCTTAGTGCTGAACCACGTAATTATTTGTCTCCTTTACATTACGCATGTTATATTACGCACTTTATATTATGTTCTTTACATTATGCAACCTACATTATACTCTTTACATTCCGCACTTTACGTTCGTTCCGAGGCTGCTTACCATTTTCTATGCACTCTGTGTTAAATACTCGATAATACAAGTACGAGTCGGAAGACTCAGAGTCGATGAATCGGTGTACACACTATTTTGCTATGTATGTTATATCCAACCCGTGAACTTCGGTGTGTGCGAACATTGTTTGGGGACACGTAGATACCTGCGTAATTTACGTGTTCACAAAGATGTTAAAATATAATACGAATCTATTAAGGTATAAAGCTAAGCAAGAAGATAAATAGTAGTACAAGATTTTGTGAATGAGGTATACTTGAGCAGCAGAGCTATCTGGATTTGAAGTCGTAGACGAGGTCATCCATTCTGAATATTTTTATTGATCCGATTTAGTTCCACTAACACGTTCACCAGAGAGGCCAGGTTATCTTCATCAATAGAGACAGGTTGGAAGAACTGGTGAGGAAGATAAGCTGATGGAAGGTTATGATTATGAGACTGATATATCACTGTTCTTGTCTCTAGCCACCAGTTGGTCAAGCGGGGAACATCTTCTTGGTCTTCTCACTACTTTCTTAGCTCTTCCCCTGGGGCTTGCATGTCCTGATGCCATTATATCATCCAACTCAGCCAATTGAGCCATTTCTATTGTTCCTGATGTTGCTTGAGCTTTGCCTCTTCCCCTAGTATTTCTTGGTGCAACATCCTTCTTTCCTTTTTCCAGTAACAATACTAGGTGATACATCACCAAAAAAGTATCTCAAAATTTGTTGTTAAGAAGCAATGGCTTCAGGGCTTGTAAGAGATGCAGCCAAACCCATTATCCCATTCATATTGAAATCCATATGATTAGCAAAAAGAGCAGCAGATGAGTTTGTTTTTCAACAGGAATTCCAAAAAGAATTGGCTGAGGGTTAACTTGGTTTTGACTGAAGAGATTAACAACAAAACTCTGAGGAATATTATTTGTTATATCAATACTTGAACATCCAGTTAGGGCTGATGATAAGTGCATTGCTGCAAGATTTAGCTCAAAGTCAGAAGGTTGAATGATTGATTGATTGATTGAGGTGGGTTGGGGTCAAAATATCCTGGTCCAAAAAGGTTGAAGGAATCGTCCCCACTTTATTTTTAAAATCAGAGAAATTTAAAGAAGGTAGGTAAGTCAATCTTACAGGTAGATGGAATTAAATCACTAAGAAAACAATACAAAATGAAATTAAACAAGAGAAAAGAAGTGGATGCTCAAACCAGAAAAAATATGGAGGCGCTCAGTTTTAGATCAAAAAAAAATGTTCACAAGAAGATAATCAAAACCCTAAATTGGTTAAAGCTCGACGGCCCAGGTCAAGGAGAGAGAAGCCATAGAGTAACTTATTCATCCCAGTTATGCGTATAGCTCTTGATCTATTGCAGCACAAGTGAAAAAGAGGATAGTAAAGAATAGACAGGGGGAATGCGTAAAGTAACAATAATGACCTCGGGCGTTGAAATCTGTCATGTACCATCTATGGTAAGAAGAGGGTGTCTCATATCATATTCTTGTTAGTAGTTAGTCAACTGTATTAATTAAAGTTAGTAGTTTAGTTAGTGTTAATTAGTATTTAAAGTAACCATCTGGGATAGTCGTGAGCGTCAGATGCTGAGTGATAAACCTAGTTATATAAGGCTAGCGTCTCTGTAATGTGAAGAGGAATCCAATTTGAAAAAGCGGGGGTCTAACAACCTCACCCAATATTTCAATTAGCAATCTGTATGGACAACTCCGAGTTGTTTTCTAGAGAATCAACTAGATAGATAGACTCAATCAATAGAAAATACTCAAGGAGTTATTATCTCAATCTCTCGATTTGATTCACTGAAGCAAATATGATTTGCGAGTCTAATCAAAGAGAGATAACTTGGATGGTACCAAAGACCAATATCCAAGTGTCAATCAATTTAAATCAACAACCAATAAGGTCGGATATTCTAATTGATTGAACAAAGCACAACCTGTATTATTTCAATTATATAATAAAATATAATGCGGAAAAGAAATAACACAGACACCAGAATTTTGTTAACGACGAAAACGCAAATGCAGAAAAACCCGGGACCTAGTCCAGATTAAACATACATCGTATTAAGTCGCTACATACTCTATCCTACTCCAAATTAACTTCGGTCTGGACTGTAGTTGAACCCCAATAAATCTCACACTGATCCAAGGTACAATTATGCTCCTACGCCTCTGATCCCAGCAGGATACTGCGCACTTGATTCCCTTAGCTTATCTCACCCATAACCAACAGTTTCCACGACCCAAAGTCGAAGACTTTAATAAACAAATTTGTCTCACACAGAAAAGTCTACAAGATAGATAAATTCGTCTCCCACGAATAAACCTATGAGTTTTGTTCCGTATTTTAATAAATCAAGGTGAACAGGAACCAATCAATAAAACCAGACTTGTATTCCCGAAAAACAGCTCAGTTTTATCAATCACCTCACAATAGTCTTAATCGACACAACTAAAAAAGATATTGTGGAGTTACAAACAATGAGACGAAGATGTTTGTAACTACTTGTATATCTTGCATATCGGAGATAGAAATCTCAAGCCAATTATTACAATTGTACTCGTACGATAGAAACAGCAAGATCAGATCACACAACTACGAGAAAAGTAGTATCGGTCTGGCTTCACAATCCCAATCAAGTCTTAAAGTCGTTAACCTGGTTTTAGAAGAAGAAAATCAAAGGTTAAAGGAGAATCAACTCTAGATTAGCAAACTAGTATCACACAGAATGTGTGGGGATTAGGTTTCCCAGTTGCTAGAGTTCTCCCTTATATAGTCTTTCAAATCAGGGTTTGAATCAATGTTAGCTTAGTAACAAAGTGTTCAATATTCACCGTTAGATGAAAACCTGATTAGAGACAAGCTAATATCTCTCAACCGTTAGATCGAAAACTTAGCTTTCCATTCACACATGTACTTGACGATTTGGGTTTGTGTAATCGTACCCAAACGTGTACAATGGTTGGTTCAATATTAGTCAACCAAATGGTTAGCCAAATGATAACTTTCATACCAACCATATTCTTCTTCATCATAACTAGTCCAAATGACTCAAATGAACTAGTTAGAGAGTTGTTCAATTGCTATGAGATCTTATGTACTATACAAGATATAATTGAATAAAAAACGATGTGATTCACTCGAATCGATTCATGAACTGTAAATCCACGGTTTGCAAAAGCATTCCTTAGATAATTAAGATAAGTTCACGAACATCGTTTTCAGACATAACCTTCTTGAGTTCGCAGACTCAAGTTAACCGGTTGGAGTTCACAAACTCCAGAAGAAATTCTCGGGTTCGAGAACCTTCGTCAGTTCGTGGACTGAGTTCGCGGACTGAAACTGAGATTCAACTCCAGCAGAAATTCTCGGGTTCAAGAACTACGCCAGTTCGCGGTCTGAGTTCGCGGACTGAGTTTCCAGCTCACATTCCGGTTTCACTTGATCAACAAAGTTCACAAACTTCGGTTCAAGTGCTAAGGATTTATACATATATGTGTTTCCACAGCAATGATTATATCCCCCAATGGTTATATAGTCTAAACTCTCATTTCAATCATTGAAACATTCTCAGAGGGCGTTATATAGTTGTTATTCACAAACTATTTTTCGTCAGAGCGATTTTCAAAGTGATTGAAACATAATATGAATTTCGTCACTAGGTAAAGATGAACTTGTCTAAAGCGAAAGCTTTTCCAATACACATTTCGAGAAATAGATAAGCGAGATATACTCAGCTCGAAATGTCACATGTGCATATTCTTAGTCTATATAGTAAACGACTTTTGTCTCAAGATAGGAGATATAATAGATAAACTTTTGAGTGATAGATAAGTTCAAGTCTCCACATACATTTTAGTCGATGAAGATCCACTTGTTCCCTGAGTAGTCCTTCATCTTGTATGATGATTGCCATGGAGTTCTTGAGCTTAACTACACTTTCTATCCTAGTCCGAGACCTTATCTATAGTAGACTAGAAATCAAGACTTTATAGTTTTGATCACTAACATTGACAAACATGCTTGAGATAGCAACGCATGTGAGTTTGACCGAGCAATGCTCTAATAATCTCCCCGTTTGTCAATTTTAGTGGCAAAACTATTAATACATATGGAATACAAAAAATATATAAATAAACTTTGTAGCTCCTATTCCACATGCCTAATATTCAACAATACTCGAAATCCTCGTCACTTCCAAGTAGTCAAATGATCCCAAAGGTTGTAAGTTTAGCATCATCGTTGTTGAAAATCCGTAGCTATAACAATGAGAATTGCATCGGTTCTCAATCAATGTTATACAATGTCATAGTATTATTACACAGCGTCAAAGTCCAATTGCATAAAAACTTCAACAACAATATTATGGTGATACTTCACTCCCCCTTAGTCAATACTCCATCTCACATGGAAACCACTCCCCCTTACATAATGATCCGAAAACCATATGTATTTGTAGTGTGAACTACATATTATTTCTCCCCCTTTTTGTCAATAAAATTGGCAAAGGTACAAGAACGAGATCCTAAAGAAATTTCTGTAAGAGACATTTCATGACCAAAGGTAAATGTATATAATCTTGTTTAGATGCAATCATAAAGCCAAAGCTAAATGCATTCATTAAGGAGTTTATAAAGATACAAGATAACCCCTATAATATTCCACAGCCGCACTACCCACAAATATTTTGCAATTAAGCACAAGTTCAAAAGAACTGTCCCCCATAATATGTCATTCCAAGAGGAACAACAAGAGCGACCTTAATTTCAAGAGAAAAGAAGGATTTCTTTAGACTCAACAAATTGCATAAAAGTATGAATTTGGATAAACTCGGTTAGATTATTCACAAGAAAACCCATAAATAATCCAACCGGATGCACAATTAAACTAATCACAAGAGTAATCAATTTAATTGGCCACACTCGACATAAGAAAATTCTACGGAGCAATGACTAAGTTAATCATGAATATCCAACCAGTCAAAGAAATGCTCAAACATAAGAAAACTTATGGAGTGATAACTAAATATTTACACAAGATGATTAATTTAGTTCAAAATACTCGACGTAAAGTATCTTACGGAACACAACTAAGCTAATCATAAAAATAATCAACTTTGGTTGTCTAATGCTCAACATAAGTCACAATACGGAGTCTCACAGTAATACACAAGAGATAGATCAGGGAAGCTCAATTACTGCGGAATTCACAAGGATTCATTCTATGTTTCCATCATCATTTGCACAATGACACATAATAGACATAATCCTTGAATCACAAAAGATTTTAACTTATCTTACATCAATAATTGACAATGTAGGCTTAACTTTTGTGTTTGTCAAAAGTCTATTCGTTCTTTTATCAGTATTTGCATATCAATTCACGAACGACTTTACTTTTGAAAAAATATGGGACAATCAAGTTCACGGCCGTAAACACACATATCCCATCAAAATATTGCAATATATAAAATCAAGAGATTAATATTGCAACCATCATCTTCCAAACAAGGTCAGAATTTAAAACCAATAAATCTAAAAACAAGAAGATGAAAACATTGGATATATAGTAGTTATGTGTAATCACAATAATGGCTATTCCAAAGTACTAGTTATTCTTCTAAACAAAACAGAAAAAATAGAAGATTTATCAGAAGACTTACTAGTTGTTGTAGATCTTTCTCAGAGCATCTACTGAGAATTCCTTCTCATTGTTGAAAAACCCATTGATTATGGGATCGTTCAATTCCTCCACATCTTCAGAAATATCAGTTGACTCACTGAGTTCTCTTTTCAGATCACGCAGGGTGTTCTTGGAAAGAGACAACATTTGTTCATAGTGAGTTATCTTTTCTAAAGAGGAAATGATTTGAGATTTTAAACCATTTCTCTTAAAGATAAACTCTTTTACCATGTCCCTAAAATTAGCATCAAAAGGACAAAGAGAAAAGAGACATTTAGAGGAAGAACCTTCTCCATTAATTGTAGTCTTCACCTTCTTCATTCTTGAGGAAGAAATCCCTTTACACAGATATATATTAGCTGCTTCAACTGCATCCTTGCTTGTGAAAATTCTGGTTACAGGATCCATAAAGATGTATCTTTTCAAGGAAGGATGAAGTCCACCAAGATTAAATAGACTTATGAACAAGAAACCCTAGAAGAATAAGTCTTCTGTAGATTAATGAATCATTGTCTATATTGTTAGGAGAATATTTTCTTTGCAAAAATAGACATAAGACTTGAGTCACATAGAAAACCCTCAAAGCCTCACTTTCTCAAGTTAAAGTAGAGGATGCGAACGTCCTTGATGTTAGATAGGGACGTTATGAGCCAAACGCTCTCCTTGTTTATCACATAATGATTTTTCAAGGTTTTTTGTGTAAGCAAGTTTCCTACCTCTTATGATTTTGGAAGCATTATTTTTAGGAGGGATGCACAGATTTTCCAAATTCATCATTTGCTTGTTCTTCTGTAGTTTGGAAATTCTTTCAATATTCCTCTTGAATATCCAATACGTGCTTTGAACATGCCTTGTATTTTCCACAAAACAAGCAACCTAAGGATTTCTTATTTTGTTGAGGTATCTTCTGCTTAACATGGCTTCCAGGGTTTATTTTTTCCTGATCAATAGAAGCAACCGGTTTGACAACGTCTGCACACTTGCTTTTGTATCCTAAACCACTAGTGTTTCCAAAGGACTTCTGACCAAATAGTATTGATGAAATTTTGTCAGAGCTACCAGACAATCTTTGTAGATCATCCTTAAGAGTATTAATCTATTTTTCCTTTAGAACAATGGTTCTAGTGAATTTATCATTAAGACAATCTATCTCAAGATTTTTCACCTGGATTAATGATTCTAGTTTCTTCAACGAAGCCTTTAATTGAAGATTTTCTTGAAGGACCTATTTATTCAAGAAATTGAAAACCTCTGTGTCTGTATCATATTCTGAATCAGAACTTGAGTGTGTAGATATTTTTGCTGTAAAATCTGAGATTTCATCACATCTATAAAAAGTATTAAGCCTGTTTACACTTAAAGGTTTTTATTTCATAGAATCATTAGCAGACATAGGAAATTTATCATGTTTAATGCTTCTCTTTATAAATTCTTTGATCTTTTTTGTAATCAATGGTCTTTTGAACCAGACTTCATCCGTACAACATTTATCACCCCATGAGATAGAGTGTTTATTTATGTCTGACAAACCATTGAATGCAACGAATTTAACAGAGTCTTGATCAGAGAATCTTATCTTTCCGAAAGAATAATTTTCAGAAAGAGTTGTGAGGTTATTTTCTCTATCGATGGTATATTCCTTAGAAACATGTTTGCTGGCTTCAAAAGTAGTTTCTAAGATATCCCAGACATCTTTAGACTTAGTGCACGAACACATATCGTGCTGAAAGTCTGGGGTAATGGCATGTTTGATAGCATATAACCCTTTAGAATTATGCTTTGCAGCAAGAATTTCTTCTGGACTATAACTTTCAACATCCTTGGGTATGTATACATCGTCATCTGTATTTACTGGAGGATTATAGCCATTAATAACATGTACCCATATTTGAAAATGGCAAGCTTGAAGATACGTGCTCATAGCAATTTTCCACCATGAGTAGTTTGAACCATCGAAGGCTGGTGGTACGTTAATTAAGATAGCATCTCCGTCCATATTGTCAGATTGCTACAAACACAGACTTTTAAGGTCTTGAACGTGTTTTCCATCTCTGATACCAATTGAAAAAGCGGGGGTCTAACACCCTCACCCAATATTTCAATTAGCAATATGTATGGACAACTCCGAGTTGTTTTCTAGAGAATAAACTAGATAGTTAGACTCAATCAATAGAAAATACTCAATGAGTTATTATCTCAATCTCTCGATTTGATTTACTCAAGCAAATATGATTTGCGAATCTAATCAAAGAGAGATAACTTGGATGGTACCAAAGACCAATATCCAATTATCAATCAATTTAAATCAACAACCAATAAGGTCGGATATTCTAATTGATTGAACAACGCACAACCTGTATTATTTCAATTATATAACAAAATATAATGTGGAAAATAAATAACACAGATACTAGAATTTTGTTAACGAGGAAACCGCAAATGCAGAAAAACCCCGGGACCTAGTCCAGATTAAACATACACTATATTAAGCCGCTACAGACTCTAGCCTACTTCAAATTAACTTCGGTCTGGACTGTAGTTGAACCCCAATCAATCTCATACTGATCCAGGTACAGTTATTCTCCTACGCCTTTGATTCCAGCAGGATACTGCGTACTTGATTCCCTTAGCTGATCTCACCCACAACCAAGAGCTGCTACGACCTAAAGTCGAAAAGTTTACAACATAGATAAATTCGTCTCCCACGAATAAACCTATGAGTTTTGTTCCGTCTTTTGATAAATCAAGGTGAAAAGGAACCAATCAATAAAACCAGACTTATATTCCCGAAAAATAACTCAGTTTTATCAATCACCTCACAATAGTCTTAATCGACGCAGCGAAAAAAGATATTGTGGAGTTACAAACAATGAGACGAAGATGTTTGTAACTACTTGTATATCTTGCCTATCGGAGATAGAAATCTCAAGCCAATTATTACAATTGAACTCGTACAATAGAAACAGCAAGATCAGATCACACAACTACAAGAAAAGTAGTATCGGTCTGGCTTCACAATACCAATGAAGTCTTTAAGTCGTTAACATGGTTTCAGAAGAAGAAAACCAAAGGTTAAAGGAGAATCGACTCTAGCTTAGCAAACTAGTATTACACAGAATATATGGGGATTAAGTTTCCCAGTTGATAGAGTTCTCCCTTATATAGTCTTTCAAATTAGGGTTTGCAATCAATGTTAGCTTAGTAACAAAGCATTCAATATTCACCGTTAAATGAAAACCTGATTAGATACAAGCTAATATCTCTCAACCGTTAGATCGAAAACTTAGATTTCCATATACACATGTACTTGACGATTTGGGTTTGTGTAACCGTACCCAAACGTGTACAATAGTTGGTTCAATATTAGTCAATCAAATGGTTAGCCAAATGCTAACTTTCATATCAACCATATTTTTGAACTGTAAAGCCACGGTTTGCAAAAGCATTCCTTAGATAATTAAGATAAGATCACGAATATCGTTTTCAGACATAACCTTCTTGAGTTCGCGGACTCAAGTTAACCGGTTGGAGTTCACAAACTCCAGCAGAAATTCTTTGGTTTGAGAACTACGCCAGTTCGCGGACTGAGTTTCCAGCTCACGTTCCGGTTTCACTTGATCAACAAAGTTCGCAAACTTCGGTTCAAGTGATAAGGACTTATACATATATGTGTTGCCACAACAATGTTTATATCCCCCAATGGTTATTATTGTATAAACTCTCATTTCAATCATTGAAACATTCTCAGAGGGCGTTATATAGTTGTTATTCACAAACTATTTTTCGTTAGAGCGATTTTCAAAGTGATTGAAACATAACATGACTTTCGTCACTAGGTAAAGATGAACTTGTCTAAAGCGAAAGCTTTACCAACACACATTTCGAGAAATAGATAAGCGAGATATACTCAGCTCGAAATGTCACATGTGCATATTCTTAGTCTATATAGTAAACGACTTTTATCTCAAGATAGGAGATATAATAGATAGACTTTTGAGTGATAGATAAGTTTAAGTATCCACATACCTTTTATTCGATGAAGATCCACTGGTTCCTTGAGTAGTCCTTCGTCTTGTATGATGATTGCCATGGAGTTCTTGAGCTCAACTACACTTTCTATCCTAGTCCGAGACCTTAGCTATAGTAGACTAGAAATCAAGACTTTATAGTTTTGATTACTAACATTGACAAACAGGCTTGAGATAGCAACGCATGCGAGTTTGACCGAGCAATGCTCTAACACAATTTTAATCAAATTCAATGGTTTATTCGATTTAGGTTGTGTTCTGTGGAACTAGAGAAAGGTTTTTCGCAAGAGCAGATAAACTTGGTTCTCTGAATCAAGTGTTATCTTGTCATTATACATCTAGGTACATGACAATTGGTATCAGATTCTCATCCTGAAACCTGTAACCATGACCACCATAGTAAAACTTCAAGAAATATCAACTAATGTTGCTCAACACACAGATTCAATCACTGAGATCAAATATGAGATGAGTTCCTTGAGTACCAAAATGAATATTATTCTAAATCTGCTTGGAATCGATTTACCTTAGCCATCAAACATGGAAGAGCTACTGTTTCAATTGGGGATTTTACTGTCTCTCCATCTGAGGAAATCGAATCAACTCCTCCTGTTGTTGATGCAGAAAAAGATTCTCTCGAATTGGAGTATATTCCTCCATTTTCCCTTGCTGAGCACGAAGCTGATGCTTCCACTGACTTTGCGAGTTTTGAATTTAAAGAAATCGGTGATGTGTCGTGATTTATTTTGATAGGAATAATCACATCAGCATGGGTGAAGTTTGTTTTGCTCTTCTTCCTGATTGCACTCGGTAATTGTTTATCTTGGAAAAGATTTCAAACTCATTAAATGTTTTCTTACTTAGCTGGAATTTATGAATTTGGTTTTGATTCAATTACTTCATGTTCCTTTGCATTATATGTTTGTTCAATTTTAATGACCAATGTCAGTTGTGTTCATGAGATGGTTAAGCAAATTGGGTGCCAATAAGCTTGGACTTATAATGCATCGATTATGGGTATGTTGTGTAAAGGTGGTGTTACCAACACTGCATGGATGTTGTTTGATACGATGTTTGAGAGTAAATCTATGAATTTGAGTGGTGTTGGAGTCATTTTCCTTTTGCATCTCAAAATGGGTAGAGTTTTTCATCGTGTGAAAGGAATTGAACTTTTGGAAAGGTATTCTCAATTTGATTCGTGCTTGAAATTGTTGGATGTAGACTATGGAGAACTTGTTCAAGAGTTGATTCACAAACATGGGTACTGGTCAGATTCACATTCATGGTCTAGTGGTGTTTCTCGTACTGCTTGGCAGATGTTTAAAATGCCTGAGTGAGTTACCAGAAACATGTAAGCTTGGAGGTACTATTAGCTGCTCGTAGAGTATTCGGTCGTGGTAAAGAGATTTATCTTATTAGTTGGTATCCCTATCTTACTGAATATGATTCTAAATTTAGGAATGTTTGTTTGTGGTGTTTTCAAATGGTTAAGATGTGGATAGAAGTATGTTTTCTTTTGCACCTGTAATATGGGTTATGTCATGAGATACCGTTCATTCTCTCGGATCATTGGTAGTCATTCGAATTCATTTAGAGAGTTTTGACTGTATGTTTGAGTTTATTATTTTCTGTAGCTTAACCTTACTTCTCCATGGGTTCTTATATCTGTAACCATGTATTCTCCTTCGTCTTGTGTTGTGGCTTCATACGGATCAAGGTAACTGGGTTTTCCCGATCGCTCGCCCTTGGTTTTCCCACATTGCTAGAAATTGTGCAATTGTTGGACAGGTATCTCTGCAAATGATTCATGTTGTCGATTCAGCTAGTGATTTTTCTTATAAGCATGTGAATTTTCTGTTGATTCCTAGCTTGAGGTACCACTCAGACTTGTCGGCTATACAATTCACTGTTCTCATGTATGTTACTGATGCTGACATGGCTTGGCAGCTCAATTCTCATCCTTGGGGACAAGGATGTTTCCAAGGAGTGGGGTATGTCATGTACCAGCTATGGTGAGAAGAGGTTGTCCCATATCATATTCTTGTTATTAGTTAGTCAACTGTATTAATTAGAGTTAGTAGTTTAGTTAGTGTTAATTACGCACAAACCTGCCTATTTTTTAGAGACGGAGGGAGTAGTATTTAAAGTAATTGTAATGGACGGTTTAGATGTAACCATCTGGGATAGTCGTGAGCATCAGATGCTGGGTGATAAACCTAGCTATATAAGGCTACTGTTTCTGTAAAGTGAAGAGGAATCTAATTTTAATCAAATTCAATCGTTTATTTGATTTAGGTTGTGTTCTTCGGAACCAGAGAAAGGTTGTTTGCAAGGAGAGAAACTTGGTTCTCTGGATAAAGTGTTATCCTGTCATTGTACATCCGGGTACATGACAGTAGCGGGCCTCTGCATGGATAAACTTGGTTCTCTGGACAGTAGCGGGCCTCTGCATCAACCCATATGTGAAGTGGGACCCCCAAAATAACCTTAATTTTTTAGTAAAACGGTATATGCTGTGTTTGTAAACAAACTTTTTTATGCAACATTGCAAATTTGCAACATTCTGAAAACTAAACAGTTTGAACTTTGCTAATCTGATTGAGCTGCAGCTCCAATCATAGTCAACTCACTCTCCATAACAATGGAGGAAGACAGGTAATTATGTTTTGAGTTATAAAACTAGGGTTTCTCTTTTACTAATCAAACTATAAAACCCTTCTTTTGTTTATGTATATGTATAAATTCCAAAAACAAATTGTTTGTTTTTACTAGAAGTACTAAAAATTGCTTAAGAAAATTCTGTATTTAGCTTCAATGAGTTGAAACATTGTTTAAATTTGTGAATTTTTAAGGTTGAATTCGCCCCATACTTCAGCAATCTCACTTGAAATTTTTGGTCATCAACTTCAGTTTTCTCAGGTATAAGATTTTAGTTACTCTATCCTCCCATATTGTATTGATTAGTCGTCGTCTCTGATCAATAATTTTGTATTTCTTTGGCATTTGTTGTGGTTTAGGACCCCAATTCCAACCATCTTGGTACTACAGTCTGGGATGCATCAATGGTATTTGTCAAATTTCTGGTAATCTCTTAAAACCTTTAGAAAAGTTTCTAGTCATCAGGTCTATTGTTGTGTACTTTGTGCTGTATTTTATAAGTGCTGTTGTAGTTATATGCAAACACCCTTACTGATAGTCAGTAACGCTTCACCTAATGAAGTTATTATGATCTTGCTATTTTGCAATGCTTACGAGTTATATCTCAATCTGTTGAGGTAAGGGTTACTAATGCTACGCTGTGTTCAATGGAGATTTGAGTTAGTAACATCTGATTTTGTGTAAATGCCCTTACTGATAGTCAGTAACGCTTCACCTAATGAAGTTATTATGATCTTGCTATTTTGCAATGCTTACGAGTTATATCTCAATCTGTTGAGGTAAGGGTTACTAATGCTACGCTGTGTTCAATGGAGATTTGAGTTAGTAACATCTGATTTGGTGTAAATGCCCTTACTGATAGTCAGTAATGCTTCACCTAATGAAGTTATTATGATCTTGCTATTTTGCAATGCTTGCGAGTTATATCTCAATCTGTTGAGGTAAGGGTTACTAATGCTACGCTGCGTTCAATGGAGATTTGAGTTAGTAACATCTGATTTGGTGTAAATGCCCCAGGAAAGAAATTGCAGAAAGGGTAGGTTTTGCCCTGCAAAATTGAAAGGAAAACGTGTAATTGAACTTGGAGCTGGTTGTGGAGTAGCTGGATTTGGTGAGCCTGTCGTGTTGTGTGGTTATGTGGACTAACAAACAAATTCACGATCATGTTGGAATTTGGTACAGCTTGTAACTTTTGTTAGACCTGACATTGCTTGAATTTGATGTCAACTGCTTTTATCAGGCATGGCACTGCTGGGATGTGATGTTGTTACAACGGATCAGATTGAAGTTTTGCCACTGCTCATGAGGAACGTTGACAGAAACACTTCAAGAATCTTGCAATCACATCTTGACTCGTGTAAGATCCAAAGCAAAACATCTCTTTAAAAAAAAAAAGTCATACAGGTTACAACCTCCATTTTTGTTCCACTCAAACTGTTGCTAATTGTCAGCATTCGTTGTTTAAAAATGTTTTTGCCTTCTTGTAAAGAAATAGTTTTCGTTTAAATTTGCCATTGACTGGCAAGATTTATTTGGTATATGTGAAACATCCCAATTCTGAAAATATCAGTTCTCTTGAAGGTTAATAATGAACTCTGGAAGAACCTATTATATCTATGTTTTTTCAGATTAAGCCTATGGGTGAGCTCGTGAATTGATAGTACTGAATTATGTCTTCCCATCTGTTTGTCTGCTATAAAATGAATTCATTTAACTGTATTCAGTTTACAACCTAATGTTTGATGCTGAATTCTTGGGCTTTGTAGCATCATTTGGTTCTATGAAAGCCGCGGAGCTGGATTGGGGAAACGAGGAACATATTAAAGCTGTTGAACCTCCATTTGATTTTATCATTGGAACTGATGTTGTAAGTTTGATCCTTCAACTTTGAAATAATTAGCCTTGTTGCTTTCCTTCTTGACCAATGAGTAATGTTCATCTCTGTGGATTAAGGTTTATGCGGAGCATCTCTTGGATCCACTTCTGCAGACAATATTTTCCTTGTCAGGACCGAAAACTACCATCTTGGTAATATATTTGTTGAGATCATACTTGATATTTACATACTGAATATCTGATTACCATACACGAGACTAATACTCACATTTTCCTTATTGCTGATATTTGACTCAGTTGGGATATGAGATTCGAAATATGGTTGTTCATGAACAAATGCTTCAAATGTGGAAGAGCAACTTTGAGGTGAAAACTGTTCCGAGAGCAAAGGTATTCTAAATTAACCCATTTTCATTCACATAACTTAAATTCCTTCTCCTAGAACTGATGTAGAAAACTCCCACACAGATGGACAATAAATATCAACATCCCAGTATCCATCTTTACATTATGGGGTCAAAGGCTCAACCACTCGAGGTGGAGAAAGAGGGCCAGCACCATGATGAAGAGGTCCCAGAAGTTGGATCAACAGATAAGCATGGAAACGATGAGGATTCTGAGAGTTGCAGTGGAGTAGATGAGTTGGAAGATTGTTCGAGTAAGGAAGTTCTTGAGGACAGAAAAATAGGAGCAGGACATGAAGGTGGGAAACTTGATGACTGGGAAGCTAGAAGATGTGGCGCTATGGCTGCTCGACTTCTACGAGACATCAAGATCACTTAAAGTTTCAGGTGTTTCTATGTATAAGTATTTCTTCTCGCTTCGATGATGCAGAGTTGCAAGTTAAAAACTATTTGCGTCTCTATGTTTCATTGCTGTGTTGTAGACAAGTTGGAAGAGTTACCAGCATTGATGTGTTTCACTAGCCAGCTCAATTTGATGTTCATTTAGGAAAATGGAATCCTTGGCGACCATGTAGAAGACAACCTCCTTGGCATGACTCTGGCACTTCCCAAAGCTTGCATATATTAGTGATTAGTTAGCTAGATGAGTTATTATTATGTCACCAGTTGAATGGGCCTGGACGTTTCAGCATTTGTGCGCTTCTTAGTCAGCTGTTGCCTGTTGTTGTTTTAGCCTTTTTGTGTTCTACTCATGGCATTAGGTTTTTATGTTGCCATGTAGACAAAGTGTTTTTCTGTTGCCATGTAGACAAAGTGGTTATGTAAGACCTAGTTATGAAAATGGGTAATAATACCCTGTTTTTCTTTGCAAGTGAAACATACAGGATTGTGCTCCAATACCTAGCTAGTCTACTTCAACTTTAACAAAGGGATCAGCGATCAAACTTGTCCACAAACTAAAATCCCCTCACATAGAGGTCAATCTAAACCATCAGTAAGTTGCATAACTACCATATTCACTGAACCATGCAAATGAGACGAATATAAGATGTAAAGAAGAATAATCAATTGGCTAATATACATTCTTACGGAAGTCGCTAAATTTACTGCAAAAATTCCACGGTTACAAATAAAGTGCAGCCCTAAATGCAGCAGCACTCCTCAACAACTCTTTGCTGTATGGTTACAACTGACATGTAGATGCTGTCTTCTGATGCTAACGGCGGCATTGTCGTGACAATTTTGAAACCTTTTACCTTTATGTACATGGTTCGTCAGAAACCTAAAATTCCCTATCAAGCAGTAGAAATATAAGAAAAGAGTTTAATAACTAAGTGAAGATTGAATATGCCATATAATAAGTTTAAGAACAATGGCTATAACAATGCAGGTGCGAAAGATAAGTAACTGCACAAAGGCATGCTTACCTAGTGACATTCTAATACTAGTCCGATTTCCCCAAAAGGACCAATATCATCTTTCAACTCGGAGGATATTATTTTGTATGGTTCCCCGAGAAGTCCTCTCCCTCTGTGGGTCTATTGTCCAATGGCCGTCAACAATAAATTTGATCTGCTCACAAACGAAAAAGTGAAGTCATTTCAGTGGGAAATACCATTGAAGGTCCTTTTACTTTCTACTGTAACACACAGATTTAAAAAAAAAAAATACCACTAGCAAGTAACAACTGTCTATCAGACAAGGTAAACTAGACGGGAAATGGAAAATATCAGACAAGGTGAATTAGACGGGAAACGAGGGTGGGGGGGGAAGTAGGCACAAAGAACTCCATATGGAGGGAAATATGACTGAAGTACCCATTTAAAGTATTTATTTTTCCCATTTTAAAACAAGAATATGGTCAATAATAGTGACAACCCAATAAGAAGATAGGTGAAGCAGAGGTTTTAGGAAGATGACCACACCTCATATACTCCAGGGTAAAGCCACAATTTTGTCGACCATAGGTTCAATTTCCTGCACAGTATATTATCACATAAGAAGTAGACACACACACACTTATCAGGAAACACCTCAATAATACCAAAACACAGATGTCATCTAGAGAACACTTTACATCAGAAAAGTAAACCAATGGACGGAAGGAAATAACAAAGTAAAGACCTTGATTCAATGGTACTGGTAGAAGAAGGAACTGGATCCATGTAAATTGGTTGATGCCACCCATTGAAGCTACCTGATACCTCCACGGTTTCATGATTTCCCAAAAACTCAATCTCAACCTAGACGACCAGGTTATGAAAATTATCCCATTTAGAATACAATACAGATACAGGGATATATATTTCTCTTTTCTTTCAAACTGAAACGAGATACAACTATATACTGGTATACAGATTCAGGTATTGGTAAACATGTGTATTTAGCTGTCCTAACAGCTACTTAGGCAGGGAATAACAAGAGGCCCACGGAAATATATAAAGATGTGCAAACAAGCAATGTAAGAAAACATAATCATGAAGAATATAAAACCACAGCACCTCTTTTAGTCCGGAAAGGCTCTCCTCTGCTGCTTGTAACTCTTCATGTTTTGCAATAATGATCTCTTGAGATTTGCTTATTTCCATCTCCGCTTTAGCTTGTAGATTTGACAATGCAATCTGCATAAAATAGCATAAAACACAACCTTAACTTTAACTGGATGCAAAATTGCAAACTACAGCTGACAAAGTATGGCTTGTGCACAGGTCCATCATTCAATTACATATCCACTACCATTCATATGTAGAAAAAACTCAAGTATAACGGTACACGAACCAATTGGATCACATTGGGCTTTAGTAACACTTAGATGGTTGTTGCGGTGTATCACTACACATTTTATTCTAGTGTTCAAGTGGTGCTACATTCCTAGAAAAGAATGATCCTTTCCTAGACGCCATTCAAAAAATTAAAACTCGTTCTATATGGAAGAAAATGCTAATGAACAGTGTTTCAGATAAAGCAGGTGCACCTGTTGGTGATGTGTCCAGAATCTGTAAAACAAGCTTACCTTTTCTTTCTCGATGCGTTCCTTTAGTTGAGTTAGTTCCAACTCCTTCTGATGCTAGAGACATGAGTAGGTAAGACTAACATCAGATTCAATGGTTCAAAATGCAGGTGAAGAAAGAAAAAGTAACCAAGACTGGAGAGGAAACAAATATGGTTTGTACCAGCATGAATTTTAGGTGATCAACCTGGTTGTTCCCCTCACCAGCCTTGTAGTACAGATGCAAAATGTGAAAGCACACATGTTAGACTCGTCAGTTTATAAATGCTGCAACTTGAGCATTTTTCTGTAGGAGTTACCTCGTTATATTGACTACTGTCCAATTCTTCAGCTGATAAAAGATCATCCCTACGATGTTATTCCAAATGATTCAGATAGTCCACGGAAAAATAAAGGGGGTAGTGGTAGATACTAAAGAGACGAGTATCCCAAGCAAAATATAAAAAATGACTAGATCAAATGATCAAATACAAGTACTGAACTGTATTCCACATGAAACCCCACAGAAGGACTAACCTGTCACCGCTGTATTCTGTTGCAGGAGGTGCAACAAGCTCAGAAACTTCAGTACTTGCAGCAAATGTTGAGATGGCGTCACTCTCAGCTGCTTTGTAGTTTGAACTCTCTTCGCTGTAAGGAGATTCGGCTACCAATTTAGTAAGCCTTTCACCTTCATACACTTCACCTGTACACCAAAGACCAAAGCAAATATTTAAGCAATACTACAATATTCACACCAGTAGAAGAGCCAGAACAATAAATGCATTCATTGTTATTTAAGTTATTTTCTATAACCATAAAGCTTAATCCACAGCAATAACATAAAGAAAACTAAGTATCATTTATCAAACTTTTAATCTGGTATGTAAACAAAGACAACATGACACAGCAACAAAAAGGTACAAATGACCAATGATGTCCTCTCTAGTGAAATGAACATACCTTCAATTGCATCCAACACACCATCCAGAACAAATTTTGCTGCCCTATCCTCCAATTTCATGGATGAACTAGTGGAAGATTCTACAGAGCTCTGGGTATCATCAATGATGGGAGGTTGGCCGCTATTGTCTTTGGATGGAATATCCCAACTAAAGTTGTCATCACTTGGTGCCGACACATTTTCAGCAGAATCATCGGGGCTCCAACTAATCTTACCATCACTTGGTGCTGACTCTTTTTCCACCAAAACAGCAGAGCTCCAGCTAAAGTTATCATCACCTGTTGCTGTCTCTGTTTCAGCCATGTCGGTGGAGCTCCACTTGAAGTTATCATCACTCGGTGCTGACTCTTTTTCAGCCAAGACAGCTGAGCTCCATTTAAAATTATCATCACTTGGTGCTAACTCTTTTTCAGGCAAGACAGTTGAGCTCCAATTGAAGTTGTCGCTTGGTGCTGACTCTTTTTCAGCTAAATCAGCAGAGCTCCAACTAAAATTATAATCATCACTCGGTGCTGAATCTTTTTCATCCAAGTCAGCGGATACTATTTTAGCCAAGTGATCCGATTTTTCATCTGGCCCTGTTACAATTAATGCTATATACAAATAAGAACAGAATACTCATCACCGGAAGTAGGGAAAATGCTGTAAGAAATAAAAAAGAAACATGCAGACCTACGAGCACATTTTCACAATCATCGTTCTCATCCTGATTTTCCACCGATGTAATTGTGCTTTCTTGAGAGCCCGTAAGAAGCTCTGTGATAAGCTTATACCCTCTCCTTCTAACAAGATTAGCAAGATCCTTCCTGTAAGGGTTTTAGGAGTGTAAAATGTAATTAATCCATTGAATTTACATACCTTGAAATAAACATGATTTCATTTTTTATCGTCATACCTTTTACGGATAGGTAACAGAACATTTCACATCAATACAAACAGTAGAAAAATTTACACCTACACGAACACTTGCCAATTGTTTGACATGATTTATGTACATAAACACTGGATGCAGATTTCAATTTCATGATTCGTTTACAGAGAAACCAGTAACTAATCTTGGTTTTTATGCATTCAAACCCAGATGTAAGCGACAAATTTACCCTAGCAATCAAACATCTACTCAAAGAATCAAGCACCACCGTCTAAATAAACAACACATTCCCAATTACTTTACAATTGAAATACTAAATGTCTCATTTCTAGAAATTTGATTCTAAAACCCTAATTAAACCATAAAAAAGCCACAGAATCATGAAAAAAGTAACAAATGAAAATAGAACCAAGAAACGAACCTTCCATGCTCGGTTAATTCTTTCCAAGACGGAACGTGACCTTGAGGTAGACCAACCAAAGCTACAAATTCTTTAAGCTCATTACATAGCTCTGAATTACTCTTAACACATTTTCCCGCCCTAGTTCTCCTCTTCTTAACACTGTATCATTCCCAATTCAAACTATAACAATAATCAAACCCTAATTCAATCAGACCATAAAGAAACGAGAAACAAAGTAAAGAGTTACAAACCTCGGATCCTTGGTTGAAGAAGATGAAGAAGTAGCACTAATTACTACGTTTCTTGGTCGAGAAATTTGGGGGAAACGAAGAATTGAGTATCTGGGTTGTTGGTGAAGAAATGTACTATTATTACATTGTTTCTGAGAAGCGCAACCAAAACTTGGGAGATGACAACAGAGATTCGCCATCAAAGTTCTGACAGAGTTCTCAGTCAACATTTTAAAGAAAAATTAGGGTTTGGAAATGGAATTTTGAGAACGAGGGAGAGAAGAAAATGAGGGAGGGGGGAGATTTTTCATTTGATTGTTTGTTTTTCTGAACTACAGCCAACTACAGTCAAGAGGGACATAACAGGAGCAGCTGCGACACAACCAGTACTGAATGTACTATGCTCTAGTCCAGTAGAGCAGCGCTTTCGGTTTTTAGTGAGGCATCTTAAATGATGTTTGATATGCTCAAGCTTAGCGTAGATCCGCATTAGCCACTACCCGGAAATGGAGGGCTGTTAGTTTCCCACGTTTGCACAATATCTCGACCAAGAGGGAGAATAGGAGTTTGGTGGACCGGATGCGTTTAAAATTTTAAATCCATGAGCTTCCTAGTTTTACGTTGGGGTGTGCATGAGTCGTTACAGACGGATTTCACCTCAACGGATCCCATCCAATACATTATGGATATCAAATTCGGCATCTGCATCCAGTATGACATCTAACGGTTTGTATTAATGCACTAATGGACAGATTGTATGCGGATTATCTAATGGATTTTTTTCCCTACTTGTAGATGAGTAATATGAGATGCCAAAACCACTTGAAAAATGAAAAAAAAAAAAAAAACTCAAACAACAAAGCTCAAGGATCTATTTCGTAATTGAATTTTCAGACGTTGTTCATAACCAGGTTATAACATGCAAATGGCATCACTCGTAACTTCATCAAAAGTAAAGACATACTATGCGAGAAATTGCATTGAACAAGATCTAAACCAAGACAAGACATAGCTATATCATATGATTTTAGGATAGTTTTTGTTGTCTAACAAAACCAAGACTAGACATAGTTATAACAAATGACTTTGCCGGCTAGACGCATAATATTATGCAATCCATTGAATCTAAACTAGGGAGGACAATGTAAAGGAAGAATGCTTAAAATGCTAAGTGAATTAAGCCAACCTTTTTGTTGTTGGCTTCCACTAACCACCAGCATATAACTATATTGTGCCAACAAAAATTTAACGGGTATTGATGGTGGATTTTTGACAAAGGCTAAAATTGTAAAATCATAATTTTGCATATTTATGACCTAGTTTCAGACGAGTATGTGAAATTCATATTTTAGAATTTAGACATGAAAGCTCATGTCACAATAATCTCTGACTGAGTGTATAGCCTCTCAGAGAATGCATAAATATGCAATCATTAAAGCCTCTCAGCTGAGCTTTCACTATCTTGCATATTTCATCAACAATATTGAACAATTTCAATATTCGCTTCTGTATAGAATGGAGAATGATTGGACGACTCCTAGATGGATTGACCACTAGAATAGAGCAATAACGTCTTTAAAATGTCGCAAATGTTCCCTGACTATGTAGAATAAATATTCAGAACGAGTATGATGCTTCTGTCACCTCATACCTCGATTCTCAAATAAATATAATGCTCCTAGACAGATTGACTGCTAGTATAGGACCATCAATTAATTAATTCTAGTGCAGTATTCATCAATTGAATTCCTTGAACGTATTATATTTTTACCACAATATTTCATTACTTCAATTTACGATTTTTCCCATTAGAATTCCATGGATTAGTAATAAATATTCAACTTTCGGGCATATGGGCCACCACTGACCGAGTAAGCCCCGAGAAAATGGTGCGCATGTATTTAGCAATAATGCGCAAACGAGCATCCAAATTATCAAATTAGGTCCATGATCGAGCAATCTCATTGGACGCTCGCTGATCTAAATTATCAGAACATCATTATTGCCTAAACTAGTAAAATGATACCACCACAATGCACAGACGTCGTCAGACTCGACGTCTGTGCATTATCCTGTCCCAGCAGATACCTTATGCTCAATCCATGAGTCTCAGAGCATATCACATTCGTCCATTATGCTCGACTCATCAAGGCTAAGACTCATGGTCTAGCCAAGTCCACATTCATGAGACATCAATCATGTCACATGAAGGATATTCACTAGGATTTTGGTATGGAGGCCTACAAAACGTTGTACATCCACGATGAGAAATGTGAGTAAGTCGTGCAAGCAGTTGAAGGAGTTAGAAAAGTGGTGGATGGACAATTAACCAATTCTCCATGCATGCGGAGGTTTAACCACGATTTCCCACTTCCCACTCTTTCACTCCTCTGCAACTGTCACACTTACTGGAGATCAATGTGTTTACTATTTCTGCAATATAAATATGTTCATCAATTCATAATTGAACAAATTAATCCGAACTTATCTTATCTGAACCTATCTGACTCAACAGTTCACAAAACTTGCAGAAGTCTCCAACACGTCCACAATTCTTCAATCATCATTGATCTCACACACTTCTCAGCTTTCCTCCTACAAATCGACCTTCATCCATCTTTGTGACCGAATTTACTCTGGAACGGCCATTGTCTTGGTTTAGTCTAGAGTCTTACAGATTGATCTCTCGAAATCGAAGCACTCCCGTGCAGTGCATCTGTTAAAGGTTTGAGAAATTGGCTCAATTAAGGATCTGCCTAATGCACAACCCTCTCAAAACCAACAAATCGTTTTCACCCATCAATAACGGGTCTGGATATCAAACCGATTTTCATGATTGCATTGGTGACCAATATGTAACCGTTGGATTACAAAAAACCCATCCAAATCTAACCAATTAACGAAAAGTTTGGGCACCCACCCGCATATATACAGTTGGACCAGGTAAAATCCGCGGATTTCGGGTCACATTCTCACCCCTAGTTTTATGGAATTTGTAGATGTGGGAATTATATAAATGACCCTCCTTTTCAAGGGCTTCAAAAATACCCTTATGAGACAATAAAAATACCCCTCTCTAATTACAGGCCCATTAGGTCCATCAACGTTTTTTCCACTTCCCATCTTTACCTTTCCTGTTCTAGATCGACCACTTGATTTTCAACTTTACATTCTGAAAATTTTGTTTTTTTCTTCTTTCTCTTCTTCTCTTTCAACCACCACCAGCACCTCTGCACTATCACCACCAGCTCCCCCGCCGCCACCGCCATGTCCTCCGTTATTAGCAACATATCCATTAACATGTTCGATTTCAACCTATTTTTTATTGTTTTTCATCTTCTTATGTTAAAGATTGATTTTCCAGATTCAGATATCGACAAATTTGATTTTTGGTTTTCAATTTCATAGTTTTATCTCTATTTTTGTGTTCGATTTTAACCTATTTCGACTTCTTTATGAATTGATCTTCATATTTCTAGGTTAAAGATTGATTTTCCATATTCGTAGATAGATAGATTTGATTTTTTGGTTTTCGATTTCTAATTTCGAGTTGAAGATTCAGATAGATCTCTATTCATTGAAGCTAGATACTGATTCAATGTGTGAAAATTTCTTATTTTGTAGTTTTTCAATTGGGTGTGGAGGTGAAGTTTGGAGGTGGTGTTGGTTTTGGAGTTGTAGTTTGAAGTGATTATTTGGAGTTGGGAGTTGGATGCGATTATCACTGATTTCAAAACTAAGACAAAACGTATGAGAGATCAATTGAGAGAAATATGGCTCCTTACATCCACCTAAATAGCGCGCATTCAAAATTGTTGTTGATGATAATATTAGTTACTTTCAGGTGATATACATTCAAAAAATTGTGATGTTTAAGCAAGAAGCACTGGATTGGGTTAGTACACGGATCCAAAGGGAACGAACCCAGGAAGATTTTCAATTCGATTTGGTTTTTGGATGCTGATCTAAAAATGAAAATGGTGGAGGATAAGATTAATTCTTGGTATAAATTATTTATTTTTTTGCTTTAATGTTTTAGAATTTTCCAATTTCATTTTGGTTTTTAGTTACCTTGAAAGATCATCACTAATAGACTGATCTTGTGGCTAGGCTTCCTGTCTAAGCGATTGTGCGGATCTGTATACATATTTTGGATTCTACAGCGGCTTCAACCACCTCAACAACGGAATCAAATGGAGAAATTATGAAATTCAGAGAGGAATTGGGTACCACCAAAGATGATCCTCAATGGGAAAGGTCAAATTTCAATTTCAAGTGCATGGGAAAAATTGTGATTCTTCTTTACAAGTGCTGTAGTTATTTGGTTTTGCGTGGGAGTACCATAGGTTCATTCTGCTTTATGTGTCTGTTTTCTTGACGCTTGATCTTGCAAGTAAATTTATGAATTGCTAGTTGTTAGCTAAATTTATGTGTTTAACTAGTAGCTATATTTGCTCATGGAATTTCTTCACTTGTGTTGATGGTGGTTTTTTAAACAAAGGGTAAAATTATAAAACCCCAAATAACCTAATGTCACCGGTGACACATTTATTAGAACATTTAATGCATGTAATCAGTAATTAATAGGGGGTATTTTTTCAAATTAGGGTTACAACGAACAAAACCCTAATTCCCCTTCGTGCCAATGGCAAATCATGCCAGCCACACCTAGCCAAAGCTAGCCGCGCCATGCCAAACGCTCTCTGCCTTGGCCCTAGCTATGCTAGTCACACCAAACACGCCAAAGCATTCCAAACATGCCAGCCGCACCTCCGTGCCAATGGAAAATCATGCCATCCACACCTATCCCAAGCTAGCCGCACCTCCGTGCCAATGGAAAATCATGCCAGCCACACCAAACACGCTAAAGCATACGAACCATGCTATCCGCACCTCCGAGCCAATGGCAAATCCTGTCAGCCACACCTAGATCAAGCTATCCGCGCCCTGCCAAACATGCTCTGCCTTGGCCCTAGCTACGTTAGTCACACCAAACGCGCCAAAGCATGCCAACCATGCTAGCCGCACCTCCGTGCCAATGGCAAATCATGCCAGCCACACCTAGCTCAAGCTAGCCGCGCCATGCCAAATACACTCTTCCTTGGCCCTAGCTACGCTAGTCACGCCAAGCCAAAATAGTGCCCGTACCTAGGCTTGTAAACCATGCAACCTAGGCCAAATTGGTCACGCATGCCAATGTCACATGCCAACACGCTCGCTGGTAGCTTTTCCTACCAAACCGTGGCCCTAATGGACGAGCATGCCATTGGCATGTGCCAACACTCTCGCTAGTAGCTTTTCTTACCAAACCGTGGCCCTAATGGCCGAGCGTGCCATTGGAACATGCCAACACGCTCTCTAGTAGCTTTTCTTACCAAAACGTGGCCCTAATGGCTGAGTGTGCCATTGGCACATGCCAACACGCTCGCTAGTAGCTTTTCTTACCAAACTGTGGCCCTAATGGCCGAGCGTGCCATTGACACATGCCAACACGCTCGCTGGTAGCTTTTCTTACCAAGATGTGGCCCTAATGGCCAAGCATGCCATTGGCACATGCCAACACGCATTGCTGGTAGCTTTTATTACCAAGCCGTGGCCCTAATGGCCAAGCATGCCATTGGCACATGCCAACACGCATCGCTGATAGCTTTTCTTACCAGGCCGTGGCCCTAATAGCCGAGCATGCCATTGGTACATGCCAACACGATCGCTGGTAGCTTTTCTTACCAAGTAGTTGTCCTAATGGCCATGCATGCCATTGGCACATGCCAAAACCCACGCTGGTAGCCTAACTTGCAAAACGTGCAACCTACCACCAAGGCATTCCACACATGCCATTGGCATATGCCACACACGCCACTAGCAGCTCTGGCACTGCCACTTGCACTCAACGTGCAACCTACCACCAAGGCATTCCACACATGCCACACACGCCACTAGCAGCTCTGGCACTGCCACTTGCACTCAACGTACAACCTACCACCAAGGCATTCCACACATTCCATTGGCACATGCCACACACGCCACTAGCAGCTCTGGCACTGCCACTTGCGCTCGAGGTGCAACCCGCAACAAAGGCATTCCGCACATGCCACACGCGCCCCTAGCAGCGCCACTTGCACTCAAGGTGCAACCAACACTCGAGACATCAACACAAACTGGGGGATGCTTTCCAGGTTCTTGGTTTGGTGGTCACAGCTTGCAGAGTACAATACGCTCACATTAAGAAAGCGTGAATAGGAATAAAGCGGTCAAATAAATGAGGAAATAATGGTGAAAACGTTTTCACCCATAAACACCTTGCGGTTACCACCTCCTCCCATTATTTCACCCTTTACTCTCTTCCTTCATGAGGCCAGGGTACGCTTCAATCTCGACTTGTATAAATAGGTCTTATCTATTTCCACCAGACGACAAGTCTCGGTCAGGAGAAAAATACAACACTCTCAGAAAAGTCAACTTTGCAAGATCTCCAAAATCTTTCATCTCTTGCAAGCTTCCTAAGCTTTCACTTTCTGATACAAGTCGAGACACTACTCTCCCAGAATTATTCTGGTCTCAACACTTTTCTTTGCTTCCCTCCCCAAATCAACCCTTCTCCTCCACTTTGTGACCGAAGCAGGTCTGGAACGGCCATTTCTTGGTTTACGCCTGACTTGTACAGATTGATATCTCGAATCTATAAAGTTCTCACGTGCAGCACATTTGTTTAGGTTTTAAACCAATTTCTCACTCACCTACCGAATTTACCAAAATCGGCGAAAACGATTTTTACCCATAAACAATTGGCGACCACAGTGGGAGGATTGATCTATCGGCTACAATGTCAGACTGTCGATCTCGTTCTTCGACCCAGATATCAAGATGGTAGGGGAAGGAGACTCAATCCGAATCTACTTCCGGACGACCCGGTTACCATTTGTAAAAACTACACCAGAAAACTGGGGACTCGCTGGTGATGCCACCAGCAAAGCCGCCTTTTACATGGATGGGGGCGTGTTCGCAAAAACCTATGAAGTAAGTAAATTTAGACTGGGCAAGATATGCGATCTGTTTTTAGGTTCTTAATAAAACCTGTCATACTACTACTTCTTGTGCCTATTGCTAGCACACACCTTCATAAAAGCAATATTCCTTTCACAAAACATAATCAGAGTTATATTATCAAAACCATTCATCCTAGAAATAATCTAATATCCTCAAAAGCTATCAGGTGTCTATCAAAACCGGTTGAACTTTGAACCAAAAATCCGGTATGTTTTCAAAAAAAGAAAGAAAAAGAACCTAAATGAAAGTTTAACAGAGAAACATTCAAGGAAAATCATCCAACAGAGGTCTGCTCTTCTTGGAGAAATTCAACTTTGAATCTTCAAGAGCCGCTCTCTTTATAATCAACATCTCGGAAAGCTTTTCGAGTTCTACCTCCTGTCGTGAAATCTCCTCTGCAAAAAGGTTTTCGACTGCTGCATCTTTCGACTTCTGGATCTCAGCAAGGCCTTCGACAAACCACGAAGCGTTGAACTCTTTTTCTACACACACGTCATGATGGTGCTCCCAGTTGGCAATAACGTCTTCAGAAACGGTGTGGCCAGTCACCTCACGCATGTCCTCGATGAAAGATAAAGCCTCTTCCACATGATTAACCAGCGCGAATCGACTAGTGATCTTCTTGGTTGTGGCCATATGTCCATACTTCTCCCAGATTCTGGTGTACAACGCCTCATACTTAGCTAGCACGCTGAAACCGCCAACCAGCACATAACCTGGATAAGGAACCAAGTACGGGGGATCGAAAATAACGCCTGCAACTGGCCTCACGACTCGCAAAGGGTCTTTTTCCATATCTACAGCAGCAACCGTCAGGGAATCATCCACTGTTTGAACCACATCGGTGCCTGGCAATTGGATAACTCCCATCCCCAAGTCACCGGCGGTGGTCACCAAGGGAAATTTTTTGTGTGACTCCACCCCAGAATCGTCCTCCGAACTGGATTCCCCCTGCGAACTTGAGTTAGACATTTTTCAAAAGAAGAAACGGAAGAAGAAAGAAAAGAAGTGCGAACCTCACCGAACTACTTCCCGAAAAAGAACCAGTGCTGCCAGAGGAATCACTCTCACTTGTCGAACTTTCTCCTTTCTCTGACTCATCACCGCTATGAGAAGGCTCAGTGCCGCCGGAATTCTTCGAAGAAATTGTCATCTCCTGGCAACGTGCAAGGGCAGCGAAAGCATTAACACTACCGAAGCCCTGGAAGAAACAAGACACATGTTTTCAGCAGAAATTCACGTGTTTAAGATAAACCAACAAGGAGGCGACACATACCTGGTTATTGGAAGAACTGAAAGACACGAGACCTGCGGGAGGATCTTTTGAAATCTCCCGGAACCCACCAGCACGATTCTTCGTTCTCTGTTCCTTTGCCTGGGGACTTTCCGAGTTGCCATGCAACTTTCGCTTGGGATCTCTCAACATTGGATACTTCTTCAAAACTGCCAGGGAAGGTTTACAACGAATATTCTCCACCACGTTATTTACAAAATCTTGGATCATAATGAACTCATCGTACCAGAACTCATTATAGCCAAAGGTCATCAAAGTTACTCTTCCCGTTTGAAAGAAGGGAAGGCGGATACCCGTCTCAAGGGCACTGGCATTGAGGGCGGCATGCAATGAATCCTTAGGAACCACCAGCTGGTAAGCAAGAGGCACCCCTTGATCGAAACCCATGTGACGAGCAGCATGGTCAATATTGTAAGCATCTATTCGGAAAGACCCCATGAAGAAATACGGCATATAGTCGGGCATGCAGCTTTGAATAAACAAGTTTTCACCAACACTCAATTTGCCGTCAGAAGACAAAGACATGATCGGAGCAGAAGTAAAGGTGTCAATTTGAGTCACCGACCTATGGACCGGCTCCCATGGGAGAAAACTGATTTCATGCGACTTATCGAGAAAAATAACCAAGCTCATGCCAACTCTTGGACGCCCGTTCAACCATCGGAGAATTCGGGAGCCGCCCCAACTCGCGGGAATCGAAGGAAACGGTTTTGGAGCATACTTCTCAAAGTGCTCCCATAACCAGGCTTGCAGAAAAGCAACATGCACATATGAATCCACTTTCATGAAACCATTCGAAACTCGCATGTTCGCAACTAGGTGATCCAGATGCACATACAGGGAACCAAGGAATAGCTTGCCAATGGGAAGAACTTCACCTTTTGCTAACTTCACAGCAATCACTAGCAACTCTAGTCTTATTTCCTTCTTGCCAGAACCATCATCAAAAATGTCTCTAGACAACCAAAGAGCCAAAAATGTCACAACATGAAGATCACTGCTTTTCTGTTTAGGTTCCAGCTCGTCCGCAAACCATTGAGATATCCACCAGCTGTAAAAGCACCTTTCATCCTCTTTCCGGACATAATCCTTCGACTTCTCAGGGGAGTCTTTTCGAGCGAAATCTCCCAACTTAGCGGCAAGGTCATCCCGCATCTTCTCCTCACCTTCAGACAATCGGATATTGATATTCCCAGTTACCGGAAGATTCAGCAAGAGAGCCACACTCTCCAAGGAAAACATTATTTCACCCCATCTACATATGATCGTATGGGTGTCCGAACACCATCTGGAGATGAAAGCAACCAAGACCGGGATATCCTTCCTAATCTGTAGATTTACTGAAGCTCTGACAGCATCAATAATCTGCGCCCGAGTCAAGTTTGTATTTATGTGCTCCTTACTCACCATGAACTCAACCCATCTATCAAAAGAATGCAATGGGCTTTGACACATCCTGAAATCAATATTGAAAGAAGAATATACCCTTTTATGAAGACAAAACCGTATGGTGTTCTCTGGGCGAACCGAACGTGTATTCTTTTCATCTTCACCACCGGTTAACAAAATTGGAACGAAACCTGAGTGATTCTTCCGAACAGGGGCGAGGGGTTTGGCAAATAATTCATCATCCGTGTTTGGTTTGGAACTATGAACATCCTTCGATGAGGCGAAATTTTGTTCAGGTAACATCTTGTCGGATTTCTTCATAACAGCTTAGTAACAAGATATCTGCACACGGAGAAAGACGAAATTATCTCCCTGACACACAACCGCACCCAACAAAAGGAAAACCTGGAAGAAAAAAAAGGGTGTATTCTCTAACGGGTTCAAAACTGCTCAAGCATTATTTCCTTCAGGGTTCAAAATTATATACGCAATATTTTCTACGGGCTCGAATGCGTCTATGGTATCCTTCTTCGGGTTCAAAATTATATATGGAGAATTTTTCTACGGGTTCGAATCATATATGCAGGATTTCCCTTGGGTGCATATATACAATATTTTCTACAAGAAGCACGCCAAGAAATCATATGCGCAATGTCATTGCAAGGATTACAAAAAAAAACGCCTACTTTTAGGGTTTGCACCTACATGAAAAGGGAAACAAGAGAAGTACTGGAAGACATACCTGAAAGCCGGTTTTCTTTGTGACTCTTCCGCTAGTATGAAAAGATAAAAGAACAAAGATGAAAAAAAAGGGATTTTATATATATGGGCATGGAGATTCTGAAATAGGGAAGGATTTCCTTTTACCAAAAATCATGCATATAAGGAACGGGCCCACAAGGGCGCCCAACTTCCCAACGTCGTCCAAGTTGCACCGGTCCCACCAATTGCGCCCAACTTCCCAACGCCGCCCAAGTCACGCCGGCTAGCACGATCAGCTTCCCACTTTGCACCGGTCCCGCCAGCTAGCACGCTCAGCTTCTCCACCTTGCGCCGGTCCCGCCAGCTAGCACGCTCAGTTTCCCAACTCGCGTCAACTTCTCAATGCCGCCTAGCTTCTTATCTCTTAATGACGCTGACTTCCCAATTGTGCCAGCCTCCCGATTTGTGCAAAACTGCCTGAGGCAAGGATTCCAAATCCTATTTATAAAAAAGGTCAGACAAGCCTCCTCAATTCTCTTTACGATTTGTTGTTGATAGTTTGTCACCATCTTATGCTTACCTTGCAACAAAGCTCCTGCTCCGAGCTAAGAAGGGGACTTAATGTTGATGGTGGTTTTTTAAATAAAGGGTAAAATTGTAAAACCCCAAATAACCTAATGTCACCGGTGACACATTTATTAGAACATTTAATGCATGTAATCAGTAATTAATAGGGGGTATTTTTTCAAATTAGGGTTACAACGAACAAAACCCTAATTCCCCTCCGTGCCAATGGCAAATCATGCCAGCCACACCTAGCCCAAGCTAGCTGCGCCATGACAAATGCATTCTGCCTTGGCCCTAGATATGCTAGTCACACCAAACGCGCCAAAGCATGCCAACCATGCTAGCCGCACCTCCGTGCCAATGGCAAATCACGCCAGCCAACAAATGCGCCAAAGCATACGAACCATGCTAGCCGCACCTTCGTGCCAATGGCAAATCCTGCCAGCCACACCTAGCTCAAGATAGCCGTGCCCTGCGAAACACACTCTGCCTTGGCCCTAGCTACGCTAGTCACACCAAACACGCCAAAGCATGCCAACCATGCTAGACGCACCTCTATGCCAATGGCAAATCATGCCAGCCACACCTAGCTCAAGATAGCCACGCCATGGCAAATACACTCTACTTTGGCCCTAGCTACGCTGGTCACGCCAAGACAAACACCCTTACCTTGGCCCTAGCCACACCATGCCAAAATAGTGCCCGCACCTAGGCTTGCAAACCATGCAACCTAGGCCAAATTGGTCACGCGTGCCATTGGCACATGCCAACACGCTCGCTGGAAGCTTTTCTTACCAAACCATGGCCCTAATGGCCGAGCATGCCATTGGCACATGCCAACACACTCTCTAGTAGCTTTTCTTACCAAATCGTGGCCCTAATGGCCGAGCATGCCATTGGCACATGCCAACACGCTCGCTAGTAGCTTTTTTTACCAAACCGTGGCCCTAATGGCTGAGCGTGCCATTGGCACATGCCAACATGCTCGCTAGTAGCTTTTTTTACCAAACTGTGGCCCTAATGGCCGAGCGTGCCATTGGCACATACCAACACGCTCGTTGGTAGCTTTTTTTACCAAGTCGTGGCCCTAATGGCCAAGCATGCCATTGGCACATGCCAACACGCATCGCTGGTAGCTTTTCTTACCAAGCCGTGGCCCTAATGGCCAAGCATGTCATTGGCACATGCTAACACGCATCGCTGATAGCTTTTCTTACCAGGCCGTGACCCTAATAGACAAGCATGCCATTGGCACATGCCAACACGCTCGCTGGTAGCTTTTCTTACCAATCTGTGGTCCTAATGGCCACACATGACATTGACACATGCCAAAACCCACGCTAGTATCCTAACGTGCAAACTACCACCAAGGCATTACACACATGCCATTGGCACATGCCACACACGCCACTAGAAGCTCTGGCACTACCACTTGCACTTAATGTGCAACTTACCACCAAGGAATTCTACACATGCCACACACGCCACTAGTAGCTCTGGCACTGCCACTTGCACTCAACGTACAACCTACAACCAAGGCATTCCACACATGCCATTTGCACATGCCACACACGCCACTAGCAGCTCTGGCACTGCCACTTGCGCTCGAGGTGCAACCCGCAACAAAGGCATTCCGCACATGCCACACGCGCCCCTAGCAGCGCCAATTGCACTCAAGGTGAAACCAACACTGAGACATCAACACAAACTGGGGGATGCTTTCCAGGGTCTTGGTTTGGCGGTCACAGCTTGCAGCGTACACTATGCTCACATTAAGAAAGCATGAATAGGAATAAAGCGGTCAAATAAATGAGGAAATAATAGTGAAAACGTTTTCACCCATAAACACCTTGCAGTTTACACCTCCTCCCATTATTTCACCCTTTACTCTCTTCCTTCATGAGGCCAGGGTACGTTTCAATATCGACTTGTATAAATAGGTCTTACCTATTTCCACCAGATGACAAGTCTCGGTCAGGAGAAAAATACAACACTCTCAGAAAAGGCAACTTTGCAAGCTCTCCAAAAGCTTTCATCTCTTGCAAGCTTCCTAAGCTTTCACTTTCTGATACAAGTAGAGACATTACTCTCCCAGAATTATTCTGATCTCAACACCTTTCTTTGCTTCCCTTCCCAAATCAACCCTTCTCCTCAAATTTGTGACCGAAGCAAGTCTGGAACGGCCATTTCTTGGTTTAGGCCGGACTTGTACAGATTGATCTCTCGAATCTATAAAGTGCTCACATGCAGCACATTTGTTTAGGGTTTAAACCAGTTTCTCACTCCCCTACCTAATTTACCAAAATCGGCGAAAACAATTTTTACCCATAAACAACTTGATAAGTGGACTTTTTACTATTGATTTAATATGAGAAAGAATACTATACTTTGGGTGAAAAATTTAACAGCCCTGAGAAGGTAGGCTCTCTTATCTTTTCGTTTGTTTGGTTTCACCAATTGTGGACTTTTTACTGTTAATTTAACATGAAAAAGAATACAGGTGATGATATTTTTTAGTGCTCATGGGGTGACAGTTGCATATGTCGAAGAAGCTGATGACCCCTATAAAGCTGAGATGGAAGAGTGTGTGGATTTGATCATGGAAGAACTAGAAAGACGAAAATTAAATAACCCATATACTCTTGCATATCAGGTAATATATTCAACTTTTCATACTGTTATGCACTATACATATTTTTTAGTAATACTTTAGACAACTAGAGGATATTGAGTGATGTCATCTTCCTAGGAAAATGAGAACTATCCATAGTTCTGTCGAAGTATCGACATATTACTTTTTTCTTTAGAGTAAAAGGAAAAATAAAAAAAACGTAGAATTGCGGCTCACGTCGAGCCTTGCAGTGGATACACCACCGCAATGTGTCCCCATTTCATCTAATTTTTTTCTCTTTTTCTTTCTTTTTGTTTATGTCTTTTTAGAGTAGAGTTGGACCTGTCGAATGATTAAAGCCTTACACTGACGACATAATTATAGAGCTCGGTGAAAAGGGCACAGAGAGTCTTCTTGCTGTTCCTATCAGGTATATCCCCATATATAGAATACTGAAAAGAAGGGAAAAAAAAGGTTTATTTTTTTCTCATGTTAGCATGCACATAGAAGTCTAGAACCAAGAGGAAAATGTACATTGCAGTTGAGACCACTATTTGCATGCACATAGCAGTCTAGAACCAAGAGGAAAATGAAATCAACAACCAATATTTGTGTATCAACAATAGAAATTGACCTTAGTTTAGGGAGTCAACAACCAATGTTTGTGTATCAACAATGGAAAAATGGAATCAACAACCAATAGTTGTGTATCAACCATAGAAAAATTGACCTTAGTTTAGGGAGTCAACAACCAATGTTTGTGTATCAACAATGGAAAAATGGAATCAACAACCAATATTTGTGTATCAACAATAGAAATAGATCTTAGTGTAAGGAATCAACAACCAATATTTGTGTACAAACAATAGAAATTGACCTTAGTTTAGGGAGTCAACAACCAATGTTTGTGTATCAACAATGGAAAAATGGAATCAACAACCAATATTTGTATATCAACAATAGAAATTGGTCTTAGTGTAAGGAGTCAACAACAAATATTTGTGTATCAACAATAGAAATTGACCTTGGTTTTGGGAGTCAACAACCAATGTTTGTGTATCAACAATGGAAAAATGAAATCAACTACAAATATTTGTGTATCAACAATAGAAATTGACCTTAGTTTTAGGGAGTCAACAACCAATGTTTGTGTATCAACAATGGAAAAATGGAATCAACAACCAATATTTGTATATCAACAATAGAAATTGATCTTAGTGTAAGGAGTCAACACCAAATATGTGTGCATCAACAATAGAAATTTACCTTAGTTTAGGGAGTCAACAACCAATGTTTGTGTATCAACAATGGAAAAATGGAATCAACTACAAATATTTGTGTATCAACAATAGAAATTGACCTTAGTTTTAGGGATCAACAACTAATGTTTGTGTATCAACAATTGAAAAATGGAATCAACAACCAAATTTGACAAATATTTTTGAACTTTTGATTCTTTGGATCAACTTCAGTTGTTGACACCTAATATTAATGGCGGCGGAAACAACGGTGGTGGTGGAATATTATTGGTGGTTGTATTTAGTAAGTGGTGATGGTGGCAGAGTGGTGGTGGCGGAGCGGTGGTGGCGGCGGAACGGTGGTGGCGGAGCGGTGGTGGCGGCGGAACGGTGGTGGCGGCGGAGCAGTGGTGGCAGTGGAGGCGGCGGAGTGGTGGTGGAGGCGACGGAGGAGGAGTGGAGGCGGCGGTGTGGGGGCGACGGCGGAGTGGTGGTGGCGGCGGTGCTGTTGGTGGATGTAAAATAATAGATTTTTTTTTTTTTATGGATGGATAAGATTTTTAAATGGAAAATAATATTGTAAGTAAGGGTATTAAAGTAATCTATTTTTTAAGGAATAAGGTATTTAAATGGTAGGGGTATTTATATTTTTGTATAAGGGTATATTTATTGGGTGTCAAAACTAGGGGTATTTAATAAATATACCCTTTATAGATTGGAGTATTCAAAGGGCCCACGATATAAGTCTGAAGAGTTAAATAGGTTCACAAACATATGTGTTTGCAAACTTAAATACATTAAAAGCCCAGAAAAGTTATTCTTCATAGGTTCGCAAATTGACCATAATTGATTCGCCGAACTCAAAATACAAAAGTGCTTAGAGAAATTTTCTACACTATGTACGTAAACTCGCTGTAATAGGTCCACGAACTCAAAGTCCTTATTTTACTTGAGTATTGAGTTCAACAAGATTTAGGTTCACATACTAAATTCTTAGGTTCGTGGACTCAAGTAAATGAAATCTATTAATAATAAACTAACAAAACAAAATCTTGCAAACTCAAGAATGAATTTGTATGCCTTGAAATTTTCAAAAATACTTATAATTTTTCTCCCAAGCTTAGTTTTGAGTTTAAGATAATCAAGTGCTTGGAAACATCACTAGACTTAGCAAGAAGCTAATCCGTGATATGATATTCTTTGAATTATGATAAACCACTAAAGTCCTCGACTTTTTCTATGATTGATAGATAGATAGATGGAAAATAAATTAATAGAAAAAGATCGATTTTTTGTTACTTACCTCGATGAAGCTTCTTCTTGTTAATTCTTTTCATGTGGTCTTCAATTCTTCATCTACCTAAACTTGGAAAATTCTAAGATCTACTACCCTAATCTATTTCAAACCGAAGTTGAATTCAATAGACTAATATCAAAAAAATAGTTTTGGCACTTAAAATATGGCAAGATACTTGACATAACAAGGTATTTAGGTTCAACTGAACATTTCATCTAACAATATCAAAACCTAGATTTGAATAAATCCAAAATTTTATCTCATAAACTGAAAGAAATACCGAGAGATATACAACAAAAACAAGTATTGCAATTACACACTATCAAATACTAATAATCCAAGAATTTATAAATACATACTTATCATCAATTAATTTTATCGATCGTTGAGTAAATTTTATACAGTTTGAAAGATTAATTTATTCTGAAAAATTAAAAATAAAAACGAGTTCTTGTTAATCTTTGGATGAACCTTGGTTTTCCTAAACCTCAAATGCGATAATAACTAACAATTTGTGTTTTTTTCGACCAATCTATAATGACATAGGTCTTATTGAGATTATAATAAAACCAAAAAGAGAATCAAGTAACATAACACAAGAATTTGGTGAATCGGTCTATGGGTTCAATTTCATAAAATATTTCAGATCAAGATTTTCATGTTGGTGATATCTTAAACCCTGAATATTCTCATGATGAGTTAAAGTTAAGTCATGCATTCATGTTCGATGAATCACATATTGGAACATAAAGAAGTCATTTATTTGGTGTTGAAATTTTGTTGAACACAAGAGTATTCAAACTCCTGAATTGAAGAAATTAAGCAAGCGACTCCTTAAATGTGCTAAAGATCTTAACCTTGCACTGAAAAGAGAAAGTAAGCTCTTGAATCGCTTGGAATCAAAGAATATGGAGTATGTAAATACGAGGGTACCTAGTGGATCACCAACTCTTTTATAATAACATATATCAAACAATCTTTGTATAATATTTTTCGATACTATAAAGGTGAAAGATTACTTCAACAAGGTTATCTTGGATCTAACCTATAAAACCACTTAGGGTATAGATTATGGGATCGATCCAAGATGTTAATTAGTTAATGTACTAGTGTATTTACTTTAATTATAACTATAATGTAATTATAATGCGGAAAGATAAAGTAAATCACACGATACACAAGATTTTGTTAATGAGGAAAGCTGTCTGGCATAAAAAAACAGGGTACCTAGTCCAGTTTTTGAAATCTCTCATAATTAAGTCGTTATGGATAAGCTACCCTTAGTTACTCAGTTTTCTCAGTATCCATCATCTTACACCCCGTACGGCTACCGCACGTGAATCACCTAATAGAGTCCACTAGCAAGTGTTGTTTTTCCCCATCAAAGACTTCTGCTTCCAATTCTTGTGGGAAGATGGAAGTGATCTTGTTGAAAAATTGAAGATCTTTGATCATGAAAAACACGTGACAAATTAAAAAGGCATTACCTTGAAATCCATATAAAAGGGTAAAAATGTTTTCGAGCCAGAGAAATATCTTTAAAATGGCAACGGATAGTCAAAAGATAGATCTTTAAACCATTGTGTCTATGATCACATGAAAGTTTAGAGATCTTCTAAAAAAGAGAAAAAATGCTTTGGTAAAGAACCTCCATCTTAGTCAAACATACCTCAGAATCATATTTCTCCTAAACAGGAACAATCAAGTTAGTGATGATGAAAATATGCCTCAATGATGCATGTGTAAATGTTTTGGGCACTTGACCATTATTACCTTAAAGAAATACTAACGCTTATCCATACAGGTTTGCGAATGAAAAAAATTGGTGACGTACTATGTACCCTCTTCTTTTCAGAAAATATATCTCTTAATTGCACATTTAAGATATTGAAATCGTGACCACAACTTCATTTGTTACGTAATTTTATTGTAAACCTTCACAAGCTTACTCACTAGTATGGGAATGCAAATTGATATATTGGATATAAACCCCATAAGGTACTTGGACGTCGGCTACAACTTTGAGTTGACAATAAGTTTATACCTTACCAAAAAGAGAATGGGCTAAGCAATAACAATTATTCATAATAAATTACTGCGTCTATGTGCACCCCTTATAAACTAAGGGTGCACGTTCCTCCCTTTCTGATAGGCTATTCGTTTAATCTTGGTTATTGACTTTTTTTCCTTCATAACTAAAATGGAGGCACTATCCCCAAGGTCCCTCTCTTTCTTTTTCTGATATATTCATCTCTTCAACAAGAAAAAAAGCTCCCCTAAATAATCTCTTGAGTTAAAATCTTTAAGTTTTAGGATTTGAATCAAATTGATAACGAGACAAAGACATCTTATTTTTTTTTCACTTTGATCTCATTATTAAGAACTTTTTTTTTAATCGTGATAGGAATTAGAAAATCTCAAGTAGATGCACATGATCTAAATGGATTCTCAAAAATTTGATGGTGGTTCTCCATTAATAATTACCGAATAGATAGGAAATGCTGATTTAAGCGTGTCGTTAGAAGATAGTTGTGGGTGAAAGATCCCATTCAGTTTGACGATATATTGTTCCAATATGAATCTCATATGTAACGATCATAGTTTATATAATCCGTTGGTTTAAGTTTTACTCTCAATCTTGAGAATTTCTATGAACTAGCTTGCTAGCCTATATACGAATGGGTTTGACCATTCACTTTATTGTTTATTAACTAAGTAATACACTAGTGTTCAATGATATGAAAGTAACCAAACTTCTTTCTCTACACCTTCATACGAAATACTGATGATGTGCAAGATAAAATTTAAATCAATTTCAATTTTAATATTACAAGTGCTTGAAATCTATTCTCAGAGGTTATAGGAGAACAACTCAAGGGAAGAAAAAAAAAGAGATTATAAGCTACACTTGAATCTTCCACAAGAAGAACAAAAGAGGAAAAAACAGACATGGGCATGTAAAATAGATCATGCATAAAAAGATAGTTGTGTATAAGCAATTGATTTAATCAGTTTGACTTCAGTTTTTCTTCCATAAATCCCTATACGTCGCACCTATTTAAATGCAAAAGTTATAACTAACCAGGGTTAGGAAAACATCCAATGATAGAAGGAGAAACGTGCACCCCTGGTTTAGCACGGGTGCACATGGACGCACTCATAATTTCGCAAATTATCAAACATGGTATTAAGCCTAACAGAATTTATTATTATTATATATATACACGAACACCGTTATAAGTAATTATTACAAGGACATCTCTATGTAATCAGTAACTATCAAACTTAATATCTTATATAGACAATAACTATCTTGATTGTGCAATTAAGATACTTAATCTTTCACAAATGAATAATTAATTTGTTAATCCAACATAGGGATGTATAAAAGTCTTTACATTCATCAAGATGAACTACATTTACTTGGTAAGAATGAGTCTTAAGAGTGTTTTTGATTTGGCAGTGGTATTAGTATTTTTTAAATCTCAGCCTAGGGAATTACCATGGAGCAGAAGGAAGGAATAATAAACTAACATCAAAGGAAGAAGACATGGAGTTAGACGAAAAACTTAAGACTCTTAATAAGCACGCTATGAAGTCTATCAAGGTAATTGATATTTCTATAGATTACTTTGTTTTCAAGAAAGAAAAAAAGATTTACTAGGTATTTGCATATTTTCAAACATCAGTCAAAGGCTCTAGTTTAAGGCACTGCTAAATATCTAGTAAATGTTTAAACTTAATCTTTAGTTGTGTCACATACTAGAAACTAGATTTTTTTTCCCCGACAAGAGCAAAACTTACTCTTAGTTTTTTAATAATTTATCTTGTGTATTTATTTTGTTTTTCTGGTTGTGTTTAACAATTACAGACAAAACTTGGTGAAACATACGACTGCATAAACATCTATAAACAACCGACTTTTGATCACCCATTTCTCAGAAATCACAAGATTCAAGTAACTTTTTTTTTCCTTCCAAATATGGCATTCTAGTAGGAAAAAATGTGAATGATTTTTTATGTTAGTTTACTTTACATAATCTCATTTATTGTTGAACGGTTATTTTGGGATATGTGAATAGTAAGGTAACTTATGTAAATAGAAGTTTTCTTAAGGAAGTTGATAAGCTAGCTAAATGGGAAAGATGTAAAAAGGGTATTTTTTTGTTCTTCTAACACCCATCACAGTAGCCTAAAACTCTCTCTTAAAGAAGCTCTTGTAAATGGCCGTGATATTACTGTATATAACTTTCCTTAGATTTTAATGAAATGTTTGCTTATTAAAAAAAAATTGAATGCACTTTTTTTAATGCACCGTACTAAAATTCTCATATTACATAATGTAACCTAAAAAAAGATTAGTGGAGAATGTATTACCTTATAGTTCGTAGATAAACGATATGATTTTAATATTCTTTACTAAATCAAAAATTCAGGATCGTCAATTAGTATATAGAGATTAAATAAATTTCAGATAGTTATCTACTTAACGTAAAAAATTTCTTGTCTTCTACAATTTTTAAGAATTGTTAAAATGAGTAATTTTTATTGTTTTTCTTTTTTATGTTTGCTAGAAACAAACAGAATCTAAAAGAACTCCAGCAATAAAAAACCTATTTTGTCCAAATTGGGGTATACCCAGATTTAAATGGACCTAGTTCCCTTACTAAGGGGAGGCTAAATATGGGTGAGTTTACTTTAATACCCTTGAACTAATTAACTTAAAATTAAACCCTAAAATTAAAAACCAAAAAACTCTTAAATTTCCCTAATCTCCCTGCTCTTCCCCTTCATCTTCATCCATTTCTTCCATCAACCAAAAATATTCAACTTTGATTTTCCAAAAAAAATGATTGATTCTACCGGCGAAAAGAAGACTGTAAGTTATGTCTAAACTCAAACCCATCATTGTGTTGTGTGATTTGATTGTAATATTATGTTAGAAATCAAAAATTATGATTCATGTGTCTTTAGTCGGCAAGGTCGTAACATGCATATCTTGCCGACTTTTCATAATAGCCATGGCGACTGTAAAAAATTTCAACAGCCGGCATGGTATTTTTTGAAGACCTTGCCGACTAATAATACATGATTCCACATTTTTCTCAACAGTCGGAAGGGTATTTTTTTTGTAGACTTTGCTGACTAATATTAGTCGGCATTGTCTTCATTTGAATACCCTGCCGGCCAAATTTAGTCGACGTCGTCTTCATTCATCTACCTTGCAGGCCAAAAATAGTCGGCATCTTCTTTATTCATTGACCTTGCCGACTTTTCATAGTTTCAGAACAATTTTTTTTCATCACAAATCTTGAGTTCAATCAAAAACAAAATTTCATAACTTAAATTTATAATTTCAGAAGTTTTAATCTACTCAATTAATTAAGAACACCAAATTGGGGGATCTCTGCCGGCATGGTTTTTTTATGTTGTCGGCATGGTCGGTGGATTTCCGGCATTGAAAAACCATGCCGACAGCTACAGTAAAATATCCCCCAATTGCATGTTCTTAATTAACCTAATCAGAATTTTTAGTGTTAATTAAACAAGGGTATCTAAGCCATTTAAAAAATACATGGTTAAGGGGAGGCTTGTTTTACTTCAAAATGACCCAGGTTTTATCTCATTAGGTATACCCCAATTAATCTGGGTATACCCCAATTTGGCCAGGATGAAAAATAAAAAATAATTTTAAAAAATTACCCTTATTAAATAACTAAGTATTTTTTCTAAAATTGTAAAAATAAGTAAATGAACATATTACTCTTCTTAAAACAAAGAGATTGTTATTTTGATTGCAATATCTCAAGAATTATTTTTTAGTGTTTTCAGTTAAGTGAGGTAATTTTGGTATATTGATGTATTTTTGAACAACACCGATATGTAGATGAAACCAAATGTGATTCAAGGAGAACAAATTGATGAACCTATTTTTAATATGGTTTCTAGTGGTATACGATCTAAACTTGAAAGGTGCCCCTTGGGAACTGTTCCCATCCGAAAAACCACAAAGGAAGAACTGGTAAATGCAAAACATTTTTCTAACTGGATAAAGCGTCGCCATGTAAGTACTGATTATCTTTTTGGTCTTTATTAGTTTAAGATCATATGATGATTCCAATGGGCATTTTTAAATTATATTTATATTTTTGTCGTAAACTATTTAAATATTCATTTAAATCACAAGGATTGCAAATTATATAAAGAAAGTGACTTTTTTGTTCATATTGACATGAACCAGAGCTTATAAAGTTATTACAATATTTAAAAGAATACAAGTTTCTCACTGCTTTTAATTTATATTAAAAGAAATGTTACTTTGTTTTCACTTTTTTTTTTTAGTATGTGTCAGCTCAACCTTTTGCCGAGCAAGTATATTATGGAGGTAGTGCTAAATTTTCTGTAGCAAATCCAAGTGTCGGTCCTGACAAATTTAGCACTGCTCAAATTTGGATGCAAAATGGCCCTATTGAAGAACTAAATAGTATAGAGTTCAAATGGGTTGTAAGTCATCTTAAAAACTTTCTATGAATATTGTATCTTTATGTGTTTATTAGGTGCGTTGAGATTATGTTGTTTCCGATAATACCACGATAATCTGGTAAAACAATCTTAGTATCTAAAACACAATAATGATATGAACCTTGAAATCATGATCTCTATGTAACTTTATGATGTTTTTCTTAGTAACATAACAATTAGGTAAAATTATTTTACTTGCTCAATATTAACATTAAATTAGTCTTTGTAAATTTAAAGTGTTATGTATATTTTTGTTTAACAGTTATCGCTTACAATTTCAGGTATATCCTCAATTATTTGGTGACAAAAAGACTCGAGTTTTTGGTTTGTAGACGGTTCATTGTTAGCTATTTTTGTACTATTGATTCATATTTAAGTTCTCAAATAAATGCAATAAATACTTTTTAAAAGAACCACTTATTTATATACTAGGTTGACAGTTTATAATTATTGTACATGCTAATGGATTTAAATATACAAGATGCTATAACATGCTTTGCCCGGGATTTATGCAAGTTCACCCTAAGTACTCTTTTGGAGAATATATTGGAGCTGGTCTCTATGGAGGGATCCAACGTGTGTTTGATTTTTCAGTATACCGGGTTCCAAAAAGTGGCAGCTGGTGGTTTACCAATGGTGTAGACAATGCAAAGATAGGATACTGGCCAAAAGAGATCTTTACTCATTAGCAAATAATGCATATGTGATTGGATACAAAGGGGTAGCAGGAGAAGATCTTGGTGAACCCACTCCGCCAATGGGACATGGGTATTTGCCTGATTATGGTACTAAATATACGTGTTATATGTTTAACATGAAAGTCTCTAACGATTGGGGTAATTTTTTGAACTTTGATACGTCAAAGGTATAACTGGATCACGATGCAGTTCGAGTTGTTATAACCTTATTTTTCATGGTAGAGATATTTTTCGTGGGATAATGATGTTTTTCGGATCACCTGGTGGAGATTGTCCTTAATTATGATAGTTTTAGATGATTGTAGTACTTTTTGATAAAAGGGTTTTTCTTCTCCCGATTTGTTAATTACATTTTGAATCGATGTTTGCAATCAGGTTTCGCTTGATCAAAAAATTTCATAAAGCGTCTTAGGACCAGCTACCACTTTTTTCGTCCTATTTTTGTGGTAAATGGTTTAGCATTTTTAATAGAAAATTACCTAATAACACTCATCTTGAAACCCTAATAAATCCATTTATGGCATCAAACCCCAAGTTGTGCAAACATCAACCCTTTAGGGTGCACCGGAAAAAAAAATAAAGTCATCATGCTAGATATAAATAAGGCATTATTTTTGTGCACTTGAATAAAAATATAAATTCAATATGCTACATGTTAGAGCATTGCTCGGTCAAAATTGCAAGCTTTTCCATTTCAAGTTTGTTGTCAATGTTAGATGTACAAAACCATGTCTTAATTTATAGTCTACTAAAGTCAAGTCTGAGACTTGGCTATCAGACATATAGAATAACAATCGAAGACTTGCGAGAACTTCATCAATAAAGAAGTATGTAAAGACTGATATATATCTTATTTACTCACGATATTTACCATTATATATTATGAAACTATGTCTTATGATATTAGTAGATTCAATATTGCAAAGAAGAAATTTTGAGCTCGTCTTGGTTAAACTCTTGAAATATGATTCAAGGAAGGAATATTATAGATCCTTAAAAATCATAGTTAAAACCAAATTATTATTTTTGTTAGAGCATTGCTCAGTCGAACTCGCATGCGTTGCTATCTCAAGCATCTTTTTCAATATTAATGATCAAAACTATACGTTTTTATTTCTAGTTTACTTATGACTAAGTCTCGGTCTAGGATAGTTAAGTATAGTTGAGCTCCAAACTCCATGGCGATTATCTTACGAAGACGAAGAACTACTCAAGTAACCAGTGGAACTTCATCCGACCAAAAAGGTATGTGGAGACTTGAACTTATCTAGCAGTCAAAAGTCTACCTATCTCCTACTCTTGAGACAACATTCGTATAAGTATGATAGTTTTCATACATACACATATGCTATTTCGAGCCGAGTTTACTCTTCTATCCTTTTCTCTAAATATATGTTGGTAAGCTTTCTCTTTAACCACCTTTCATCTTTACCCATGATGAAAGACATGATGACGTTTCAATCTTGAAAATAGCTTTGATGACGATAGTCAATTCTTATGTCTAACGACTACTATAACATTATAGAAGAATGTTTAAATGATTGAAATGTAGAGTTGAGATTACATAACCACCTATGGATATAAGCATATATAGTGTGTTCTCACATTAATGTATAAATCCATATACCAGAAACCAAGTGTGTGCATATGTGTGCATGCGGTATTGGTGAAGGATATAGGTTTGGGTATGCGTACTGGCGGAGGTTCTTGAACCGAGAATTTCTGCTGAGTTTGTAGTTTGCAAACTAGTAAACCGGTTACCTTAGGTACACGTACCCGTACGTGTACCCACAGAAGTTTTTAAACCTAATTTTTTTGCTGAGTTTGTAAACTCAAATCCGGTAGATAAGGTATGTATACCCGTATACGTACTCAAGCTGGTTATATTTCTCAAATCGGTTAGCTCTTGAACTTAAACAATAAATCAATAAGGAATGCAGTATTTGAAAACTGTGGATATATTGTTCATGAATTGATTCGAGTGAATCAAACCAATTTTTTTCAATTGTGTCTATGTATAAAGATCTAAGCAATTGAACAACTCTTCAACTAGTTCTTTTGAGTTATTTGAACTAGTTGTGAAGAAGATGAATATGGTTGATATGAATGTGCTCATATGGCTAACCATTGGTTAACTATTTGTGAACCAACCAAATCTACATGGTTAGGTACGGTTACTCAAACCTAAATGAAATACATTTTATGTGTGTGTGACAAGCTAAGTTTTGATCTAACGGTTGAAAGATATCAGCTTGGATAAATCAGGTTTTTCATCTAACGGTGAATATTGAATGATTTTTTACCAAGGTAACTTAGATTGCAAACTATGATTTGAAAACTATATAAAGGAGACATCTAGCAACTGGAAAAACTAGTCCCCACACCTCCTGTGTGATACTAGTTGGTTTGCTAGAGTCGATTCTCCTTTAAATGTAGGTTTCTTCTCGAGACCTTGTTGGTTAACGACTTAAAGACTTCATTGGGATTGTGAAGGCTGACGAAACTACTTCTCTTGTAGTTGAGCGATCTGATCTTGCCATTTTCTATCGTACGAGTTCAATTGAATAACTGGCTTGAGATTATATCTCCGATAGGTCAAGATAAAAATAAATCACAAACATCTTCGTCTCATCGTTTGTGATTCCACGATATCTAGTTTCGTTACCATACAATTTAGATTATTGAGAGGTGATCAAAAATTCTAGGCTGTTCTTCGGGAATATAAGTCCGGGTTATTGATTGGTTCATGTTCACCTTGATTTTATTAAAAGACGAAACAAAACTCATAGGTTTATCTGTGGGAGACAGATTTATCTATTATCGTAAACTTTTCTGTGTGATACTGATTTGTTTATTAAAATCTTCGACTTTGGGTCATAGCAACTCTTGGTTGTGTGTAAGATAGTCTAAGGGAATCAAATGTGTAGTATCTTGATGGGATCAGAGATGTAAGGAGCGTAATTGTACCTCGAATTAGTGTGATATTGATTAGGGTTCAACTACACTCCAGACCAAAGTTACTTTATAGTAGGCTAGTGTCTATGGCGGCTTAATACAATGTGATGTTCAATATGGACTAGGTCCCAGGTTTTTCTGCATTTGCAGTTTCCTCGTTAACAAAATTTCTGTTATCTGTGTTATTTCTATTTCGCATTATATTTTGTTATATAATTGAAATATCACGGGTTGTGCGTTGTATCGATCAATTGTGAAATCCAACTTTTGGTTTTTGATTGGAAATTGATTGATCCTTGGACATTGGTCTTTGGTATCATCCAAGTTTATATCTCTTGTATTTGATAAAGACTCGCAGATTTCTATTTGCTTGAGTATAGATCAAATCGAGAGATAGAGATATTAACTCCTTGATATACTTTTTATTAAGATTGAGTCTGACTGTCTAGTTGATTCTCTTAAAAGTATATTAGAGTTAGTCCATACAGATTACTAATCGAAATATTGGGTGAGGTTGTTAGACCACCGATTTTTCAATTGGTATCAGAGCAGGCAAACACGTTAAAGACATTACAAGTCTATGTTTGTAGCGATCTTATTATGGACAATTCTATCTCTAATGATGCATCACCAGTTCATAAATGCTCAGAAATGGATCAAAGTTGTAGCTCTTCAGAGAAACGTCGTGTTTCTTCTTCACTTCCAAAAAACGTGAGAAACTGCGAATCTTTCCTAGATGAACAGTTGAAATAAACTTTCAGATGAAAGTGACTTTGAAGAAGAAATCAATGTTGATGGAGAGGTATCATAATATATTAAGATTTTTGATTACCATCTACAGAAAAATAAGCCAACGTCCTGTCTGTCTAAGTTTCTGACTCCTCTCTGTCGAGAAAACAATAGGTTAAAAAAACTCTTTAAGGGTTATGATAGTGGGTATAGTCTACTGAAATCACTTGTTAAAGATCGTGAAGAAGATGTACGTTCAAAAAATTCTGAATGTGAAAATCTTCGTCTTAATCTTTTCTTATTAAAAGAAAAACTTACAGAATCTGAAGCAAGGTGCGACTCTCAACAAAACTGTTTCAATGACAGAAAAAATGTTTTTTCTGTCTAAAGAAAAAAAATCAGAGGCTGATTTAGCTAATGCTCTTGATAAAATCAAGGTGTTGGAAGATGACTTGAAAAAGTTCAATGCTAGTTTAAGAAAATTAACCACTATGCTAGGAGCAAGTAAAAATCATCGTGATACACGAGGATTGGGCTATAAGGGAATATATGCTCCAAGTATTAGCAAAGAGGTAAAATTTGTCAAGGCTAGTGGTTCTTCTCAACAAAATGTTTCCACTGATGGAAAAAGTGAAATACCTTCACCGGCAGTCAAAGTTCGAAAGATCAATATATATCAACCTCCAAAGTCAACACATACAGATCGAGGTAAGAACATTCCTTATGTTTGCCACTATTGTGTAAATAAAGGTCACCTGGAAAGGAGATGTCATTTTCATACAAGGAACGAGAAACTTCATCATGTTCTTGTTTGGGCATCACAAGAAGTTGTGAAGCCAAGATCATATGTTAGGACTAATCCCCTTATTACAGGTTATAACTGTCTAACCTTTAGGAAAAGGAATCAGTGTTGTGATAAACCTCGATTTGCCTATAAACATCATACGAATCATTTTCACAATCATAATGGTTATCAAAAGGATAACTTCATAAAGACGAAGACAAGATCCAATGCTCCCAATTGGAGAAATACTAACTTGCAAAAGAATAGTCAATCCAATTATCTTCCGAAAATTCAAGAAGAGAGTAATGGGAAGAAGGTTCTGGTTGTTCCTAAACACACTCAAAAGTGGATACTAAAGAAAGTCAATGATGTTTTGAGTGTAAAAAGGAATGATCTCCCAGAAAGTTCCATGACTATGGAGAAGGCAGTATCCATGATGTTGGAACTTAAAAAGTTTTTTGTAAAGATGGATTTGGATATGAAAGGTTCTAAAAGAGATCTCTTTCATGATAATCCAAAAGTCACTTGTGGTGAGCAAGACATTGTTTACCTCAACACAACTTGATTATGTTGTAAGTGCATCCTCACCAAGAAATGCCTTGTTATGTATACGGTGAGGGAAGCACGAGAATTGGGGCGCATAGATTATGTTTGGTAAGGTTGTAGAATTTGATTGAATTCATCTAAAAAAGGTATGTCTATAAAATTGAGCAAGATTTATGTTTTTCTTAGAGTACTTATAATGATCCATGTATCTTACTTATCATTCATTTCTAACTAACTTGATCTGTATTTAAGATTCTTATGTGTTTAGGTTTGAAAATATTAGTTCAGGATGTTTGGACTTCATGGTACACATAAAAGGTATGCATAACATCATTTAAAATCAAAATCCAGGGGTTTAAGTACGCATAACTGTTTTCATACTGCTCCAGATCACGAAAATTCGTTTGCAAACCTGTACGCATACTGGCCTTTAGACGACGATATTCCGTAAAATTTCTTTGGCCGCATCTTCTTCGTCCGAACTCGGAATGGCCTCATTCTTTTTGAATTCTCTTTTTCTTTGAATTATCTTCAAATTGGAGATGGGAATTCCTAAATTTGGATGAGTTAATATTAGTATTTGTCCTATCTCTTGTTTTTGAGTGTTTTTCTCCGTTTTGTCGCACTTGTTCCACTTCCCTTAGACTTGGGCACTTGGATTCATGGAGTACTACTCTTCTAAGATAAGTTGTATATTTTACAAGAATGTTGTTGGTGAATCACAAAGAAATAAGTTCAAGAATAGGCAGTAGTACGCATTACTATAAGATTCTTGAATGTTCACAATCATTTTATGTGAACTATAGCGCATGGTCGTTAATGACTTTGTATGTTATTCTTTGTTAATAAAATCTTTATATACGCCCTTGGTATCTATTCTTGGTATAAATCCAGGCAAAAAAGTTTGATTCTACCCTCTAAGTACAAATCATCTTATATGTGCATTACTAGTGTCTTGATATCTAGGAAACTTCTTATGAGAATTTATTCTTGTTTTTGAGAAGGATTACTAGAGTTTGGAATAGAAATTATTGTGATTACACATAGCTATGTCCAACGTTTTCATCTTCATGTTTTTTGGTTTATTTGTTTAAATTCTAAAATATTATTTAGAAGATGATTTTTGCAATTTTAATCTTTATGGTTTTATATATTGCAATATGTTATGGGATATGTGTGTTTGCGTCCGTGAACTATTATTGTCCCATACGATGTCAAAAGTTATCTCTTTTATATGTCGATATGCAAGTATTGGTACAAGATCGATGAATTTTTGACAAACAAAAATTGAACTTATGATGTCGTTATGCAAATAATTGATGGAAGATAGGATGAATTTTTGTTTACGAGGATTATGTCTATTTTATGTCATTGTGCAAACAGTGATGAAAAATAGGATGAATCCTTGTTTATGCCGCAGTATTGATCTCCATGATCCATATTTTATGTATTTACTGTGTAGCTCCATAAGTCTTCTTGTGTGAGCATTCCCAACTAGAGTAATCATAGATTCGTCTGTGGTTATTTTGGTTGTGTATTCCGATTAAGTTAATCATGAGTTTTCTTGTGGTTAGTTTAATTGATAATTTTGGATACAAAATCATTTTTGTGGTTTTGGTGTCCAAATAAATCCTTCTTTTCTTGAAAAAGTAAGGTCGCTCTTGTTGTTCTCTCGGGAATGACATCAAATAGGGGAGAGTTCTTTTGAACTTGTGCTTAATTTCCATATCTTTATGGGGAGTGCAGCTGTGGAATTTTTAGGGGTTATCTTGTATCTTTATAAACTCCTTGATGAATGCATTTAGCTTCGTCTTTATGATTGCATCTAAACAAAGTTGATATGTCATTTTCTTTGGTCTTGAATCATCTCCGTGAAAATTTCATTAGGATCCCGTTTTTGTACCTTTGCCAATTTTATTGACAAAAAAGGGGAGAATTAATATGTAGTTCACACTACAAATACATATGGTTTTCGGATTATTATGTAAGGGGGAGTTGTTTTCGTGTTGAGATGAAAGTATTGACTAAGGGAGAGTGACACATATCACCATAGTATTGTTGTCGAAGTTGTGATATAAGAACTTTGATGCTGTGTAATAATATTATGTTATTGTATAACAATGATTGAGAGCTTTTTTTTTCTCATTGTTATGGCTACGAAACTTCAAAAAACTATGATGTTGAACTAAACATCTATGGAATCATAGAAGTACTTGGAAAAGACAAAGTTTTCGAGTAATGTTGAAGCACCAAGGAGATCAAGCATGTGGACGAGAAGCTACAAAGTTTTATCTATTTTTTAATCCATTTGTATTGATAGTTTTGTCACTAAAATTGACAAAGGGGGAGATTATTAGAGCATTGCTCGGTCGAACTCGCATGTTTGTCAATATTAGTGATCGAAACTATACATCTTGATTTCTAGTTTACTTATGACTGAGTCTCGGTCTAGGATAGTTAAGTATAGTTGAGCTCCAGACTCCATGGCGATTATCTTACGAAGACGAAGAACAACTCAAGGAACCAGTGGAACTTCATCTGACCAAAATGGTACGTGGAGACTTGAACTTATCTAGCATTAAAAAGTCTATCTATCTCCTACTCTTGAGACAACAGTCGTATAAGTATGATAGTTTTCATACATACACATTTTCTATTTTGAGCCGAGTTTACTCGTCTATCTTTTTCTCGAAATATGTGTTGGTAAGATTTTGCTTTAACCACCTTTCATCTTTACCCATGACGAAAGTCATGATAACGTTTCAATCTTGAAAATATCTTTGATGACGATAGTCGATTCTTATGTCTAACGACTATTATAACATTATAGAAGAATGTTTCAATGATTGAAATGTAGAGTTGATATTATGTAACCACCTATGGATATAAGCATATATACTGTGTTCGCACATTAGTGTATAAATCCATGTACCTAAAACCAAGTGTATGCATATGTGTGCATGCGGTATTGGTGAAGGAGATAGGTTGGGTACGCGTACCCGTATGTGTACTGGCAGAAGTTCTTGAACCGAGAATTTCTGCTGAGTTTTTAGTTTGCGAACTAGTAAACTAGTCATATTAGGTACGCATACCCATACGTGTACCCACGGAAGTTTTCAAACCGAAAATTTCTAGTGAGTTTGTAATGCATACCCATACGCGTACTCAAGCTGGTTATATTTCTCAAATCGGTTAGCTCATGAACTTAAACAATAAATCAATAAGGGATGCAATATTTGCAAACCGTGGCTATATTGTTCATGAATTTATTCGAGTAAATCAAACCGATTTTGTTTCAATTTTATCTAGGTATAAAGATCTAAGCAATTGAACAATGCTTCAACTAGTTCTTTTGAGTCATTTAAACTAGTTGTGAAGAAGATGAATATGGTTGATATGAAAGTGCTCATATGGCTAACCATTGGTTAACTATTTGTGAACCAACCAAATGTACACGTTTAGGTACAGTAACTCAAACCTAAATGAAATACATTTCATGTGTCTGTGACAAGATAAGTTTCGATCTAACGGTTGAAAGATATTATCTTGGATAAATCAGGTTTTTCATCTAACGGTGAATATTGAATGCTTTGTTACCAAGGTAACTTAGATTTCAAACCCTGATTTGAAAACTATATAAAGGAGACATCTAGCAACTGGAAAAACTAATCCATACCCCTCCTGTGTGATACTAGTTGGTTTGCTAGAGTCGATTCTCCTTTAACCGTAGGTTTCTTCTCGATACCCTGTCGGTTAATGACTTAAAGACTTCATTGGGATTGTGAAGCCAAACGAAACTACTTCTCTTGAGATATTAACTCCTTGATATACTTTTTATTAAGATTGAGTATGACTATCTAGTTGAATCTCTTAAAAGTATATTAGAGTTAGTCCATACAGATTGCTAATCGAAATATTGGGTGAGGTTGTTAGACCCACGCTTTTTCAGTTTTAAGTTGATCATTTGGAAATTTCTAAAGAAAAAGTGCATATTACATACGACAAGTGGGAATGTTTCTAATCAATTAAGTGAGAAAAAGAACTGCTTGGAGATAGGTAACATACTTGTATGTTTTACCAAGGTCAGTAGGAATTTCGTAGACTATATAGGTTCACAAATCCTGTTTTCAAACTACGTATACCTGAGTGAGAGAATTAGGTAGCTTCAAACCCGTTTTTCAAACCCCTTCCATTTGAATTTCATGAACTTCTAAGGTTTGCAAACTCTTGTGGCCTGACTTTCGCGAACTTCCAAGGTTTGCAAACCCTTATGGCCTGACTTCGCGAACTGTCATAGTTTGCAAACCCACAACAGAAGTACATAACTTATTTTATACGTTTATGTTTGTGTAGGACCATAATATCGCCATGATAGTATTCTTGCGAGATTAACAACACTCCTGCGATCATCACCGCGAGCTCTTCAACAACACTTTGCGAGTGTCACAAAATAACTTAAGAGTGATCCAAAGAATGACGTAATAGCTGACGAATGAAGAAAACACGAGAAGAGCATGATTGTCCTGCGATGGACACAACACCTGCGAGAGTCAGCATTACAACTACCGCGAGAGCATCGTGAACCAAATCCGAAATTAAAGGGGAGCTTAGCTGTCATCCATTATGTAACTACCCTATATATAGAGACCTAGTATGTCCAGAGAGAGGAGGATGTATTTATGAGTGTTGAGAAAGTCTTGAGGAGAGAGAAAATTTAAGAGAGCGGTTGTATTCTTGATCTTCTTCCTTTACTTGTAAACATTTCTAAAAATTAAATAATAAAGTGTTGTTTTAATCATCAAATATGTGTTAATTACTGTAAGATCTTATCAAGGGTGTAGTGTAGGATTTCCTGCAACTACATTTTGGCTCCCGAAACAGGGAGGAATTGATGATTATTTGAAGAAAAAGATAAAAATTGACATTGTGATTGGAAGGAATTTGGAATAATTAGTGAAAGATCTTACGCAACATTCAATAGATTACTAAGATTAATGGCTAGAAGAAGAAGAAACACATCAGAACCACCAATGTAGTTGCAGGAATTCCCACACTACACCCAACTCAAGAATTTATGACACAATTTGAAGATTAAGTACCTCTTTATTGATATGATCTTAAAAGAATTACAGTAAACAAGAATACAATTCACTTAATAAGATTTTCTCTCTCCTAAAAACTTTCTTAGCACTCAAAAATTCATCTCTCTCTCTGGAACTATTCATTTCCTTTATATAGGCATTTATATAATGGATTACAGCTCATGACATCTCATTTACAGTTAAGATTCCCTTTAATTTCGGATCTGAGTTCTTGCGATAAATCGCAGTTAGCACCGCCTTAATCATTCGCAAGTTTTAGTGGTTCGTCGCAGAAATGTCACACTTTACTCATGTTTCTGTCGTTTTCATCTGATATGTCATTCCTTACGTCACTTTGAGATGTGTCGCAGAATATCATTGATGTGTCGCAAAACCGTTGTTTATTTCGCAAGAATATTGTTGTGACAATATTCTGATCCTACATCTTGCCTCTTCTCATATCTTTTCTGCGATGAAGATAAAGATCATGAGAATTTAAGTTTCTTGATTTGCCGCAACTCCTTACTTTTTACCCGACAAAGTTCCCTATTTTACGTTTTACCGTTGGCACGTGTCAATCTTTACTTTTTTACCGATCAACCCGGTTACCCATCCTTCATCTATAAATATATGTCCCACTCGAGGAAAGATTTTCTTTCACCTTCTCTCTTTTCTTCAACTTCTTTCTTTTTCGTCTGCAACTTTTTCTTTCCTAATATCCTTCATGTTGCTGCTCTAATGGAGACTCAAAGGTATGTTCTTATCTTGAACCTTATTTTGTTCATGTTTCATCATTTCTATCGCCTGATTTTCTTTGTAATCCCCATATTCTATATTATCTTTTTCAGTAACACTACTTCTCAGATTAAGATTACTGTCAAAAACCCTAACCCTAAAGTTCCTCAAAAAAGGCGTGTTGGAAAGGCGAAAAGATCTGAGAATGATAAGGTAGTAAGAAACACCTATTTATTTGAAATAAAAATATTATTGCCTCTGTTTCTTATCTACATTATTATTCGCAGGGTGAAGAAAATATTTCTAGACCTCTTAAGCGTTCTCGTCAAATTAAAGCTCTTCCAGATGAAGTGGATATTCTTGATTTCTTGCCTGCAGACCCTGTTCCGCCGCAAGATAAATCTTCTCCTTCTCCTCGCGTAAATTCTAATATTAACACCAATACTACTTCTTCATCAATTCCAAATGAAACTATTGATGCTAATATTTCCATCAATATTTCAAAAGTTGCGATGGATGAATCTTTAATAGCTGGAACTAAAGTGAATGAATCAGCAGCCAATGATCCTGCAATTAATGAAACTGTGGTGAATGAAACCACGGTAAATAAAACTGCGGTGAATGAAGCCGTGGTGAATGAAGTTGCGATGAAGGATGTTGCGGTGAATGAGACTGTAACTGCGACTAACCAAGTTCCTTCTTCCACTCCTACTACCGCGAATGATTCTAATCTTCAAGTTATTGTCGCCAAAACCTCTTCCTCTACTTCTCTTCCTTCTTCTCAAGAAATAGCAACAGGGGTTGAAGATGCTTTTCAAATATTATCTGAAGTTTTGAATGATGTTATGAAATCTTCTACAGACCCTGCGAGACAGGATATTTGTATGATTCTAAGCAAGCATCTTGGATCCTGCGGTTCTTCGTCTAAGCTAACTGCTTTAGAAAGTGAAATTGAAACCTTGAAGAATAATCTTCAAGCAAAAACTTTAGAATGTGAACTTCTCGATCATAAGTTTCGCAATTCTGAATTAGACTGCGAAAATCTTCGCAGCAGAAATTATGATCTGAAAGGTATAACTTTCTTTCCTCTGTTTTTGCCTCAGTAATTCTTTGTTTTCTATGTACTCAATTTTTCTTTATTTATTTGTTGATGCATATTTATCTTCAAAACATAACCAATTATTGAAGATACTTGAATGGGAAACAATCGCTGATGAGGCTCGCAATGGGAAAGAGTCTTGGAAGAATCAATTTGATAGATTGAATACTCTTTACACATATTAAACTGACGAGATAAATAATCTTAAGAATGAGAATAATCAGCTAATTTGTGAACGAGATCGCTTAAGTAATGAAGCCACTCAACTTTTATATTCGCTAAATCAGACTAATTTGAGGGTGGAATCTTTATCAGATGAAAACAAAACCCTATCTCAAGAGAAACATAACTTTGTGAGTAAAACAATGGTTTATTCGCAGCAATTGAGTAATCTTCAAAAGCTGTGTGACAACCAAAAGCAATCTCTTCGTGTATTGAAAGATGAGCTTAAAAAGATAACCGAATCATCTGTCGCTGAATAAGAGAAACTTATAAAAGTTAGATTAGCTCTGAGCGTAAAAGTCAACAGTCTCAAAGATGACTATGCTCTACTAAAGAACTCCCATTCCTCCTTAAAAGAAGAAAATACTCATCTTCTTTCTAAAGAAAAAAGTATAAAATCTCGTTTGAAAGGTAAAGTTGGTGATACTTTCGATGATACCATGAATCAATGGAAGAATTGCTTCCTTAACATAATTCAAACTTTATCCTCGCAAAAGGAAGGTAGTCATTTTGACTGCCTCATTTATTAATTATTTCATTGTATTTTCCCATCTTATTTCTTGCGAGAATTCCATCTAATATGCAACTTTTCTTCCGCAGAATCTGAGAAGCATCTTCAAGCTTCTATCTCTGATCTGTCTACGAAGTTGGCCAAACTTCGCAAAAAGAATACCGTGCTTTCTAACTCTCGCAACAGAGCATTGAGAATATTTGACTACCTTGAATACTTCAAGGATATAGAGATCAGAAACCGGGAAAAGAATTTCCTCCGTAAGGCTCATTTAGGTGCTGAGGTTCTCGTAAACAATGTTCTATTCTCTCATTCCTTACCTCCTATGAAGATCAAACCCTTGGAGATAGATAATAACGAAGTCCCTCGTTTCATAGATGAAGATATAAATTATTCAAGTAACGAAGAAGATTTTTCTGAGGATGAGCAAAACCCACCTAAAGAAATATAAGAAGAAGAAAACCCTCTCAATGATGCAGAAGAACAAAATCCTTCTCAAAAGGCAATCGCCAATGATGGAGAAGAGGAAGAAAATCCTCATAAAGAAGCAGAAGAACAGAATCCTCCTCACAAAACAATCGCTAGTGATGGAGAAACCCAAACTGAAAAAGATATCGCTGGTGAAGATAATAGTAGCGAACAAGAATGATAAAATTAGGGAAGAATATTCTCTGAAGTTTTATATTCTTGCGAAATATCTTGTTCTTTTCCTTGTCCTGCGAATGATTGTAATTTCTGAATCTCTTTTGCGAAACATTTCAGTTTTTGTAACTCCATCATCTTCTTCTGATTATATATTTTTATTAATCTGAATCTAAGCTTCGCGGATTCTTGTAACTTGATTATTTTTACTATCTTGATTCTTCTCAAGGAAGATAATGAAATATTGTTTTATAATCCCCATATTTGCCCCTCATAGTCTTCCTTGTGAAGTATGTAATATGTTACCATTGTAATAAATCCCTTATACTTGGCTCTTTTTATCATTCTGCAATATGATGAATGAATTGTCGCGAATAATGCTGCGAAAAATCTGTTATATGATTCGCAAATATAATCTCTCTTGTGGTCTTATTTCGCCTTCCTAGTTAAAGGTCTTATTATGCCACTTTTATGCGACAAGATCGCAGGACATTCTTACTTTCATATGTAATAATCCATTGATCTTGTCTTATCATTTATTTTGATCTATGCGAAAATATGACAAGTCTAAGCCATCTTTCGAGATTAATTTCTCTTTGATTTTTAAGACTCATGACATTGGCGTCTTTTCGATGAAATCGCAGGAAATTTTTGCGATTTAAATCCTCTTATTATTGATTTCATTTATCTCGTCTTTTGTTCTTATCGCAAAAACCCATTGATCTCATCTTAACATTTTTTTTTTTTGGATTTTTTTGCCTATTATGCGGCAATATGACGGGCCTAAATATTCTTGCGAATATAAAGTCCCATGACATTGATGTCTGTGTCACGCGACAATATGACGGGCCTAAATACTCTTGCGAATATAAAGTCCCATGACATTGCCGTCTTTTTTGATACACAGCTCCCTAATGGAGGGTATCGCCCTTATCTCCCCCTGGTTTCCCCTTCAAGGAGACGTACTTCTGCCATACAAGACTAGCTCCTCCCATCCGGTTCTAGAAACAACCAGTTGTTTTCATAGCCTCTTATCCTTTATGCCTATATGGCTTATAGTTACGAGACTACACCCTAGTGGGGTTTTCTTCAGGCCGAACACATCGTAAGTCAAGACTTGCCGTGGATGGCCAGGGTAGGTTCATCCGTCCCGGGCACCCACAGATCAACCGTGTACCTCGGCACCTTGATCATACGTTGCATTCCTTAGGAGAAACTCTCGGGCGCCCAACCAGGGTATAACCTTATATAGTTGGGAATCCAAGTTATCCCTCCTGGATGGATTTTATATAATCCCAAATCTCCATGACTAGGTTCCAGCAGCAGTATAGCCTTTCCATAGTCATGCAAAGAGATACCCCCCTTATGACGTACTTTAAGGACGTTGCCTCTTACGGAATAAAATCTGCGAACTAAGATGTACGCCATAAAGTATCATCCCATTTTCATATGTTTTTAGGCGATTTGCGCCCGTCTTATGCATTTGCATTTAAAATTCTTAATTATCTCGCAAGTTATTGCGAAAAATTGCTTTGTATTTTGCCAATTTTGTTCTTGCGAATTATTTCTTTTATTCTCTCGCAATTGCTTGCGTATAATCCAATCATCTTAGTCTTTCAAACCTTTATTGATAATATTTTCTTAGATATTGTCTATTCCATGGTCTTCCCAGTCTTTGACCCATGTCTCTTCCTTCTGGATCCATTAACTTATATGCTCCAGTTCCAATTATTTCTTTGATAATATATGGCCCGTCCCATTTTTTCGCTAATTTCCCTCCATTTTCTCGCTGATATTCTGGTGTTTCTCGTAGAACTAGATCTCCAACTTGGAACTCACGCTTCTTTACTCACTTATTATATTCACGAGCTAATCTGCGATGGTAGTTCTCCATATGTTGTAATGCTTTTTCTCTCTTCTCTTCTACTTCATCAAGTTTGTCTAGAATCATACCAACACTAAGATTCTTTTCCCAAGCTTCTCTTTTTGTTGTAGGAATATCAACTTCTGTTGGTAATACTGCCTCAACTCCATATGTTAAACAAAAAGGTGATACCCCAGTTGCTTCTCTTCGTGTAGTATTATAAGCCCAAACTGCATTATGGACTTGTTGACACCATGTTCTATGATGCCCTTCTAACTTCTTCTTGAGGATATCTGCGATTGTTTTGTTAGTTGCCTCAGCTTGACCATTATCTTGTGGGTATAAAGGAGTCTATTTTCCGAACTTTATCTTGAATGCATTAAGTAGCATCTCTATATTTTGTCCTTCAAATTGCTTTCCATTATCTGACACCAACTGTGCAGGAATTCCGAATATGCAAATGATGTTTTCAAATATAAATGTAAAAATGTCCTTATCACGAATATGCTGTACTGCTTTAACTTCTGCCCATTTTGTGAAGTAATCTGTTGCGATAATTAAATATCTCTTTTGCCCTGTTCCTGGTACAAATGGGCCCACAATATCTAAACCCCACTTTCCAAATGGCCAAACATTTTTTGAGGATGTTAGTGTTTCACCAGGTGCATGTATTCTTTTTGCAAATCGCTGACATTCCTCGCAACTTCTTGATAAATTCTTTGCATCTTCATGCATATATGGCCAATAATAACCTTGCATTTTAGTTCTATATGCTAAAGATCTTCCGCCGCTGTGATTACCAGCATCCCCACTATGTAACATTTTTAGTATTTGTTTTCCTTCCTCTTGTGTCAAACATCTGAGGGAAGGCCCATTTAAAGATTTTCGATATAATATCCCATCTCTTAATTCATAATTTGTTGCTCTACTTTTTAATTTTTGTGCTTCTAATCTGTTTCTTGGTACCTCTCCTCTTGCTAGATATGCGTGAATTTCCGCACGCCAATCTGCGATAATTCGACTTGATTCTTCGCCATTATTTTCTACTACCATTGCCTCAGCTTCCTCTTCATATTCTTTATTAATTGACGGTGCTATGAGTGTTTGTATTTTTATATTTCTCGCAGTTGGATCTACCATCATACTTGATATAAACGCAAAAGCATCTGCAAGCCTATTATCTCTTCTTGAAATATGCCTCCACTTGAGTTTTGGAATTTTTGCAGATAATTCTTCAACAAGTTTCTTATATTTTTTCAAAGTTATATCATTAGTTGCGTATTCTCCTTCGATTTTGCGAATAATCAATTGCGAATCACTGGTAATTCTTGCATTCTCTACCTTCATCTCTATTGAAAATCTTAGAGCATGCATTACAGCCTCATATTCTGTTTCGTTATTTGTAGATTCAAATTCTAACCGGAATGCACATGCCATTTTTTCCCCTTCTGGTGAAATAAAAATGACTCCCACTCCATTTCCTTCCCCATTGGATGATCCATCTACTAATATTTCCCATCTATTTGGTTCTGTTAAAAGATCTCTTGGATCCCCGTACTCTTCTTCTATATCCATCATGTCTTCTACAGCTTCATCATCCTCCAAAGGAAATTCTGCGACAATTTGAGATTTTGGCGAGGACAAAATTGCATATTGGATCTCAAAATGCCCCACTTGTGCGTTCCATCTTTCAACTCTGCCTGATCCTTTTGAATTTTTCATTACTGATTCAATTGGTACTTTTGTTAGTACTTTGATTTTATGCGCCTGGAAATATATGCGAAGTTTAGATGCCGCATAAACTAATGCCAGAATTAGTTTTTCAATCTTTGAATAGTTTTTCTCCGCAGCATTGAATGTTTTGCTGATGTAGTAAATTGGTTTTTCAACTCCTGCGTCATTTCGAAAAAGTACTGCGCTTAAAGCATGTTGAGTTGTCGCAAGGTACATCAACAATTCTTCTCCTGGTTCAGCTTTCTGTAAAATGGATATATTCACCAAATATTCCTTAATTCCTTGAAAAGCTTTCTCACATTCATCTGTCCATTTAAATTTTGTTCCCTTTTTTAGTATGTTGAAGAAATGCTTGCATTTATCTGATGACCGCGAAATGAATCTGCCTAATGAGGCTAAATGTCCATTCAATTTTTGCACATCTTTTATTGTTGCTGGAGTTGGAATATCTCGAATTACTTGCACCTTTTCAGGATCAACTTGTATTCCTTCCTTTGATACAATATATCCCAAGAATTTCCCAGATGATACTCCGAAAGTACATTTCTCAGGATTTACCTTGATATTAAAAAGCCGCATCTGATCAAAAATTTCCTTAAATCCTGCACATGATTCTTAGCTTCTTTGATTTTTACCAACATATCATCTACATATACCTCTAAAGTTTTATGTATCCATTTCGCGAACACCTTTTCCACCATCCTTTGATAAGTTTCTCCTGCATTTCGTAACCCAAAAGGCATCTTTGTGTAGCAATATAATCCTCTTGGAGCAAAGAATGCAGTATGTTCTTGATCTTCTTCCGCAAGTGGGATTTGATTATAGCCCTTGTATCCATCTAACGAAGATATTCGATCATTTCCTGCGGCAGATTCCACCAGCTGCGGAATATCTGGCAAGGGAAAACTATCTTTGGGACATGCTTTATTTAGATCAGTAAAATCGATGCAAATTCTTATCCCCTTATTTTTCTTGGGAACTACTACCATGTTGGCGATCCATTCTGGATATTTTGCTTGCCTTATAATTCTTGCGTCTAGCATCTTCTGCAATTCTTCTTCTATCTTGGCATGATAAGTGGTCGCAATCTTTCTTATTCTTTGTTTGAATGGTCTGACATTTTTGTTAATCTCCAATCTATGGCACGCAACAGATGGATCTATTCCAGGCATCTCGTCCATATTCCACGCAAAAATGTCTCTGTATTCTCGCAGAAGGTTTACAGTTTGCTCTTCTTCCTCCACATCAATCTTAGTTCCAATTTTCAGCATTTTTTGGTCTTCTTCACTGCCAACATTTACTTCTTTTGTGGGTTCTGCTGCAATATAACTGGCTTCATGTTCTCCCATTGGTGTTGGTGTTTTTATTATCTCCGCTGGTTCATCACTTTCTTGCGATACATCGTTAAATATTCCTTTTCCTTCTTCTGATATTATCATGTAAATCTTGAATTCTTCTTCTTTCCTTTCTTCTTTCCTCATTTTTCTGCGCTGTTTTCGCAACTGAATTTGATTTTCACAATTCTTTACTTCATTCTGGAAACAATGCTGCATAATCTGCATCTCCTCTAATCTCGCCAATTCCGCTAGGCATAGGAAATTTTATGCACTGATGTAGAGTTGATGATACATCCTTGATTGCATGTATCCATGGTCTTCCCAACAACATATTATATGGTGATTTCATGTCCACCACGCACAAAGTCATCTGCGTCTCTATTTCCCCTAGCGGAATTCGCACTATAATTTCACCTTTAGGTTTTGTTAGAGATTTTCCAAATCCATGAATATGATATGTTGGACTAAGCATTTCTTCATCTTTGTATCCCATTTTATTGAATGTGTGGTAAAACATTATATCCACAGAACTTCCTGCGTCCACCAGAGTCCTATTCACAGCCCACTCTTCTGTAGATCTTATTGATTTCTCTTTTCTTGTTGGTACAACAGACACTGTGATCACCAATGGAGATGTATGACTTAAATTTTCTTTCGGAATTTCTGCTGCCGTGAATGTGATCTTCTGTTTTTCCCAATCTTTTAGCGGTGATGCCTCATCTTACAACATGATTTTCTTTCCTTCAAAATCTCGCTTGTGTATCCTTCCTCTAATATCTTCATGGAACTTATCTATCATCATCTTTGTTATTACATCACACTCCAATTTCTTTTGATTATCTTTGACTTCAACCATCTTTTCTTCCACCAATTTTCTTGATATTCTTCTAACTCTTGAATAATTTCTTTCTTTTACCTAACTTTTGTTATGATTTTCAACTATTCATCCCTGTTTCTGGGCGCCAAAATGTAGTTGCAGGAATTCCCACACTACACCCAACTCAAGAATTTATGACACAATTTGAAGATTAAGTACCTCTTTATTGATATGATCTTAAAAGAATTACAGTAAACAAGAATACAATTCACTTAATAAGATTTTCTCTCTCCTAAAAACTTTCTTAGCACTCAAAAATTCATCTCTCTCTCTGGAACTATTCATTTCCTTTATATATGCATTTACATAATGGATTCTGACTCATGATGACTCATTTACAGTTAAGATTCCATTTAATTTCGGATCTGAGTTCTTGCGATAAATCGCAGTTAGCACCGCCTTAATCATTCGCAAGTTTTATTGGTTCGTCGCAGAAATGTCACACTTTACTCATGTTTCTGTCGTTTTCATCTGATATGTCATTCCTTACGTCACTTTGAGATGTGTCGCAAAACTGTTGTTTATTTCGCAAGAATATTGTTGTGACAATATTCTGATCCTACAACCAACAACCGTAAGGAGGAGTAAAAGACTTGCAGGTGGAGAAACAAATGAAATGGGAGGATCTTCAAGAATAAGAACAAGAAAAAATAGAACAAAGAATGATGGAGAAAATCATGTTCAACAGCCAAATCAGCAAACACCAATACAAGATAGAGTTGTGGATTATGATAGAGTTAGCGTGCATACTTGGCGATCAGATTCGATAGATGAAGCAGAAGATCGACAGTTAAGAAATGAGAGAAGAGAAGAAATTGATCAAGGATTGGTTGAAAGATTAATTCATGGAGAAGGAGAAAATGAAACAACAGATGATTTAAGACAAGGAATACAAGAGGAAAGGAGGTTAGAAGCAGAAGAACGTGCAAATTTAACAAGACAAAATCACGAGTTAAGAATGGAGAATTTGAGATTGCAGAGTAGGAGATCAAGAAGTACTGCTAGATCAAGTTCAAGATCATTTAGAGAAGGACCAAGGTGAAATTCCCCTATGAGAAATGCTAGAGAAAATATCCGAGAAGAAATGAAAAATCCAAATGAAGAGCAACGTCATGGAGAAGAAGAGATAATTAATGATCGTTATGATCCACGCGGTGAAGCTTTGGATGGTATACGTAATAATAGAAATCAAGAAGGTGGAAACAACCAAGATGGTGAAGAAAATCGAGAAGAAGGTAGAAGAATATTACATGGGTGAGAAAACCAAAGAAATCAAAGAATCATTGAGGAGGAAATTGAGAGACATTATGTTGAACAAGCACGTCTGGCTTGCGAAAAAGAAAGATTAAGAGAAGAAATTTAAGAACAAGAGTTTCAAGAAGCAATACGGCAGAATAATCATGACAATCGAGAAAGGAGACGCACACAAAATCGCCATAACCATATATCAATGAAGAATTTGATAGAATACAAAGAAGAATAGAAAGACAGCGAAGAGAAGCGATGAGAAATGAAGAAATTCGCAGAGAAGAAATTGGGAGACATAATCAGTTACAAAATCTAGAAGGAGTTGAAGTGGAAAATCGTAGGAGAAGGCAGAATGAAGATACATATGAAGATACACAAAATCTCGCAAGACAAGAAAGGAATAAAAGAAGAGAAGCTGCACTGAAAAGACCGATGGAGCAAAATTCAACTGGAAATGAACAAATTTTAAGAGAATTATCAAAAATGAGGGGAATGTTGAATAACAGAAGAGAAGGAGGCAGGAGACAACTTGATGAAGCCATTGAAGAAGCTGCGAGAACTCCATTCACTCAAGAAGTACAATTAAGATAAATCCCTCCCAAATGCAATTTACCAGCATTAACCAGTATCTTCGATGGGACTACCTGTGCTGTTCAACATGTTAAGGATTATGTTAGGTGTATGCTACAATGGGAAAACCATGATGTTGTGCTATGCAAGTACTTTGCATCTAGTTTAACTGGCGAGGCGTTAAAATGGTTCGAAGGCTTACCTAAAAATACAATAACTTCTTTCGACCATTTGTAAGCTACGTTTATGGGAGCATATATAAGCAACAATTCTTCATGACCCGGTATTGAAGATGTATTTGGATTAAAACAGAGGATTGGCGAGAGTCTGAAACACCTAACCATAAGATTGAAGACAATGTGCAGTGAAATGGCAGGAAGAGTGGATGAGAGATACCTCATTTTATCTTTCATTAATGCCGTGTTCGCAACCAATCTGCTGTACATACAAATTTTTAGAATCAAAAATACCATCACAGTGACTGAGCTACGAGAACTACAAGAAGAATACATTGCTTTGGAGGAAAAAAAAATGAGATGAAATCATATCCAGTCGCAAACACCAGCTCAATAGCAGCGAACGAGAGTTTACTTCCTAAAATGATCAAAAATTTGGCGAGCACCTCGTAGCCACAGTAAGAGAAAGTGGTGATTGAAATCAGCAGAAGTTGGTAGCTATGGGAAGTTGAGATCAAGAAGAGTATGAAAGAGAAAGGAATTATTACAATCGTGGTGGAAATAATAAAATTCAAAGACTTGATCAGCCGCAAGAGACTTATGGTGGTCAGAGGCAAAATAATTTCAGAGGACAAGGGAATCAAAGGGTAATATGGGAAGAAATTAAGACGCCACCCCTGAATGCCAGCATAGAAAATTTTTGGGAAGCTATAATTTTGATGGAAAATATACCATCACCCTGGAACATGGGAAAAAAGCCACATCAAAATAATCGAAATCAAGAATTTTGTCCTTATCATCATTTCCATGGACATTCAATAAACGATTGCAGGAATGTAAAAAGAATAATTTTGAGGATGATTGATCAGGGAAATTTAAACCATTTTCTAATAGGACATTCAAAATCTCAGCAGCTACCACCAGCACCAGAAATTCGCAGAGTGAATACTGTAAAAGGAGCAAAAACATTTGTGATAGAGGTTGGAGCCAAGGCGAAGAATTTGTTCTGTAATTCCATCATACACTCATATAAGACTATTGAGGATTTCCACGACAATGTTCTAAGCAGAGTCTTAGCGAGAGACATGGATGGAAAAGAGGTAATGAATATTGCGAGAGTCTCGCCATTAGAGGAGTGGCAAAAGAAAACTATTTCATTTATTGCGCAAGAAGTACCAGAGCCTGGAGAGATGCATGAAAACCCACTGGTGGTAAGGTTTGAAATAAATCCAAAACAAATAGAAGATGAAGAAAATGATAATGGCGAAACTGAATATTCCTGGGCAATTAATAGAGTTCTAATAGATACTGGAAGTTCAGTTGATATATTATTTTATCATACTTACAGAACCATGGGTGGAAGAGACGAAGATTTGATACCATCAACCTATAAAATCTATGGTTTCAACGGTACCGCCAACAAGCCCAAAGGGGAAATTACAATGCGAATTCCATTAAAGGGGATATCTTCTAAGATTCTATTCTGCGTTGTGGATATTGAATCACCTTATAATGCCCTGATTGGTCGACCTTGGCTACATGGGATATTAGGTGTGGCGTCAACCTTTCACCAATGTATTAAATTTCCTCATCCTAATGGCGTTGGAATAATAAAGGGAGACTTGGATGATGGGAAGAAATATTATGAAATTGACATGGAATCTTGCGAGGAAAGGGCAGCAAAGAACAGAGATTGGAAATGAAGCATCAAGCAAAAACAAAGAGGTGATAAGCTGATGGTTGACACAATAGAGCGGCGAGAGGAGAGAATACTGCGAAATCAACATGAGTGTATGAATGGCGAGAAGATCGCAGATGCAAAACGCAAAAGAGCAGAAGCAGAAAGTAGTAAGTAGAAAGGTAAAATGAAGAAATTTAAGAAGTTTATGAACGATTTGTTGAAGAAAATATTTCAAAAGAATATTTCATTTGAATAAAAAAAATGGAATTGAAAAGTTGAAATGCAAATGAAAAGAAGATCCAAGAAAAGAAATTTCATCAGAGTTGCATTACTCGCAAGAAACGCGAATAAGATTTCGCAGAAACGTAAGAATGGGACAAACCTATATGGCGTACACCCTAGTTCGCGTATACAATTTCGCAAGAGGCAAATGTAAGACCTAAAGTGCGTCATATAAGGGGGTATCTCTTTGCGTGGCTCAGGGATAAGGTTATACCGCTGCTGGAACCTGAGACACGGAGACTGGGGTCCATCTCTTTGAGATACCTATCCAGGAGAGATACTTTAGATTTACAACTATATAAGGTTATACCATGGTTGGATGACTGAAGGTTTCTTCTAAGGGGTGCAGAGTATGACCAAGGCGCCGAGGTACACGGTTCAACCAAGGATGCCCGGGACGGACGAACCTACCCTGGCCATTCTTGGTAAGTCTTGGCTATGATGCACTCAGCCTGAAGAAAACCCCACTTAGGGTGCAGTCTTGTAACTATAAGCCATATAGGCATAAATGACAAGAGGCTTCGAAAATAGCTGGTTGTTGGTAAATTCGGATGGGAGGATCTAGTCTTGTATGGCCGATGTGACCTCCTTGAAGGGGCAACCAGGGGGAAGATAAGGGTGGCACCCTCCATTAGGGAGCTGATAAGTGTCTAAAGACGGAAATGTCATGGGGCTTTACGCTCGCAAGAGTATTTAGGCCTGTCATATTGTCACGTGACGAATATTATACAGAGGCAACAAGCCATAAGAAAAAGTTAAGATGAAATCAATGGGTTTTTATATGAAAGTATAAAGACGTCCTGCGATTTCATCGCAAGACGGCAATGTCATGAAGCTTTGTTCTCGCGAGGGAACTTAGACTTGTCATATTATCGCAGAGAAATTGAAAAAATACAAGTAAGGCAAGATCAATGGGTTTTTACATACAAGTGTAAAGACGTCCTGCGATTTTGTCGCAAATACACAAAGTGGCAAAGTAAGACCTTTAACTGGGAAGGCATAATAAGATCACAAGAAGTTGAATGACTGCGATATTTCTGCAGAGATTATGAAATTTGCGATATTCACGCATATATCATAAAAGTATACAACTGATACTTGCGATGATGCTCGCAACTCAATTTTATTTGAAACTGATATCTAAGCTCTACTCAATTTTTTCATATTGCTGATGAATAATAGAGGCAAGTATGGGAATGCACAGAGCGATGAAATTATTATTCATCATCATACGATAAAATTACGTAGATCTTATTATATGACACATTTACGCAGATAGTTAAAGGGTAATAATTATGTTAATTGACTATGTTGCAGAAAAGAATTGTTTTCTAATTCATACAGATAGAAGCAAAAGAAATTTATATATCAAGGAAATCTACAAGTTGGAGAAACTCGCAGCAATATTACAAAAGGAAGGAAATAAGTGTACAAAAATTACAAGGAAGATAAAAAGAAGAAACAGAACTAATTAGATCCATTGTCATCTTCACCAGATTTATCTTCTTCTTCATCTTTATCATCATCTTCATCCTCACCAGACTCCTCATCTTAACTATCAGAGATAACAAGGTTTGGAGTATCTGCTAGAATTTCTTCTGCTAGATCAGGATATATAGAATGAGGAATGTTATGATCATTGCAGACCATTTTAATGGAGTTGTTACAAACACCAATAAGGGCATTACTAAAATTCGCAGCAGTAATCTTCAATTGATCTTTCAACCTTGAATATTTCTCATTGCGAGCAACAAGAGTATTCGCGAGTTGATTCTTATCAACTTCGAGTTCCCTGATTCTTTCAGAATACCTCTTCTCAACTCATGCGAGTATACAATAACAAGTTGGAAAATTTGCAAGAAAAAATCATAAAAGTAAGAAATTAATAAGGAAGCAAAATTAGCAACCTTCTCTTTCAGAAACCATGTCCTTAATTAAGGCCGCTTGTTCAACATGAAGACTAATATCTACACCTAAGTTAGCTCTGGCATTGTCAAGAACCTTTGCAGCCCAAGAAAATTCATCATCATCGTTAATAATAATACGGGAACGGATTTGGTTTTCTCTTTCAACAAGATCATCCCTCTCGAGGATAAGTTTATCTCTTTTAATTTGGACTTCAAGAAGAGTTTTATGAAAATACGCTAAGGTTTGTGCTCCTTGTCTAGAGATATGATCCATTTCATCTATAAGATCACTTTTTTGGGCTCTTAGGATCTTGATTTCTTTTTTCGAATTAAGATATTGACACTTGGATGCGTTGGCCGCTTTCAAACTAAATCTATGATCAATTGCTAAAAGATGAAATTTGGATCTAAGATCGTCTACAGAAAGGGAGTTAATCTGTTCATTTGAATAACTACCTAAGGATTCATTAAGGCGATCGAGAAGAGTATCATCATCTATTAGGTTTGGAAAAGAACGAAGGAATACAGCTTCGTCAGAAAGGCCATAGACATCTGCGAAGAATAATAATAAGAAAAAAAAATGCAAAAGAATACAAGGATAAAAAGAAAGGGAAGGATTTATTACCATAAAGATGATCATTCGCAGCTTGGAGGCTTGCGACCTTTTCTTATGAGAAAATTAGATCAATTTCCAACTGCTTGATTTTTTCTTGAAGGTCAGTTGACCCAGATTCCAATTGCCTGCGAAGACTAGCAGATTCAGATTCCAAATACACATTCTTCTTGCGAAGAACGACATTCTTCTTGCAAAAAGATGCACACCTCCTCTCCAAGTCTGAGGAAACAGCAAAGGAAGCTCTTCCAATCTGCGAAAGAACAATGTAAATTAAAGCTGGCGAGGACATGAATACATAAGTATAGTAAAGAAATGAAAATTTACCAGAATTCCAAGAGAATTTAAGAGACTGGGAGATATTGATCTTGAGATTCCTTAGAGGGAATCATTATCAACCAATATCGGAGCATTACAGACTTTAGAGAGATCCTGGGATACCCCATTAAGAGCTTCATCTCCATAATCATTTGTGATACCCCATGTAATATCGCCGAAGATCTTGGACAGTTGAGTCATGGAGGAATCAAATTGGGAAGACTCCATGGTAGAAGGGACATCAACATTAAAATCATCAGAATTACCACTCGAGTTTTCTGCATTAGCTTGAGGAGTTAAAGAAGAAGAGAATTAGGTTTTTATTTTCTTCAAAGGAGGAACACTAGATTTTTCTCTGCGAGGAGAAGTAGACTTCTCTTTGAGAGGAGTAGTAGATTCCTCCTTGCGAGAAGCATCTTTGTCTTTCCCTTTAGTCTTCACAATCTTCACAGGTTCTATTTCTTCAATAACCTGCGAACACAAATAAAGTTAAGAAATAGAGGCAACAATATATTGTTAAGAATCATAAAGGAGTATTTCTTACTTCATCTGTGAGATATTTTAGGGATAAAGAGGTGCTGGGTTTCCCAAATTTCTAGTAATGAAGTTTCAGCTTATTAATCTGGAAAAAATTGCAGTAGTCAACGAGAGTATGAAGTAATAAGGAATATAATAGTAACAATTAGGCAATACCTTCATTTCTTTCAGACCAGTTGAAGACCCATGGTTGATATTCTGAGAGATTTGCAGACAATGCATGAGGACCGGAGATGTAGGGACCCTCTAAACATAACGAAAAAATGAACCATTTGTCATCATTGGAATAGCGAGGGCCTTTATTATTACCCGTATGCCAATCAATATCTGACATAAGAACTTCATCTTCAGAGATGTTATCTTTCTTTTGCAAGCGGACGACCCAGCGAGTGCTATGCTTTTTACAAGGAACGATATTGTAATTTGCGAAGAAGTTCTCCACAGTGTACTTCGCGGGAACAATTGGGACACCTTTAAATTTCGGATTCTTTGGAGCATCAGGGAAACGAGATTCTTTATCAGCACCGCGAGTAGCATACTCAAGCATTAAACGGATACAATCCCCACTCAACTGATATACACTGCCCGCGAGAACTTCGCGTGAGAGAGAATTTCATAGAATAAAGGAATTTCAGGATCATAGAGAGCAATGGGGAGACCAGCCTCAAGTTGTCCTAGCGAGACTATGATTTTCTCACGATTACATGGAAAACTAGAAAATAATAAAACAGAGAGTTCGGCCTTAGGGCTTTTATCAAGAATAGTATATAAGGTGAAACCTTTATTTTTAAGTTTCTTTTGCATATTCTCAAAGGCAAGAACATTTTTATGACCAGCTGCAACCATTTTTAGTATTGGAATGAAGATTGAAGGAATAAAAGATCGAAAGAAAAATTATAACAATAGCAGATCTGGAATTTACGGAAGAACAATAAAATTGCAGAGAAGTTGCAGAGAGGAGGAAGAAGAAAGTAAAAAGAGGAAAAGAAAAGAATGAAAGAAGTATTTATAAAAGAAGAAATTTCTCGGGAAGATGAATACAATTAATGCAAAGAAAAGACATGAATGGTCAGATCGCAGCGGTTGAAAAGGACGTGTCAAAAATTTACTGGAAGAAAAAGTACGAGAAAACAGCTGGCGAAAAATATAGAAACGTGTCAAAGCGGAAGAATGCAAATAAGATAAACAGCTGCGGCATTGTAAAAAATTTAATTCTCATGATCTTTCCTCCTTCGCAGAAAAGACATGAGAAAAGGCAAGATGTAGGTTCAGAATATCGCCATGACAGTATTCTTGCGATATTAACAACACTCCTGCGATCATCACCGCGAGCTCTTCAACAACACTTTGCGAGTGTCACAGAATAACTTAAAGAGTGATCCAAAGAATGACGTAATAGCTGACGAATGAAGAAAACACGAGAAGAGCATGATTGTCCTGCGATGGACACAACACCTGCGAGAGTCAGCATTACAACTACCGTGAGAGCATCGTGAACCAAATCCAAAATTAAAGGGGAGCTTAGCTGTCATCCATTATGTAACTACCCTATATATAGAGACCCAGTATGTCCAGAGAGAGGAGGATGTATTTTTGAGTGTTGATAAAGTCTTGAGGAGAGAGAAAATTTAAGAGAGCGGTTGTATTCTTGATCTTCTTCCTTTACTTGTAAACATTTCTAAAAGTTAAATAATAAAGTGTTGTTTTAATCATCAAATATGTGTTAATTACTGTAAGATCTTATCAAGGGTGTAGTGTAGGATTTCCTGCAACTACAGTTTGAATTTGTTACGATTCTCATAGACAGTTCTGAGACAAACTTTGTTCACTAAATCACTCTTTTTTTGTGGAACATTGATTAAGTGTTGAGTGTTATTGAACACCACTATGAGCTTGTAGTTTCAAAGGATACTAAGATGCTATGAACCATCATTGTGCACGATTTTAGAACTTTGGACCATAATGCATATTCTTATGTGTAATTTCAAAGCATACTTCTCACATGCTTACATAAACTATAACTAATAATTTCATATAAATTGAGAAAATGTTTGCTTGAATTCTAAGCAAACCTAGATTGAATTCAAAAGCTACCCGGAGCCTTGAAAATATATAAATAAAGATATTCTTGCAACATGATTTCTTAATCCCTGGCACTCATGTGTCCTAATTTCTAAGCAAGCATCATCTTTTATAACTTAGGTGCTTCGTAAAACTGTATTCTAGGCTACGTATTTGAAGATTTCACTTAGGGATTCATGAAGCTCGGTCATACTATCTTTTACATGATAGTTCTTGTATCTAGATCTTGTTATTATTAATTTTTGAGGTTTTAGCAATCTCAGAATAGAAACGAGATGGATAGAATCACAAATATCAAACTTTGTGATTTCTTAAGATAGATATATAAACTTTTCTTTGATTTATTTGAATTATTTTTGATAGATGGTTAGTAATCCAGGATTCTCCAGTTAACTGAGTGTAATTGTTCTGGATTCGTGTGGTTTGTTGGAATTTTTATACTGCAAATATATTTCCAAACCTAGATTGAAAAATCAAAAAATAAATCAAATAGGCCTGTCTGTTATAAATGAAGATAAGTATCAATGGTCTTAATTGAGGTTGAAGCAACTCTTAGGATATAAAGGACCTCATCTAAGAGAATCAAGGATAAGAATCGTGCGAGGTTCAAGAGACATAAGGAACATGACTGGAGATGAATTGCTTGAAGAGTTGATTCGATCTGAACTATATTCTGGTCCGAAGTCTAATAGTGAACTAGTGTTTATAACGGTTTAATACAATATTTTGATGTTCAAAGATGGACGAGGTTGCGGAGGTTTTTCTGCAGGTGCAGTTTTCCTTGTTAACTAAATTTGCGGTGTCTTATGTTTTTCCTTTTCCGCATTATATTATTTTTTTCTTTATGAAAAGATGACGGTACCCAAATACAACACAATCTTTTATTTATCAACCTCTAAGTCATCTACCGAATGAGATCGTCTATGGACATAGTCGAGACAATACAACAATTCGGTTCACACTTCGTGTGATCGTCTACGTATACGAGATTAAGAAAATTCGATAATAAGATAACTTTTGTGATTGACTATGAATACAAGATTGATACAATACAACAACAAAGTGTGTTACTTTATAATAGGTTCGGTAATAACCAAACTTTGTAGGATCACTATTAGTATTACAAAGTTAACGTACTAGTGTATTTTACTTATAATAACAATTATAATGCGGAAACCAAAGTAAAATACATAGCAAGATTTAGTTAACAGGGAAACTGCAAATGCAGAAAACCCCCAGGACCTAGTCAAGTTTTGAATACTCTCAGAATTAAGCCACTATACAAAATCTAATACCAAATTTGTATAGTTGAGACCAAGAAGACTACCCCTATCTACTTAGTTCACTCAATATCCATGCCCCTTCGACTTCTAGAGTCACACACGTGAATAGCAAGTCCTTTGGATCGTATTCCAAACAACAAAGGAAGAATCTATTTGGTAACTGGTAGGCTCGGAAAAGTACCTACTACTATGTAAAAACTGCAAGTGCACAGTGTCTAATGTAGACAGGGCAAATACAGGTCGATCCCACAGAGACTCGGTGGGTGTAGAAGTGATTCCAAAATATTACTAAACTGATTCAAATAAAAGTAACCAAAAGAGTTTGTTTTGTCGCATTTGACGAAATGATTTTTAAGTGACTGAAATAATAAAAGTAAATAGAAGAAAATAACACAGGGTGTAAACACTGAGAATGAGGATACTAGAGCTTTCAAATCCACTACTAACCTACAATATGCATTTAATTTATGATGTTATTCTTGTCCTTATAGCAGATTCAAGTTTACCTTGTATCTGAGGTGTTTCTCCAATGGATAAATTAATCACAACTAAAATATTTCTCCAAAGCATTAACTGTCTAGTTACAGCACAACTAATCTAAGGATCAATAATATTTTTAAGCATGAGTTGCAAAGATAATCAACATAGTGATATTCTAACTACAATGGATACATGGCATACATTGTGAGAGCAAAATATTGACAAACTTGGATTAAATTATATCTTAAATAATTTCAAACATTCAAGAACAACTCACAAAGTATGAATGGCATATCAGTAGGCTAGAGCTTCATCTAAACTCTAGCAAATAAATTTAGAACATGATAAAAATGGAAGATGGAAATGAACTGATAGAAAATATGGTGTCTGAGAACCCCTAGCCGGGTCTCGACCAGTCGGGTCTGTTTTGGGAGAAGAGTTCGAGCATATTTATAGGGAAAACGCCCGACCATTTCTTCGTGGCAGCATCACGCCCATGTGCATCTTCTCCCACGCCTTGTCTTCTTGCTCCCACGCGCGTTGTCTCTTTTCTCCCCACGCACTTTGTCTGCTCTGCCAGCTTACTCTTTTCTTCCGCCTCCACGTGCTGCTTCTTCCTACGCCTTGTCTTCTTCCACTCCCCCACTTGCTTTGTATTCTTCCCATGCCTCCACGCGTTTCTGTCCGCTTCTTATCCTTCACGTGCGCCTCATTCTCTGCTGCTTGGTAGGTCTCCCACCATGTGTCTCTTCGTCCCACTTTCTCTCTTTCTCCTCCAACGACTCCACGTGCTTCTTCCCACGCACGTCTCTTTCCTCCCACTACTTTTCTTCTCCGCCCACCTTCTTTCTCTCTTGTCGTCTTGCTGTCCTTTTCTTCTTTCCACTTTCTCTCTTCTTCTTTTCTACCCAACGACTCTCTTCTTATTTTCTACCCAACGACTCTCTTCTTCTCTACACTTTCTTTTTTCCTTTTCTTCTTTCTTCCTCCCACGTGGTGATGTTTTGAACTTCAAATAAACAAAATAAGTATGGGAGATGACTCCCATACTAGATGATGTTTAAACGAGAATGAGTGGGTGAGGTGGGACTGTCGAGTGTGGAGTATGGGTTCTGCAAATGGTCGGGGATAAAACATGGAAGGGAGTGTTTGGCTAGGTCAAATGTATGAAGGTGGTAGACAAACTGTGGTGTGAGGCGGACACTTCTAATTTGGATGCAGCTCCTAGAATTGGATCGAACGGTCCAATTTTCTGCTCTTTTGGCTCCTCAATTCTTCCAAGCTTTATTTAGTACTTAAAAACACAAATTTAATTAGTATATGAATTTATTCTTGAAAACAAAGAAAACACGGAATCTGGAATAATATATGATTTTAAAGCGCAAAAGATAAGTTAAATGCCAATAAAAGGGTATAGAAATATGCACTTTTCGGCACTCATCAAATACCCCCAAACCTGAATTTTACTTGTCCTCAAGTGAAACATAAATTAAGAAATCCTAACTATACCACTGTCGCTGGTCTCTCGAATGCATTTAGCGTATGCACTAAGCCTTTAAACCCCTAGGTGTCTCTAGTGGACGAGTTGTAGTCTCGTGAGGGCCTAACAGAGATGTACCCACAAAACCCTCTCCAACTTCAGAGCGTAAAAGAATCTCAAGCATCCAAAGAGCTATGAGGACATAGAGTTTCTGCATGCTAGTAACATGAAGTTAGAACTACCAAAGAACGCATTCTCATCCTTAAGAGTTGAGCGAGAAATTACCATACCATATGAAAGAATTCGGGTTCGAGAATAATCACAAGCCTCAACTTCTGCCTCACCAATAGGGTTTTATGATATTTGCACTCAAAAAGACAGCTTTTTTTTTTTTTTAGTCTCTCATGTGTGCAGAATGGAATAAAGAGTGAAATCTTGCACACTTTGATGGTGGGAAGGAGAACCTTCCGAAATAATTTCTGGAGACTCCACAGAATTGTGGACAAAAAGAATCTTTTTCTGATGATCTCTAAGAAAGGAAATCAATCATTAGCAAGGATGGGAGTACTCACTTACCTTCACATCCGATCGTCAATCAACACCACTCTCACAGCATCCATAGAAATGTCTTCAATCTCCGGTCTTCAACTGTTGATGGTGAACTTCTTGAACTACAAAAACTTGACAATTTGTAACTTTTCTCCTCAATTTCCTTATTGCTTGGAATTTTCTTCTTGAATTCTTCTTCTTTACCATGGTGGTATCAAAACTAAACTAAGAAAATAAACTTCAATATATTTTTTATTTTTTTTTTTTTTTTTTTTTTTTTTTTTTTTATTAAACATGAAACAACAAAAACAATGAAACTACTAACTCCATGGATGAAGGACTTTATCACTCAATTCTTCACAACTTGTGTTGTCTTGATTTCATAAACTTCACTAATTCTCATGTTCTTTTCTTCTCTTTGCTTTGCTTTTGTAAAATACCTCTTCAAATGTGTATATAATTCTGCTCTTTGTACTGTATTGTTTCATGTAAACCTTGGACTAATTTTTGATGTTGTTATGCTCGTTGATGATGTGTTTCTATGGATCTGTTGATGTTGTTGAGAGAGATAGAGTGATGCTAATTGCTCATCGAACTGCAAGAAGGAGTTTTCATCTTTATACGTCACCCTCATGATTGACAAAATTAGCACTCAAGAGATCAAAAATAGTGCTGAAAGTGGTGCGAAGTTGGGTAGCTCACCATTCCTACCCGGAATTGACGTACGGTGACACACACTCTAAAAGATTTTTTTTTGAAAGTCACAAATTGAAGGTCGGTACCTCGCTTGATGTAAAAATGGGTAGTCTCCACTATGGGTGATCACAATTCTACTACCGAATTTCTTTACAACACCTAATTCGCCCTCCGGCATGGCTAAATCCAACTTTAACGCTTTAATAACCTAAGAAACCCGATTGTGTTCTCCAGTACTTCCAAGTTCAGCAATTTCGGTCAGACTCTCTATGTAAACATAGCTAGAAGTATGCTAATGACTCTAAGATCTCTAAAAGTTGGAGGTTTTATGCAAATATTTGCAAAAGATTTTTTGAAATTTTTATGATTTATGATTTTTTAATCAAACACTAAAAACTCTATATGCAAAACACACCCCCAAACCTAAATCTAACATTGTCCTCAATGTTTCAAAAGATGATAAGAACACATACGAAGAGAACAAGGAAGAGCAGATTTAAAGGAAAGAGATTACCAGATGCAAAAAGGATGGTGCTAACCATAATTGGATGAATGCTTTGAAAGCAAACAATATGAGCGCAAGACAAAAAGTTTGGTTAGCACACAAATATGAAGGAGATTCAAAAATTAACTACTGGATTATATACAAGAAAAATTCACCATACACCAACAATCTAAAGAGTTGAGGATCAACCCAAAAGACGGAGTGCGAAAACAACAACAGCCTTGCACAATTATAACAGGACAACAATGCAAGTAAGACTGCATATGTGAATTTTGAGTTACCCCCAAACCTAGATTTTTCAACAGATATACTTTTGGGTACAAAATCTAACAATTTCAAGGGTTCATCATGCAGAAGGTCTCGCTCAAAATGGGCTTTGTTCGGGATGGAAAGAGAAACATCAATGCATTCCAGATATGATTTCTCAATAACAGGATATTTAGTGGACAAAAAGTCCAAAAGAATTTGAGATGCACATGACTCTAACCCAAGGTTTGGAACTGTTAACCACATCGTTTCAGCACACTTCAAAGGAACAATTCTTAGGTCCAGCGCAAGACCATCAGTTGGTGACTTAATAAGGAGAGTAGGTACGTCTAAGTTGCTCATATGGATGAGATCAAGAGTACCATTATCATTAGTTACATTAACATCTCCTAAGTCATCCACGAGTGATACATCATGCTCACATTCATAGAACAATTCATCAAGACCTAGTTCATAATCATCATCCAGAGTTTTATTCTCATGCATATACAAATCCAAAGAGACATCATGTTGTGATCTAGGTAGAGAATCAGACACGTCAATTATGTTTTCATGCATAAGATCATTAGTGTCAACAGGAGACTCAACATTACCTATGTCATACACAAGTACAACATCATGCTCGTGCTCATAAAACAAATCAATAAGCCCCAGTTCATAATCATCACCTACAACTTCAGTTTCATGCACATGAATATCACAAGAAACATCACAGAGTGACTTAAGAAGAGAATCAGACACATCATAGGTATTTTCATGCATAATATCATTGGTGTCTACAGAAGATTCAACATTTTCTAAGTCAATATCAAGTTGTGTAGCCTGTTTACTTTCACAGAACAATTGCACCGGCTCAAGATTAGTATCAACATCACATGTATATGCAACATTAGAAGAAACATCAGTCATTAAGGTCGAGGCAGAGAAGCCTAATGTCTCTGAACCCAAAGGTTCGACAATATTTTCAACATGCTCTTCTAACATAACATCATCATCATCATCATCATCATCATCATCATAGAAATGCATTTCCATACAAATTGTAGTATTTCTAGTCTCTTCATTTAAAACAGGTTCATATGCAATATCAATTGCACGAGTAAGACTAGGCATACTATTTTCATAATTGACTTCATTATAGGTGATAAACATTTCAGTTTGAAAATCCTCCCTTTCCTGATTTTGTAAATGAATTAAATTCATCCTTAGAATTGTATTGAGTTGTTCAAGGGAAGGGGAATCATCAACAGTAGGAAATTCATTATCAATGCTATATGGTTTATCATGCAATACACTTCTAGCATTATTTTGTTCGATGAGTCTGAGATTTTCCTCCACAGATTGAGAAGTACACAATTGTTCAACTTCCCACTGTGGTGAATGATACATGTGTGCATGGTCATTAGGGTCTATAAAATACTGATCGCAACCTTCGAAAGGTTGATTATGGTCCCAATGGCTATAAGCTTTGTATTCTGTCGGCATTTCATATTTTGGATTTTCATTATATTCTCTAGATTGCCTAAAATCATGCAAAATATAGCAATTCTCAGCAGGATGGTCCAAGCCTCCACATAAGGTACAAGCATAGATTTCAGATTGCCTAGAAGAATTATATGCGACAGATTCATGCATTTGCATTTCTAAAGCTGCAGTTCCAGCTTCTAACTGGTCCAAAAGTGATGATTGTGAGAGTTGGGCACTGTAAAGATGTTCATTTTCACTCTGTGCTGGATGATACATGTGTGAGTAGTTATTAGGGTCCATGTATTGATGCTCAGGACTGTGAAAATGTCCATAGAAATCCCTATAACTATTGACATCATGGTCTATGGGAGGTTCATAATGTGAAGCATGCCCGTAAGCAAGCTCTCTGATGGATTTGTTTCCATCCCCACCTGCAGACCAAAATCCTGACATGGTCTCTATCTAGCACTAGGCTTGTTGCAGAGTTGTGCCACTTTGCACAAGAAAATACAACTAATTATTTTTTTTATTTTTTTTTTTTAGAAGCCCGTTCACTAATGACCTCGGGCATACAAAATAAAAGAAGAAAAATCCTAAAGGGAAGGGAAGTTCTATGCAATCGCAAACAAGGCTGACTTTACCACAGTAAACCTACTGATTTCTAGCAAACAAAAAGCATGATGGCTCCACTTAGATTGTTTTCTAGACCAGCTTCTAATCTTTCGAAAGGGAATTCGTTACAATCTGAGCAAACCCCTCGGAATCAATCTCGAGTTTAAGTAAATTGAATAGAGGCGAGGGAAGCTGCATGAGCTTTGATACCCAAGGCCTCACCGCATTCCAAGGCGGCGCAGTCACGCATTCAATTTTCAGAAACTATTATGAACTTCGAGGTATGCTTAAAGAGTAACCAATATTTTCCGAAGGACTGTCCTACTAAGCTCGTTACCTTATAGGTCTCGTTCTATTTCAAATTTTAAAGCTTAGGTCCGCGTTAGGTATTGTTTTCCTAAGGCGGGCAAGAAGAGAACGGTGATGAAATCCGAACCCTTATCTTATATGGCCAGTTCTTGCCCTTTACTAGGAAAATAAAAGCAGCCGTATTCAAGTCCTCAACATATATGCAGACGAAGGAATACAGTAACTCGCTAACATGGGATTCACGAGTGTTTCGACAAATTTACCTCCGCACCAGAAGGGGGATGAACCGTTGTTGTCGACTCGGGCCACGACTCCTATGTCATGAACGAACCCGAGGGGCCGAGGTGATATTGTAATCACCGTCCTTCTCTGCAAACAGTGTGATATTTAAATACTACCCTTCCGTAGGGTTTAAAAATAAAAATAGAATGTCCAAAGTCCAAAGTCCAAAGTCCAAGAAGATAAAATGCAAAAGAAAAAGAAAATTACAAGTATAAATCCTAATACAATCTAAAAATAAATAAATAAAATAAACTCTTTTTTTTTTTTTTTTTGTAAGAAAAATCTTCTTCTTCCGCCTCCTTTAGATTCGCCTTTACTCTCATGTCTTTTAAATATTTACCACAAGCTTTGGTAAATTTTCTTTCGTTCCAAATTCTGCAAGGAAAGGACAAAAACAACAAAAACGTAAAGAAGAACAAAAAATAACAAGAGTGTACAGTACCTTTGCTACAGTAAAATTGACTTCCGTACAGTAAACAACGGCTGTGTACCGTGTTCTGTGTACAGTGTACAGCATTCTGTGAACAGTGAACAGTTCACTCAATATCCATGCCCCTTCGACTTCTAGAGTCACACACGTGAATAGCAAGTCCTTTGGATCGTATTCCAAACAACAAAGGAAGAATCTATTTGGTAACTGGTAGGCTCGGAAAAGTACCTACTACTATGTAAAACCGCAAGTGCACGGTGTCTAATGTAGACGGGGCAAATACTGGTCGATCCCACAGAGACTCGGTGGGTGTAGAAGTGATTCCAAAATATTACTAAACTGATTCAAATAAAAGTAACCAAAAGAGTTTGTTTTGTCGCATACGACGAAATGATTTTTAAGTGACTGAAATAATAAAAGTAAATAGAAGAAAATAACACAGGTGTAAACACCGAGAATGAGGATACTAGAGCTTTCAAATCCACTACTAACCTACAATATGCATTTAATTTATGATGTTATTCTTGTCCTTATAGCAGATTCAAGTTTACCTTGTATCGAGGTGTTTCTCCAATGGATAAATTAATCACAACTAAAATATTTCTCCAAAGCATTAACTGTCTAGTTACAAAGACAACTAATCTAAGGATCAATAATATTTTTAAGCATGAGTTGCAAGCATAATCAACATAGTGATATTCTAACTACAATGGATACATGGCATACATTGTGAGAGCAAAATATTGACAAACTTGGATTAAATTATATCTTAAACAATTTCAAACATTCAAGAACAACTCACAAAGTATGAATGGCATATCAGTAGGCTAGAGCTTCATCTAAACTCTAGCAAATAAATTTAGAACATGATAAAAATGGAAGATGGAAATGAACTGATAGAAAATATGGTGTCTGAGAACCCCTAGCCGGGTCTCGACCAGTCGGGTCTGTTTTGGGAGAAGAGTTCGAGCATATTTATAGGGAAAACGCCCGACCATTTCTTCGTGGCAGCATCACGCCCATGTGCATCTTCTCCCACGCCTTGTCTTCTTGCTCCCACGCGCGTTGTCTCTTTCCTCCCACTACTTTTCTTCTCCGCCCACCTTCTTTCTCTCTTGTCGTCTTGCTGTCCTTTTCTTCTTTCCACTTTCTCTCTTCTTCTTTTCTACCCAACGACTCTCTTCTTATTTTCTACCCAACGACTCTCTTCTTCTCTACACTTTCTTTTTTTCCTTTTCTTCTTTCTTCCTCCCACGTGGTGATGTTTTGAACTTCAAATAAACAAAATAAGTATGGGAGATGACTCCCATACTAGATGATGTTTAAACGAGAATGAGTGGGTGAGGTGGGACTGTCGAGTGTGGAGTATGGGTTCTGCAAATGGTCGGGGATAAAACATGGAAGGGAGTGTTTGGCTAGGTCAAATGTATGAAGGTGGTAGACAAACTGTGGTGTGAGGCGGACACTTCTAATTTGGATGCAGCTCCTAGAATCGATCGAACGGTCCAATTTTCTGCTCTTTTGGCTCCTCAATTCTTCCAAGCTTTATTTAGTACTTAAAAACACAAATTTAATTAGTATATGAATTTATTCTTGAAAACAAAGAAAACACGGAATCTGGAATAATATATGATTTTAAAGCGCAAAAGATAAGTTAAATGCCAATAAAAGGGTATAGAAATATGCACTTTTCGGCACTCATCAGTAACCACTCTAATCAATATTGCTAAAAGATATATATGAGTCGTTGAAAAAGGCTCTTCTGTTTAATCTAATAAACTCCTTTGTATAGTTAGATCAATCTAACTTTAATTACTAAAATAGTCAAGTATAGATTCGCACTCAAACAATATATATATCAAAGATAAATATAGAGAATTCCGATCTCACGCAACTAATCAATCAGATTTATCAAAAATAAACTGATTCTAGTTGGATCCAAGCTGATCAAGGTTTGTGCACTAAATCCACAAGATACAAAAACTAATAAGAAATTTTCTTCGTCTTCAAATCTTCTTTTATCTTCAAAACCTGCACAATAGCACTTGAATCTCTTGTGATGAATCACACACAAAATAGAGTCTGTTAACAATGGATTATCATAAGATATCTTTAGATCTAACAACAGTTCTAAAGATCCAGTCGATACTTTGATCTAGTCTGAGTGAATCTCATATTAAAAGAGAAGATTCTCAAGCATAAACAAACTAGGCACAATAAAAGTTTCAACAACCGTTAGTCAATCAAATCAAATCGAAAAATCTTAAAGCTACAATTATCTAGTTTCCCACCAACGGTACTCGTAGAGATTCTTGATCCCACAGAAGTCTTTAAACGATCGATCGTAAGAGATTTCACCTAATTATGATACTTTCCTCTCCGAATAGACGACTCCACCAGAAATAACAAGAAATGAAGTTTTCCTGCCTCTTAGGATAGTTAGTTAGAAATGCAAACTTAGGTATTTATAAATTAAGGATGTTTGTGTTAGAGCACTGCTCGGTCGAAATCGCATGCGTTGCTATCTCAAGAATGTTTATCAATATTAGTGATCAAAACTATAAAGTCTTTATTTCTAGTCTACAATGGATAAGGTCTTGGACTAGGATAGAAAGTGTAGTTGAGCTCAATAACTCCATGGCAATCATCATACAATGCGAAGCACTACTCAAGGAACCAGTGGATCTTCATCGACTAAAAGGTATGTGGAGACTTGAACTTATCTATAACTCAAAATTCTATCTACTCTATCTCCTATCTTGAGACAAAAGTCGTATTACTATATAGACTAAGATTATACACATGTGATATTTCGAGCTGAGTATATCTCACTTATCTATTTCTCAAAATGTGTGTTGGTAAAGATTTTGCTTTAGCCAAGTTCATCTTTACCTAGTGACGAAAGTCATGTTATGTTTCAATCATTTTGGAAATCGCTCTAACGAAAAATAGTTTGTGAAGAACAACTATATAACGCCCTCTAAGAATGTTTCAATGATTGAAATGAGAGTTTAGACAATATAACCATTGGGGGGTATAAGAATTGTTGTGGAAACACATATATGTATAAGCATTGTTGTGTACTTCGATTAGATTAATTGTGGGTTCTCTTGTGATAAATCTAATTGACTTCTTAAGTCTCCATAAGTTTACTTGTGTTAAGCATATTTAGTTAAACTAATCTTAGGTTCTCTTAGAGTTAGTTTTATTGAATATTCTTTTTGGATTCCAAATTCATACTTGTATATGATTTGTTGAGTCCGAAGAAATCCTTCTTTTCTTTTGAAATTAAGGTCGCTCTTGTTGTTCCCTTGGGAATGATATTTTATGGGGGAGAGTTCTTTTTGAACTTGTGCTTAATTGCCAAATCTTTGTGGGGAGTGCGGTTGTGGAATATTATAGGGGTTATCTTTTATATTTATAGACTCCTTGGTAAATGCATTTAGCTTCGGCTTTATGAATGCATCTAAACAAGATGATATACATTTAGCTTTGGTCATCAACCGTCTCTTACGGAAATTTCATTAGGATCCTGTTCTTGTACCTTTGCCAATTTTATTGACAAAAAGGGGGAGAATTAATATGTAGTTCACACTACAAATACATATCGTTTTCGTATCATTATATAAGGGGAGTGGTTTCCATGTGAGATGGAGTATTGACTAAGGGTGAGTGAAGTATCACCATAATATTGTTATTAAAGTTGTGATGCAATTGGACTTTGACGCTGTGTAATGATACTATGACACTGTATAACAATGATTGAGAACTCTTGTTTTCTCGTTGTTATAGCTATGGATTTTCAACAACGATGATGCTAAACTTACAACCTTTGGGATCATTGGAGTACTTGGAAGTGACGAAGATTTCGAGTAATGTTGAAGATTAAACACGTGGAATAGGAGCTACAAAGTTCATTTATATATTTTTTGTATTCCATATGTATTAATAGTTTTGCCACTAAAATTGACAAATGAGGAGATTGTTAGAGCACTTCTCGGTCGAACTCGCATGCGTTGCTGTCTCAAGCATGTTTGTCAATATTAGTGATCAAAACTATAAAGTCTTGATTTCTAGTCTACTATAGATAAGGTCTCAGACTAGGATAGAAAGTGTAGTTGAGCTCAAGAACTCCATGGAAATCATCATATAATACGAAGGACTACTCAAGGAACCAGTGGATCTTCATCGACTAAAAGGTATGTGGAGACTTAAACTTATCTATCACTCAAAAGTCTATCTACTCTATCTCCTATCTTGAGACAAAAGTCGTATATATAGACTAAGATTATACATATGTGATATTTCGAGCTGAGTATATCTCGCTTATCTATTTATCGAAATATGTGTTGGTAAAACTTTCACTTTATCTAAGTTCATCTTTACCTAGTGACGAAAGTCATGTTATGTTTCAATCATTTTGGAAATCGCTCTGACGAAAAATAGTTTGTGAATAATAACTATATAACGCCCTATGAGAATGTTTCAATGATTGAAATGAGAGTTTAAACAATATAACCACTGGGGGATATAAGAATTATTGTGGAAACACATATATGTATAAGTCCTTATTGCTTGAACCAAAGTTTGCGAACTTTGTTGATCAAGTGAAACTGGAGTAGTTCGTGAGCTTCAGTCCGCGAACCCAGTCCGCAAACTGGCGTAGTTCTCGAACCCGAGAATTTCTATTGGAGTTTGTGAACTCCGTCCGGGAACTTAAGTCCGTGAACCCATTTCGCGAACTTGAGTAGGTTATGTCTAAAAACGATGTTTGTGAACTTATCTTAATAAACTAAGGAATGATATTGCAAACCGTGGCTTTATAGTTCATGAATCGATTCGAGTGAATCACATCGTTTTTGCTTCGATTGTGTCTTGTGCAGTATATAAGCATCTAAGCAATTGAAAAACTCTCTAACTAGTTAATTTGAGTCATTTGGACTAGTTATGATGAAGAAGAATATGGTTGATATGAAAGTTATCATATGGCTAACCATTTGGTTAATTATTGTTGAACCAACTAATGTACAAGTTTGGGTACGGTTTTCACAAGCCTACAAACGTGCATTTCATGTGTGTGTAACAAGGTATGTTTTCGATCTAACAATTGATAAATATTAGCTTGAATATAATCAGGTTTTCATCTAACGGTGAATATTGAATGCTTTATTAGTAAGCTAACATTGATTGCAAACCCTGATTTGAGAGACTATATAAGGGAGAACTCTAAGAACTGGGAAACCTAATCCCCACATATTTTGTGTGATACTAGTGAAAAGGCGAGGGTACCCCAAATATACCTCAAGCTATAACTTTTCAATTGTTCATAGGATTGGTTCCCCTTTCTTCCATAAACCTTGTTGCACCTCATACAAGGATCGGTTCCCCTTGTGATGCACTGCACCTCTTAGTAGGATCGGCTCCCCTCTTCCCATTAATAAGTTCATATATACACAACCCGATCATACCCCAGGTGATTACTTAAGATCGGTTTCACTAATAAAAGTCATACCAATACATAAGTCAGGCCTCGTGTGAATAGTTTTACCAAGAACACAAACATGTCATGAGAGGTTATACTAATCACACATATTGGTCGTTCATAAGATATGCAATGAAGAACAGACCCAATAATGCCTGGCAATTTCCTTTTCGGTTCACAACACATATCATGAACTTACTTCCTTAGAACACATGTAAACATTGTTCCCTAGGATGAAGTCCTCACCTCATACCCATACATAATCACAATAGCATTCATACAATTATGTCGTTGTCTTATATACAAAGTTTAATGGTTAAGAAAGAAACTTCATATTGTATTCCTTAATACTATGTATATCTAGAGTGTTCATGCTTCGCAGTTTTATGTTTTCAATATGCACGACTTGAAAGATACGTTAGGGAATGAAACAATTCAAGTCAAATATTACTAACCTCAAGTGGAAGGATGATGTTGTCGTTGTAGCTTCGCACTTCTTCACTTATTCAAGTCTTCACAATACTTGTAATGTCTCACCCTAATACTTTCAAGCTAACCTATACGAAGTTGACTCTAGTACATTTAAATCAAGAGACTCTTAAATGAGTTTTGCTTCACTAAAATATGACAACCAAACTTGACATACCAACACTTGGTGGGTTCAACCGAGCAATGCTCTAACAATCTCCCCCTTTGTCATTTTTAGTGACAAAACTCTTACAATCATATGGATAAACAAATTACAATAATTCATTACACATACGCTTGATTCTCGAATCCACAACACATAGCCTACATTTATTCAATCCTCAAAAATCCAGCAGCTACACTATAATAACAAAGCTTATACTCCCCCTAAAGTTGAGCTAGGTAGATTTTCAATCCGCACATCTTTATTATCCCATTCATATGATATGTTACTCCCCCTTAGTCTATGATTTTTCTCCTTCATTATATAAACGTTCAAGCACCATTTTCCTCTTTCCTAGTGAGACCAATCAACCATAAATTGATACCAGCATCACTTGTTTACTACATATATTTCTCCCCCTTTTTTTCACAAAAATGACAAAGAAAATAACAAATAATGAACAACACGAAAAGGATCTTACAAATCTCAAAATAGACTTGCAACCTGTTAAGTCAAGCACGAGGTTTTTACACACCATTTTTGATAACCAATATCAAAATCGAAACCACAAGTAATTACGTTTTGATATGTTATCATGGAAATAATTTCCCGAAGCAATTTTCCCAGCTAGTTTAGCAAACCGAAAAATAAACTAAGCAAATTAGTTCCTTTGCTAACCGATTGTATAAATACAACCGCTTCATTCGATAATACCAAAACTAAGGTAAACTCCATTTTTCTCATCAGGTTATAATTATCCATATAACTTAGACCTTTAGATTTCAAACAAGCCAAATACTAGGTTAGTTAACTAGCATTTCCTTGTTTAGGCTTTCGGCTAGACTTGAATAACCGAAACCTCCACTTTGATAAGTCTAACTAAGATCAGAATTAACTTAAATTAGCTTATCCGGAATCGAATTGGACTAAACAACTTGTCCAGTCAACATATTCATTCGTTAAGCCACAAATAATTCATACAAACCAATAAATCAACTTGCATAATTATTCACCTCAACCGGATACAATAGAAACAACATATATAAACCAAAGTTTCTCTATTGCACCGAAATTTTGTAAGCTTATACAATTGATACTACACAATAAGGAAAATAACAATTGTAGTAGCAGGAAATCCCACACTACACCCCTCACAAGAATTCATACAATTAAGTCATTTTAAGATGATCAATCACAATCTTTATTGATTAATCTTTTGAATTTTACAAGAAAGGAAAGAAATGAAACTAAGAAGTTAAAAACTGCTCTAGACTTTCTCTCTCTTAATGACTTGCTCAACACTCGAAAAAGATCTCTCTCTCCTTATGCCTATTCGGCTTCTTATATAGGATAATTACATAGTGGATGACAGCTACGCTGTCCTTTAATTTCGGATCTGACTTGCGGTGTTCTCACAACAATTCTAATGTTAATATTCGCGAACACTCTAAACTTCGCAGAATCATCACGCTTTTTATCATGTTTCTTCCATCATAGTCTGTTACATCATTCTTTAATTCATCCTGCGATATTCGCAATATGTTGTTGGCCAAACTTCGCAAATGTGTCTTTCTTGCGATATTCTGATCCTACATCTTGCCTCTTCTCATGTCTTCTCTGCGAAGGGGAGAATGTCATGACAAACCGTTCTTCAAAATGCCGCAACTATTCATTTTTTCATATTCTTCTGTACTGACACGATTCTGAATTTTGTTACACGTATTTCTTCTTCCATCCATCTCTTGACACGTCTTTTTCAACCGTTGCTTTTTAACCGCTCACGTCCACTCCTCTCATTAAATGCACTTACCTTCTTGAGAATTTATACTCTCTATATATATTCTCCTTATTCTTCTCTTCTCTTCTTTTTACTTTCTTCTCAGCTTCTCTACAATCTTACTGTTCTGTCATAAATTCCGCTTCTGCTACTGTAATTTTTCGTGATTCTTTTTCTTTTGATTTTTACTACCTTTTTTCATTCCCATACTAAAAATGCCTCCAGCTGGTCGTAAAAAATGAGATTGCCTTTGAAGAAGTTCGAAAGAAACTTCAAACCAGAGGTTTTACTTTATCTCCCATTCCTAGTCAAAACCCTAAATCTGAGCTTTCTGCTAATTTATTTTCATATCATCCTTGTAATCATGAGAAGATCATAGTCTCTATAGGTCAGCTTCTCGTTGGCCTTCCCATTCCCCTTTATGATCCTGAACTTCCCTTATTTTATGAAATACTTTTCCCATGCGAAGTTTTCGCGAGCAGTATATCAATTGAGCGGGGACTGCATTCGTCTAATGCTCGAGTTCGCCAATTGTGGTGCTGGTAAGGGATCTCTTTATCCCTCAAAGTTAAAAACCCTAAATTCGCTGGAGTTGAAATTGTTCCTGCGACGTATACTGTAGAAAACTTCTTTGCGAATTATGAGATAATTCCCATGAAGAGAGATAATACTTGCTGGGGCGTTCGTTTAAAGAAGAAGGATGATGTTGCTGATGACAAGATACTTATGCAAGACATTGATTGGCATCCTGCGAATCTCGCAGCGTATCAACCCTGGGTATTCAGTTGGCCGGAAAGGGTAGCAGAGGCGTATTTCCAAACTTCATTTGAGTTTTTATTCTTTTCATTCTCATATATAATTTTGCTGACCATTCCAATGTTTTCGTGTATTTGCGAAATTATCAGATTGAAAGGTTGAAAGCAAGCTATAACAAGACTGAGAAAGTTAGTACTTTATCAGATCTTCGATCAATCATAGATGAAGTAAGAAATATTCTTTTATGATTCTTCACAATATATTGTTGCCTCTATTTCTTATCTTTATCTTTGTGTGTAGTCTATCGCTGAAGTGGAAGAACCTGTCAAAGTTGTGAAAACCAGGAATAAAGGTAAAGGCAAAGGTGCTCTTCGCAAGGAGAAGTCTACTATCCCTCCTCTAAAGAAACGAAAAGTCCAATCTCCCTCACCTTCATTTCTTCAACCTAATGAAATTTCTGGTGATCATAATGATGATAATGATGATGATATTTCTTTTGCGAAGGAAGCTTCTCAACCTGAGTTTTCTATGGCCCAACTGTCTAGTATATTTTCTGATACTATTCATGGGATTGGGAATGACTCTCTTACTAATGCGTGCCAAGCTCTTGCAAGCATCTGTGATGCTCCCATACTGGTCGACAATGACTCTCTTCGCGGAGTTTCTAGATCAGTGAATCCTAGCTTCTTGAACTCACTTGGCATTTTGGTATGTTTTTATTCCTTTGCTTCTTCGCAAGTTCAATTCACAATTATACTATGTTTTGACGATTTTCCCCATTCTATTGTAGGCTGGAAAAGCTTCATTCGCTGAGGCCTCAGATATGGAAAAGAGGCGTGTGACTTTTGGGAAGAGGAATGTTCAATTTCTCAAGAAAAATGAGGAATTAAAAACTGAAGCCATCAATCTTTGCAAGAGGAACGAAGAACTTGAAGCTGAAGCTATTATCCTTCGCGAGAAGAGAAAGCAGTTGGAATCTGATTCTACCCATCAGAATAATACAGTTTCCACTCTTCAAGAGGCGAACAACCAACTTTATGGTAAGAAATTTTCCTTTTTCTCCTTTATTCCTCTGTTTTATCTTATTTGATTAATCCTCTTCGCAGATGTTTATGGCCTCTCTGATGAATCTGTATTCCTTCGTTCTTTTCCAAACCCTATGGAATTAAATCTCTTTCCATAGATGAGCTTAGATCCAAACTCCATCTCTTAAAAATTGAACATAGATCCAGTTTGGGATTAGCCAATAAGTTTAAGCGTTTTTATGTTGACTTAAAAGAAGAAATTAGTAAATTAAGAACTAAGATCAATAGTCTTATTGATGATAAAGTCTGTATCGCTAAGCATGGTGCTCAATCTTTGGCGGATTTCCACAAGACTCTTCTTGAAATTCAAATTGAAAGAGATAGACTTATTTCCGAAAATGCTACTCTTATTGAGAGGGAAAATCATGTTCGCTCCCGCCTTCTTATAAACCATGATGATGAGTTTTCTTGGGCTGTGAAATTTCTTGATGATGCAAGAAATAACCTAGGCGTAAATGTTAGTCTTAAAGATGATCACTCATCTCTGATAATGGATATGATTTCTGACAGAGAAGGTTATTACTTCTGTTTGTCTAACCCTTTTCTTTGACTAAATCTCCACTATTTTAGTAATTTGTTGCCATTTGTTCGCATAATCTGAAGGAAGATTTCGCCAACGAATTGGAGAGTTGGAATCTGAAAAAGAAAAGCTGGCAAAGGATCTTTCTTCTCGCAATGAGAAATGTTCCAAATTGAAGACTCAAATGAAGATCACTATTGCGAATTTTGAGAATGATGCAATTTCTTTCCGTAATGACACCATTAAGAAGATTTTTGATGACAACAAGATTCCTCACTCCAAATATCCTTGTCTCTTATACAAAGTTCCAGAGAATGTTCCTAATTTGGTCATCTCTGATAGTGAGGCTGACGAAGAAGAAGAATCTGAAGAAGATGGAGAAGAAGAGTCTGATGAAGAATCTGATGAAGATAAGGAAAAAATATCTGGTGAAGAATCTGATGGAGACAGTGAAGAATCAAGCAAGAAATAGATTTTGCTTCCTTGTTCGATTTTTTGTAAAACTTGTACATTCGTTCTTTGATCTTCTATTCTTGTACATTTATATTCTATCACTGCGAATTTCTCCAACTTTCAATACAAGTTCTACTTATTTTGTTTCTTCCTGCATGTGTTAGTAAAACAATCCTTTCTCGCAATATGATTAACCAGTAGCATAAATCTATCATATGGAGACAAATAACATATTCTCATTTTATGCATTCACATACTTGCCTCTGTTATTTGTGTTCGAATGAGAGATAAAGCAAGTTGCTTTTGTTCAGTAAGATTATTGCGAAAATCTCACAATTATTTCTGCGTAATTTTACAGTCACATATTTTAAGATTGCATTCTTACTTGTATTCTGATGTGGTCTTATTTTGCCTTCCTTAGTAAGGTCTTATTTTGCCACCTTTTGTCATTGCGACAAAATTGCAGGACGTCTCTGTACTTTCATGCAGAAACCCATTGATCTTGCCTTAAATTTTTGTTCTTTTGTCATTTTTGTTGCGATAATATGACTGGCCTAAATTTTCTTGCGAAATTAAAGCCCCATGACATTGTCGTCTTGCGAAGAAATCGCATGACGTCCTTACACTTTCATGTAGTGACCCATTGATCTCGTCTTAACTTTTTATTTTGTATTATTGCCTCTCCAGGATTGTCGCACAAATATGACAAGCCTAAATTCTCTTGCAAAAATAAAGCCTCATGACATTTGCGTCTTAAGACACTTATCAGCTCCCTAATGGAGGGTGCCGCCCGTATCTTCCCCCTGGTTTCTCTTTCAAGGAGACATACTTCTTCCATACAAGACTAGCTCTTCCTATCCGGTCTTGAAAACAACCAGTTGTTTTCGCAGCCTCTTATCCCTTTTGCCTATATGGCTTATGGTTACGAGATTGCACCCTAAGTGGGGTTTTCTTCGGGTCGAGTGCATCATAGTCAAGACTTGCCAAGAATGGCCAGGGTAATTTCATACGCCCCGGGCAATCTTGGCTCAACCGTGTACCTCGGCGCCTTGATCATACTATGAACTCCTTAGGAGGGTTCTTATTACCTTAGTTGCACAACTTAAGTCATATGCTCAAGTTTAGAATCCAAGATTCCTCTCCTGGATGGGATTTCATTGACCCCAAATATCCATGACTCAGGTTCCATCAGCGGTATAACCTTATCCCTGAGCCATGCAACAGATACCCCCTTTTATGATGCACTTTAGGTCTTACATTTTCCTCTTGTGAAATTTTATTCGCGAACTAGGGTGTACGTCATAAAGGTTCGTCCCATTCTAAGGATTATTCTTTTGTATTTCAGCTCTGCTGTAATTTCTCAATCTCATTTTTATCATTAAGCAAAATATATGTTTGAAATTTTTTGCAACAAATTAATCATACATCTTTTTCTTTTTACTCGATATTTCTTTCATTTCACAGTTTAAGTTTTTTACCTTTACTGCCTTCTGCTTCTGCGAAATTTTTTGCTACTTTCTCACCTTCTGCGAAATATTCGCCACTTGCTGTTTTCAGCAAGTAATGACTTCGCAGTATCCCTTTTTCTCTTTGCTCTATTGTATCAACCATTAATCTCTCACTTCTTTGTCTTTGTTTAATGTTATACTTCAAATTCTCTTTATTGGCATCTCTTTCCTCGTAGGACTCCATATCAATCTCATAAAATTTCTTTCCTTCTACCCAATCTCCTTTTATGATTCCAATACCACTGGGATGAGAAAACTTGATTTACTGGTGGAAAGTTGATACCACTCCTAGAATCCCATGCAACCAAGGTCGGCCAATTAAGGCGATATATGGCGATTCTACATCGACAATACAAAACAGAATCTTAGAAGATATTCCCTTCAATGGAATTCGCATTGCAATTTCCCCTTTAGGCTTATTGGGAGTACCGTTAAAACCATAGATTTTATAGGTTGAAGGTACTAGATACTCATCTCTTCCTCCAATTGTCTTGTAAGTATGATAGAACATGATATCCACAGAGCTCCCCGTATTAATTAAAACTCTATTGATTGCCCATGAATATTTGGCCTCATCTTCTCTTTGTTTTTGGTTTCTCTCTAGTCTCACCACTAATAGATTGTCATGCATTTCTCCAGGATCAGGTACTTCTTGTGCAGTGAAAGAAATAGTCTTCTTTTGCCACTCTTCTAATGGCGAAGCTTTCGCAATATTCATTATTTCTTTCCCATCAGCATTTCTTGCGAAAACTCTACTTAGGACATTGTCATGGAAATGTTCCATTGTTTTGTACGAATGTACAATAGAGTTACAAAACAAATTCTTTGCTTTCGCTCCAATTTCTATGAAAAATGTTTCTCCTCCTTTTGTTGCATTTACTCTGAAAATTTCTGGTGGTGGTGGTAAGAGTTGAGATTGAGGGTGCGCTATTAGGAAATGATTTAGTTTTCCCTGGTCTATCATTCTGAGAATGATTCTCTTTATGTTCCTGCAGTCATTTGTGGAATGTCCATGAAAATGATTGTAAGAGCAAAATTCTTGACTTCTGTGATTTGGAAGTGGTTCTTTTCCCATGTTCCATGACGCTGGTGTAGTTGCAGGATTTCCCACACTACACCCTTGTTAAGATCTTGATATAATCAACTCACAATTGAAGATTTAAAACGACACTTTATTATTTTGTTCTCAGAAATGTTTACAGAAATGGAAGAATTCAAGATTACAACTATTCTCTTGAAGTTTCTCTCTCCTCAAGACTTTCTTAACTCTCAAAAATACATCATCCTTTTCTGGACACATTGGGTCTATATTTATAGGGTAGTTACATAGTAGATGACAACTAAGTTTTCCTCTTATTTCGGGTTGATTCTGCGATTGTACCGCGATAGTTACAATGTCCACTCTCGCAAGTTTTGTAACCATCGCAGAACAAACATGTTTTTCTCAAGTTTTCTTCAATCGTCAGTTATTATGTCACTCTTTTGAAGGCTTTTGTGACACTGGTGAAGTGTTGTTGAAAATATTGCGGTGATGCTCGCTGGGAAGTGTTGTTAATCTCGCAGAGAATAGATGTAGCGATATTCTGGTCCTACATCTTGCCTCTTCTCATGTCTTTTCCGTGAAGAAGAGAAGATCATGAGAACTTTTAATAATGCCGCAACTACTTATCTCTTCATTAATCTCTGTTCTGACACGTTTCTTCATCCTTCGCTAACTATTTTCACGCATTCTTTCTCCTAATAAATTTGCGACACGTCCTCTCTAACCGCTGCGATCTGACCGTTCATGTCTTTTCTTAGCATTTATTGCATTCACCTTCTTCGAGAAATTTCTTCTTCTATAAATACTTCTTTCATTATTTTCTTTTCCCCTTTTACTTTCTTCTTCTTTCTCTCCGTAATTTCTCTGCAAGTTTACTGTTCTTCCATAAATTGCACGTCTGTTATCGCTTGATTCTTTCCTTATTTTCCAACCTTCTCTTTCATTCCCATACTTGAAAATGGTTGTCGCTGGTGCTAAAAATTTGATTGCTTTTAGAGAGATGCAAGAAAAACTCAAAAGCAAAGGTTTCACTTTGTCTACAATTCTAAATCAGATCCCTAAATCCGAACTTTCTCTCAAATTATTCACTGATTATCAATGCTCTCGAGAGAAAATCATAGTATCACTAGGTCAACTTGAAGCTGGTATTCCCATTCCTCTCTATGATCCAAAACTTCCACTATTCTATGAAATAATTTCTAACGAGAGATTCTCGCGAGCAATATATCAATTAGGTGGAGATTGTATTCGATTGCTGCTTGAATATGCTTCTCGCGGTGCTGATAAAGGACCTCGCTACCCTGAAGCTGCGAAGAATCCTCAATTTAAAGATATTCCCATTGTTTTTGCAGATTATACTATGGATAATTTGTTTTAAAATTACAAAATAGTCCATATGAAGAGGGATAGCACTTGCTGGGGTGTTCGCTTGAAGAAAGAAAAGATCGCTGATGATAAAGATCTTATGATGGACATTGATTGGCATACATCTACTAACCAAGGCCCTCGCCATTCCAGAGATGACAAGTGGTTCATTTTTCCATTATGTCTTGAGGGTCCTTATATTTCTGGTTCTCGCGAATTACCCGCGAATCTTTCATAATATCAACCTTGGGTCTTCAACTGGTCTGAAAGAACTAAAGAGGTATAATCTCTCTGATCTTTTGTATAATTATTATTCATTATCTTCCTCATGTTTTTATACTTTCGCTAATTACTTCAATCTTTTACAGATTGACATAATGAAACTCAACTATCAAGCTTTGAGGAAACCCAGCACTTTCTTAGCTCTTAAATCCTTCACAGATGAAGTAAGAAATATTGTTTTATTAGCTTTCATAATATATTGTAGCCCCTATTTCTTATCTTTATCTGTGTTCACAGGAGATTGAAGAACTAGAACCAATAAAACCTGCGAGAACTAAGGATAAATCTACCGTTCCTCCCAAAGGGAAGTCTTCTGCCCCTCGCGGTGAAGAATCTGGCGAACATGATAAATATACTGTTCCTCCCAAAGGAAAGTCTTCTGCCCCTCGCGGTGAAGAATCTGGCGATCCTCCTTTGAAGAAAAGGAAAACCCGACCCTCTTCTTCTTCAACTCCTCAACCCATTCTAGAAAATCCAAGTGTTGATTTGGATAAGGACAATAATGATGAGGATTTCAATGATTACAGCTTCCCTTCTATAAAGAATTCTTCTTCTTCTGATTCTTCGATGGCTCATTTATCTAAATGTTTTGGCAAGAATATGTTTGGTATCCCAAATGAGTATGGAGATGAAGCTATTAATGAAATATCTCATTCCATCGCCAAAGTCTTCGATGCTCCCATACTAGATGACAGTGATTCCCTTAGCGGGGTTTCAAGATCGCTGACTCCAAGTCTCTTAATTTTACTTGGCAGTCTGGTATGTTTATACTTGTTCATCCTTTTTATGTATCTATTGACTATTTTGTCAGACATTGACTTATATAGTTCTGTCGCAGGTTGGAAGAGCCGTTTTTGTTGTTGCTTTTGATTTAGACAATAGGCGTATCATTTATGAAGAGAAAACTGCTAATATTCGCCAAGATAAAGAAAAACTAGAAGTTGAATGTAAGTACTGAATATCGCAAGATAATAGTTCACGAGTATCGTAATAAATAAAGGATAAAAAAGTTATAAAATGATACGATAATAGAAGTAGCGCGGAGAAATATGAAGTTTTGCGAGGATGAAGTAATTTTGCGAGTATGAATTGCGATACTTCGCAATTCATATACAGCTGTATAAGTTTTACTATAAATAGGAGTTCAAATGTAAAATTTGAGAGGTTCTTTTAGTGAGTGTTAGAAAATATCTTAGGAAAGAGAATAGAGAAAGTTGTAACTATTCTACTTCCATTTAGATACTTCTTTGTAATCAATTGAGAACATTAATAAGAAAATTGTTATTCATCATCAAGAACTTCTTGATTTTTTACTAATTCTATTGAGGGTGTAGTTGTAGGTTATTCTGCAATTACATAATTGGCTCTAGAAACAGGGATTTGAGAATTGTGGTAGCCTAAATTTGAGGGAATTATGGAAAATTTGAAGATCAAATGAAGTCAGTAGATGGAGATTGCAAAAAAGAAAAATGTAATATGATCACAAAGACAATGATTGATGAATTTCATAGTAATATGAAGGGAAAAATATACAAGCTAGATTGTAGAGGAAGAAAGATCATGGAGGAAGAAAAGATAACAACTTTAGAAGAATGGGAAAAGCATAAAATCACATTTTCAGTAGCAGAAATTCCAAATGAAGACTTGAACCACACTTCACCATTGGTGATCACATTGCCAATCATGCTAGAAGATAAGAAAGTTGTAGAAAAATGGAAATTAAACCGAATTTTGGTTGATACGGGAGTTATTGTTAATATCATATTCTATCATGCACTTAAAGGGATGGGAATTAAAGATGAAGAAATCACAAATTCAAAATGTCTTATTCATGGATTAGGAAAATCTACAACAAAATCTAAAGGGGAAATTGCGCTGCGAATATTACTGGGAGAAATCGAAACACATGTAATCTTGTGTGTGATAGATATGGAATCTCCATATAACATCTTTGATAGGAAGGCCGTGGATTCATGCGATCAAAGGTTGTTTCAACATTACATCAGAAAATCAAATTTCCTACACCAAATGGAATACAAGAAATAAAAGGAGATCTTGATAGTGCAAAATTTTGTTATCAAATTGAAGTAACGCAATGCGGAGGAAGAGCAAGAAAGAAACAACTTCGTAGGAAACTTGCGAAGGAAACAAAAAAGGAAGAAGAATTCCAAGTGTATACAGTAAGAGCAAAGGAAGGGAGAGGTATACCAAATGAGATTCCAGAAAAATAAGGGGAACTAGCAAAAATAATCAAAGAACCAACACCTATGGGGGAGCAAAATCCAAGTTATGTTGCAGCTGAACCAACTAAAGAAATAAATATTGGCAGTAAAGAGGAGCCTTTATTCTTGCGAATTGGAACTAAGATGGATGAAGAAGAACAAAAAAGAACTATTGATCTTTTACGAGAATATAAAGATATCTTCGCAAGAAGTATAGATGAGATACCAGGAATTTATCCATCAGTGGCGCGTCATAGATTGAACATAGATAAAAATGTAAGACCATTCAAACAAAGAATAAGGAAGATATCACAGAATTATCATGTACATATAGAAGAAGAGTAACAAAAGATGTTGGATGCAGGGATCATAAGGGAAGCAAAATATCCAGAATGGATTGCGAATATGGTCATTGTTCCGAAAAAGAATAAAGGAATAAGAATTTGCATATATTTCACTGATCTAAACAAGGCATGTCCCAAAGACAGTTTTCCATTACCAGATATACCACAAATGGTGGAATCAGCTGCAGGTCATGATAGAGTCACTTCACTTGATGGATATAAAGGGTATAATCAAATATCACTCGCAGAAGAAGATCAAGAACATACTGCCTTTTTTGCTCCAAGGGGTTTGTATTGTTATGTGAAGATGACATTTGGTTTGCGGAATGCGGGTGATACATATTAACGTATGGTTGAAAAAGTGTTCGCGAAGTGGATACATAAAACTTTGGAGGTATATGTAGATGATATGTTGATAAAAAGAAAGGAAGCTAAAGATCATGTGCAAGATTTGAAGGAAATATTTGAGCAAATGAGAAAGTTCAACATCAAATTAAATCATGAGAAATGTATAATTGGGGTTTCATCTGGAAAGTTCTTGGGATACATAGTATCGAAGGAGGGAATACAAGTTGATCCATAAAAGTTCCAAGCAGTTCGTGACATGCCAACACCTGCAACGGTAAAAGAAGTACAAAAGATAAATGGACTCTTGGCTTCACTTGGAAGATTTATTTCGCGAATGTCAGATAAGTGCAAGCATTTTTTCAACATACTTAAGAAGGGAGCAAAATTCAAGTGGACTGATGAATGTGAAAAAGCTTTTCAAGGAATCAAAGAGTACCTCGCAAATACATCTATACTACAAAAACCAGAGAAAGGCGAAGAATTATTGGTATACCTCGCAACAACTCCATATGCTCTAAGTGCAGTTAATTACGAGCAGGATGCGCGAGAGTAGAGAGGCCCATTTACTACATTAGTAAAACTTTTAATGCAGCAGAGAAGAATTATTCCAAAATGGAGAAGTTAATCTTAGCCCTGGTTTATGCATCATTCAAGTTACGAATATACTTTCAAGCACATGTGATAAAAGTGGTAACCAAAGTCCCAATTGAATCAACCATGAAGAACACAAAAAGGTCAGGAAGAATAGAAAGGTGGAATGCACAAGTAAACCATTACAAGATAAAATACGAAGTATTATCATCGCAAAAATCACAAGTTGTCGCAGATTTTTTGGAAGAATTTCCTTTGGAAGAAGATGAAGCAGTAGAGGAAATGATGGATGTTGAAGAAGAATTTGGAAATCCAAAAGACTTGTTAACAAAACCAGATAGATGGGAAATTCTAGTGGACGGATCATCCAATAGTGAGGGAAATGGAATTGGAGTCGTGTTGATTTCACCATAAGGAGAAAGAACATCATTCTCATTCAGACTAGAATTTTCATCCACGAACAATGAAACAGAGTACGAAGCTGTAGTGCATGCATTAAAGATCGCAATAGAAAAGAAGCTCGAAAGTATAAGGATAACAAGTGATTCGCAGTTAGTGATTTGTCAAATTAAAGGGGAATATACCACAAATGAATCTTCTTTGAAGAAATACAAGAAACTCGTTGAAGAATTATCTGCGAAGATACCAAAATTAAAATGGAGACATATTCCAGAAAATATAATCGTCTCGCAGATGATTTTACATTTATTCCAAGCATGATGACAAATCCAAATACAAGAAATATCCAAATACAGACAATTCAACACCCATCAGTGGACAAAGAGAAAGAAATTGAGGAAGCTGTTGCGATGGAAGTAGAAAAAGAATTATCAAACAACATCACAGATTGGAGAAAAGAAATTCATGCATATCTCGCAACAGGAGAAATATCCAGGAACAGACTAGAAGCACTTAAATTAAAGAGTCGTGCAACAAAATATGAGTTACGAGAAGGAATTTTATATATAAAGTCTTTCAATGGACCACCTCTCAGGTGCTTAACTCGCGAAGAAGGAGAAAAAATATTGAAGATGTTACATGGAGGAGAAGCTGGAAATCATAGTGGGGGAAGATCTCTAGCATATAGAGCAAAGATACAAGGATATTACTGGCCTTATATGCATACAGACGCAAAATTGTTCGTACGAAGATGCAAGGAATGTCAACGACATGGTAAAAGAATTCATGCACCAGGGCCACATTAACTTCTTCAACAAGCTGCTGGCCTTTTGGTAAATGGGGTTGGATATTGTTGGACCATTTATACCTGGATCTGGACAAAGGCGATACTTGATAGTTGCAATGATTATTTCACGAAGCTTGTGAAGTAAAAGCGAGACAACATATTCGTGATAAAGATGTTTTTACATTCATATTTGAGAACCTCATTTTCAGGTACGGGATTCCAGCACAACTAGTATCTGATAATGGAAAACAATTTGAGGGGCAGAATATAGAGATGTTACTCAGTGCTTTTAGGATAAAATGTGGGAAGTCAACCCCGTTATATCCACAAACTAATGGACAAGCAGAAGCAACAAATAAAACAATCGCAGATACAATCAAAAATAAATTAGAAGGACATCTCAAAGGGTGGTGCGAGCAAGTACCTAGCGCAGTTTGGACATACAATACAACTAGAAGAGAAGCAACTGGAATGTCTCCTTATTGTCTAACATATGGAGTAGAAGCAGTATTACCCACAGAGGTTGTAATTCCGACAACAAAGAAAGAAGCTTGGGAAAGAAATTTAAGTGCGGGAGTAATATTAAGTGAATTAGATGATTTGGAAGAAAAAAGAGAAAAGGTGTTGCACCATATGAAGATTTATCAGGAACGATTAGCTCGAGAATACAACAAGAGAGTCATTGAACGTGAATATAAACCAGGTGATTTGGTCATGCGAGAAACACCTAAATATCAAAAAGAAAATAGAGGAAAATTAGCACCAAAATGGGATGGACCATATGTTGTTAAAGAAGTTGTAGGAAGCGGAGCTTATCGGCTGATGGATCCAGAAGGGAGAGACATGGGTTTGAGGCTTGGTAGACCTTGGAACAGGCTATTTTTGAAAAGGTATTACCCATAAAACTCATGAAATTTTTTACGAATATTGTTTGCTCGCAGGAAATTGGGAAAAGTTACGAATTTTCAAAATTTATATTCCGATTAAAATTTCATTAATTTGCGAATAAAAGACCGCAATCTGTGATCAGCCTCCAAAAAATAAAGAGAGCCGCAGAAAATTTTATACAGGCAAACCTTTGTTGCGTACACCCTAGTTCGCGAAGCTATATTTCGTAAGAGGCAAAGTCCTAAAGTACGTCATTTAAGGGGGTACCTATAACGTGGCTAAGGGTAACCGGAACACCACCAAGGGCCCTTAGTACATGGTAAAAAATTTGGGGTACAACCCAATAATGGGGTACCTATCCGGGTTAGACACCTTGGATTCTCACCTAATCTAGCGACATTACGCAATATAAAATGCGGTGTAAGAGGATTTAGGTTGGGCGACTAAGGCATACTGTCTTTCCCAAGAAGTGCAGAAAACGATCAAGGCGCCGAGGTACACGGTTGAGTCAAGAGTGCCGGGTGAGGTTGAACCACATCTGCCATTTTTGACAAGTCTTGGCAAATGATGCACTTGGCCCAAAGATACCCCATAGGGTGCAACCTCGTAACTATAAGCCCTATAGGAAAAAAGGATAAGAGGTTGCGATCAAAAAGCTGGTTGTTGGCAGAACCGGATGGGAAGAGCTAACCTTGTATGGTCGATGTACGCTTCCTTGAAGGGGCAATCAGGGGGAAGATAAAGGGCAACACCCTCCATTAGGGAGCTGATACGTGATATAAGACGCAAATGTCACGAGGCTTCTTGTTTGCGAAAACATAAAGGCTTGTCATATTTGTGCAACAAATGAAGTTCTGCGAGCCTTCTAAAAAAAAAAAAAACGAAAAGAAAGAAAGAAAAGAATAAAGAACTCGCAGAACATAATAAAGAAGTTAAGATGAGATCAATGGGTCACTACATGAAAGTGTAGAGACGTCCTGCGATTTCATCGCAAGACGGCAATGTCATGGGGCTTTATGTTCGCAAAAATATTTAGGCCTGTCATATTGTCGCAACAATTCCTGAAGAGACTAAAATACTATACAAAGAAGTTAAGATGAGATCAATGGGTTTTTGCATGAAAGTGTAAGAACGTCCGGCGATTTCATCGCAAGACGATAATGTCACGAGGTTGTATATTCGCAAGAATGTTCATACTTGTCATATTATCGCAAATACAAAAATTTACTACAAAAGAGGTGGCAAAATAAGACCTTTACTTAGGAAGGCATGATAAGACCACAGAAATTAATGAAATTCATTGCATCAATATCATTGAAGAAATTATACAAGAATATACATTATGAAGATTTGAAGAGAAGACAGCTTCGTCAATACCATTGAAGAAATTATACAAGAATATACATTATGAAGATTTGAAGAGAAGACAACTTCGTCAATACCATTGAAGAATTTTTACAAAAAGTCCTATCAAAGAAGATAACATCATTAAAGAATTGTCATGAAGACTTAGCAAAAGATACGATTTTGATAGCAATCAAATACAGATAAGTTCATACTCGTAAAATGTTACGAGAATTTCATACTTCTTATACTTCTCCATATATTGAATATTTCTCCAAAAGATTGAATACTTCTTATAATTCTTCAAGAATATATCATATTCATTATACTTCTTTAACGGATATTTCATTTGGTGAAGGTTAAATAATCATTATACTTCGTCATATGTTACGTGATTATTCACAGATTGAATACTTCTTATATTTCTTCAGTGGGTAAATTGAGTACTTCTAATACTTCTTATATTTCTTCAGTGGGTAAATTGAGTACTTCTAATACTTCTTATATTTCTTCATTTGGTGAATTGAGTACTTCTAATACTTCTTATATCTCTTCATTTGGTGGATCGAGTACTTCTAATACTTCTTATATCTCTTCATTTGACGGATTTGGTACTTCTAATACTTCTTCAAAAGTATTGTATATGTAGTATACTTATTAAGGATATTTCATATATTTTATTTTTATACTTAAAAGGGAGGATTTCTTATTTACAATCGTAACAAGTTGAAACTTCGTAAGATAAATTGAGGTAGATATTCTAATACTTTAAACAATGTTTAATCATTTAAAGAGAAATAATAGGGGGAAAAGGAGATACTAAGATTTATCTGTGAGTTATATATTATTTCTCTTCATATGATCAAATGGGGGAAATTTAATTAAAGAAAGGATAAATTATCTTCGCAAAATATCAGAAAGAAAGGATAAATCATCTTCGCAAAATATCAGATATACTTCTTAAAAAATAGAATTGTTCACAAAAAGAAAACCAACAGTAATTAAGGGAAGGAATTCAAAAGAAAGGAGGACAGGAGAGTCAATGATAAATTGAAAAAAGAATGTTATCATGCTTCATCAACATTCTGTGCTGGATCTTCAAGATCAGTAGGGTCATTAGTAGCCTTCGACTTTTGCGAGATATCATCCTTGGAAGAATATGCAACATGAACATCTCTTTGAGGAATAGATTCTTTCTCATCATCAAGATCTTCATCATCACTCTCATAATCAAAATCACTATCAGGATCACGAGCAACTTCATTTTCAGATATCTTCAGAGGAGTAATTTTCACAGGAGGCAAGCCTCTTGATAAGAGAATGTTATTCATAAAGACTTGAGCTTTCAGATGACTTTCACGAAGTATAGCTTTTTGATGATTGGTATCTTCGATATCTTTAGAATAAGCAAGATAGTTGAATCTCCGAGTAGCACGGTCACGAGAGTTGATTAAGCGGGTAGAAAGCAAAGCATTCTTCTTACGAAGCTCGGAACAAGAGGCTTCTAATCCAGCTTTCGCATTACGAAGGTTGTTCTCAGATTCTGCAAATAAAACAAAGTTCAAAGAATAAAATTTGCGAATATAACGAAATTTAAAAGATATACCAGAGGCAGTCAAATTTTAATGACTACCTTCTCTTTGCGAAGTAAGAGATTGAGTTAAAGATAGACAACAGTTCTTCATCTGATTCATCGCATTATCAAAACCATCACCAACTAATCCTTTAAGTCGAGATTGAAGCTTTTGATCTTTAGAAAGGAGAAAATTCTTATCCTTCGCAAGTTTGGCATTAAGACTTTTTAATGATGAATAATCTTCTTCAAGTTGATTCTTCTTAGCACTCAAGACTATGTTCTTATTAATAAGGGAATTCTTCTCAATAACAAAAGAATTTCTTTCAAAGATCGAAGACTTCTTTAATTCCTCAAGTTCACCTTTCAACAGAGAAAGAAGATTTTCTTGATCGCAACATTTATTCTGAAGAGTTTTTAATTCTTGCGAAGAAACAATCATTGTATTCAAAAACGAACATTTCTCTTGATAAGGTTTTGTTCTCTTCTAATAAGTTTTCTATTCTCAAATTAGCTTTAGTTAAGGAAGAAAAAGTTGAGATATATCATCATTCAAAAAATTTCGATCATATATTAGTTGAGTATTCTCTTGAAAAAGAGCGTCGAGTTGTCAAGAGCACACGAGTAAAGATTAGATAAATGGGAGAATTGGTTTGAGAGGCTTTCATGCTTGGTTCGATATTCTGTTGCATCTGATTCATGGTGAAGTACCAATCTTCTACATTTCTGGATGGATTCTATAAAGGGGAATGGGTTTTAATGGATGTTTCAAGCATATGAAGAATATAAGTAAATAAAATGGAAAATATGAAGATAGTAATCATACCTTTCAATTCATCATTTCTTTTGCGAAGAATCGCACAGTCGAGAGAATTATTCTGAAGATGATGATTTTCTTTACGGAGATCCTCGCATTCTGCTTGAGAAGATTTCAAAGATTAGCGGAGCAATTCAATTTCTTTTTCCAAAGATTGACGTGAAGAAGAAATGTCTGGATTGACGAAATTATTTAGAACTTCGCAAAACTCATATTGCGAACGAACATTAGTAGACTTCGCAGTATTGGTCAAAATCTCAGATAACATTCGGAAAGTTGAATAAATTCCATATCGAATTTACTGAGGAAGAGGGGAAGAATTTGAAGGAATAAGAGCAAGCTGCAAATTGTCCGGATAAATAACACTCAAAGGATTTGGGGACAAGACAGGTTTTTCCAAAGAAGAAGTTTAAGAAATATTTTGCGAGGGTTGTTTTTCAAGAGAAGAAGTTGAAGAAATATTCTGTGAGGGTTGATCTTGAAGAAGTGTTGATAAATTGACACTGATGGGAGATTGAAAGGTAGGTAATGGAGTAGAGGCAGGAGTGTGTGAAGAAGCATTTTCACGAGGAGGAGAGGAAAATTCCTTATCAACTTCAGGAAGGAAATCATCAATCGGAATTAATGGTGTGGGTTTAGTTATTCGAGATCTCTTACTAGGGTTTGGTTTTTCGCCAACCTGCGAATAAAAATGTAGATTAAAAACTGAGGCAACAATATATTATTTAGGAAAGAAGGCAAAGTATTTTAACTACCTTTTGATTCTCAGATTTTCTTCTTCGTGGATTAAGGATTGGATTCTTTAGTTGAAATTTCATCTGAGGAGTTATTTTGCTGAAATAAACCAAAATCAGATAACAAATTATACAGAAATTAAAGAGAAAGAACAAATGAAATGCGCGGAGATAAAAGGAAATTACCTTGGAGAACTCATGAAGATATAGTAGAAGAAAAAATTGCAGAGAAAACAGTAATAGAGAGTATGAGTAGAAGATAGAATTGCGGAAATAAGAAGAAGAAAAGGAAGAGAATATAAAGGAGTTATATAAGGGAATAACTAGAAAAGAACGGTTACAAAAGACGTGTTAAAATTTTAAAAGACTAAGTAACGGTTATATTCTCATGACATTTCTTCTTCGTAGAATTGACATGAGAAGAGGCAAGATGTAAGTACTGAATATTGCAAGATAATAGTTCACGAGTATCGTAATAAATAAAGGAGAAAAAAGTTATAAAATGATACGATGATAGAAGTAATGCGGAGAAATATGAAGTTTTGCGAGGATGAAGTAATTTTGCGAGTATGAATTGCGATACTTCGCAATTCATATACATCTGTATAAGTTTTACTATAAATAGGAGTTCAAATGTAAAATTTGAGAGGTTCTTTTAGTGAGTGTTAGAAAATATCTTAGGAAAGAGAATAGAGAAAGTTGTAACTATTCTACTTCCATTTAGATACTTCTTTGTAATCAATTGAGAACATTAATAAGAAAATTGTTATTCATCATCAAGAACTTCTTGAGTTTTTACTAATTATATTGAGGGTGTAGTTGTAGGTTATTCTGCAACTACATTGAAGTTATTGAGCTTCGCAGGAAAAATAAGCAGCTGGAGACTGAAGCTTCAGTTGATAAGCAAAAAATCTCTGATCTTGATAAAGCTAATCAACAACTCTATGGTATGATTTATTTCTTTTCTCTTTTAATTCTTCTCACCCTATCGCATCTTATTCAAGCAACCATTTTTGAAGATATTTTTGGTCTTACTGACAAGGCTACATTCCTCCAATCTTTTCCCGAGTCTGTAGATAAGAGTACCCTTCTTTCTCGCCTTAATAATTCTTTAAGTAGTTTCTCAGATGATCAAACTAGGTCCCTCTTTATAGATGAACTTAAATACAAACTTAATCTTTTAAAAATGAACATAGGTTCAATTCAAATTTAACCAACAAGTTTAAGAACCTTTATCTTAGTTCAAAGGAAGAAGTGAATAGATTAAGAAAAAGGAATAGTGATCTTATTGATGAGAATGATCTTGTTGTTAAAAACGTCTCCAAGGCCCTATCAAACTTTCATAAAACTCTTATTAATGTTCAAATGGAAAGAGATAAACTTATCCGCGAGAATGAAGATCTTCTTGCGAGGGAAACTCAATTTCGATCTCGTCTCCTTATTAATAACGATGATGAGTTTGCTTGGGCTGCGAAGATTCTTGATAATGGCAGAAATGATTTAGGTATAAGTGTTAGTCTTCATGCTGATCAAGCGTCTTTAATTAAAGACATGATTTCGGAGAGAGAAGGTTACCATTCTTATGATTTCACTGAATTATTTCCTAATTAAATCATTCTTATATGTAATAACTTTGTTATCATTTGTTCGCAGTGTCCGAAAAGAACTATCGTAAAAGATTTGATGAGTTAGAAGAAGAGAAAAGCCAACTCGCTGGAAATCTATCTTCTCGCAATGAAAAGTATTCTAGATTGAAGGAAAAATTGAAAATATCATCTTCGAATTTTAGTAATGCCCTTATCCGTTTTCGTAATAGCGTTGTTAAACTAGTCTGCGATGACCATGGTATTCCTCATTCTACATATCCCAATCTTGCAAAGGAAATTCCAGCTGATACCCCAAATCTAGTTATCTCTGATAGCGAAGCTGAGGAATCTAGCGATGGTGAAGACGAAAATAATAGTGGTAATGAAGAAAAGTCTTGCGATGAAAAGAAATCTGATAAAGATGAAGTTAACAGTGATGAAGAAGAGGAATCTGACGATGACAAGTAATTTGATGAAGAAAGTGAAGGATCCAAATAATTCTTTTTCTTCCTTTTATTTTCCTTGTAAATTTTGTACATTTATTTTTTGGTTCTCGTAACATTGCTGCGAGCTTCTCCAACTTGATGTGTAAACTTCTTTTGCTCTTATCTGTATGAATCAAAAAATAATTCTTTTTCTGCAACATAATCAATCAATCATAATTATTATCCTTTAATTATTTGTATAAATGTATCATCTATGCAATTTTATCATATGATGGATGAATAATAATTTCATCATTCTATGCATTCCCATACTTGCCTCTATTATTCATCTGCAATATGAAAAAATTGAATAGAGATTAGATATTAGTTGTGAATCAAATTAAATTTGCCTCAATATCTGCGATGTTATCGCTAGCAATAATTGCATAACTTTATGATTTATGCGTAGAATTGCAAATCTCATAATTTCTGCGAACATTATCGGAATAATCTTATGGTCTTATTATGCCTTCCTAATTAAAGGTCTTATTTTGCCACATTTTTCTTTCTGCGACAAAATCGCAGGACGTCTTTACATTTGCATGTATTGACCCATTGATCTTGTCTTATCAATATTTTTTCAACATCTCTGCGATAATATGATAAGTATAAACTCTTTTGCAAGAATTAAACCTTATGATATTGCCGTCTTGCGATGAAATCGCAGGATGTCTTTACACTTGTTAAATGTAAAAACCCATTGATCTCATCTTAAATTTTCTCTTTTGGCTTGTTGCCTTTGTATAACTTTCGTCATGCGACAATATGACAGGTCTAAATGTTCTTGCGATCATAAATCCCCATGACATTGCCGTCTTTAGACACTTATCAGCTCCCTAATGGAGGGTTCCGCCCTTATCTTCCCCCTGGTTGCCCCTTCAAGGAGGGCACATCGGCCATACAAGACTAGCTCCTCCCATCCAGATTTTCCAACAACCAGTTATTTTCGCAGCCTCTTGTCCTTTATGCCTATATGGCTTATAGTTACAAGACTTCACCCTAAATGGGGTTTTCTTCAGGCCAAGTGCATCATAGCCAAGACTTACCAAGAATGGCCAGGGTAGTTTCGTACACCCCGGGCACCCTTGGCTCAACCGTGTACCTCGGCGCCTTGGTCATACTTTGCACTTCTTATAAGATATTCTCAGTCGTCCAACCAGGGTATAACCTTATATAGTTGGAAATCCAAGATCTCTCTTCTGGATAGGTTTTCTTTAACCCCAACATCTTCAGGACTCAGGTTCCAGCAGCGGTATCACCTTATCCTCGAGTCATGTAAAGAGATACCCCCTTATATAACACACTATTAGGTCTTACATTTTCCTCTTGCGAAATTGTATCCGCGAACTAAGGTGCACACCATAAAGGTTTGTTCCATTCTATTAATCTTTGCGAAATTTTATTCGCGTTTCTCGCGAGTATTGTAACTCTGATAAAATTTCATTTCTTTGATTTTCTTGTAAAATTTTGCAATTCTTTCAAACAGAGTACTCTTTTCAATTGCATTTTCTCGAAACAAATTCTGCGTAAGCTTCTTTAAATTTCATTATTTTACCTTTCTACTTACTATTTTCTGGTTCTGCTTTTTTGTTACGTTTTGCTGTTTTTTCTTTTTCTGCGAGCCGCTCGTCATCATCTTCCTCTCGCTGCTCTATTGAATAAATCATCAATCTTTCACATCTCTGTCGTTGCTTGATGTTGTACTTCCAATTGGTCTTCTTCTCAGCTCTTTCCTCGCAATATCTTCTTTTAATCTCATAACATTTCTTGCTTTCTCCCTAATCTCCCTTAATAACTCCATTACCATTAGGATGGGGGAATTTAACACACTGGTGGAAAGTAGATGCTACACCTAATATCCCATGTAGCAAAGGTCGACTAATCAGGGCATTGTAAGGTGATTCAATTTCAACAACACAGAACAAGATCTTGGAAGTTATCCCTTTTAATGGAATCCGCATTTCAATTTACCCTTTGGGTTTATTGGAAGTACCATTAAAACCATAGATTTTATATGTTGATGGAATTAGATCTTCGTCTCTTCCACCCATGGTCTTATAGGTATGATAAAATAGTATTTCAACTGAGCTGGCTGTGTCTATTAGAATTCTATTGATAGCCCAAGAATCTTCATTTTTATCATCATTTTCTTCCTCTTCTTCTTCTAGTTGCTTTGGATTTATCTCTAATCTTACCACCAATGGGTTATCATGCTGCTCGCCAAGTTCTGGTACTTCTTGTGCAGTGAAAGATATAATTTGTTTCAGCCATTCTTCTAATGGCGAGGCTTTCGCGATATTTATTATCTCTCTTCCATCTGTGTCTCTCGCGAAGGCTCTTCTTAGAACATTATCATGGAAATCCTCTATAGTTCTGTGTGAATGTACAATGGAATTACAAAACAAATTCTTTGCTTTAGCCCCAACTTCTATTACGAATGATTATGCTCCTTTTACAGTATTTACACTGCGAATTTCTGGTGCTGGAGGCAATCGATGAGATTGTGGATGTCCTACTAAAAAGAGGTTTAGCTTTCCTTGGTCGATCATCCTTAAAATTATTCTCTTTACATTCCTGCAATCATTTACTGTGTGACCATGAAAGTGATGGTAAGGACAAAATTCTTGACTACGATTATTAGGATGTGGTTCTTTTCCCATATTCCATAGAGATGGTATATTTTCCATCAAAATGATAGCTTCCCATATCTTTTCTATACTAGCATTTAGAGGCGGCATTTTAATTTCTTCCCATATTATCTTCTCATTTCCTTGGCTCCTGAAATTGCTTTGCCTCTGTCCACCATAAGTTTCTTGCGGCTGATCAAGCCTTTGAATCTTATTATTCCCACCGCGATTGTAATAATTCTTATCCCTTTCATATTCTTCTTTATCTCGACTGCCCATAGCTACCAATTTATGTTGGTTACCAGTCTCAACTTTCTCTTGTTGTGCTTGCGAGCTGCTCGCCACATTGTTAATCATTTTAGGAAGTAAGCTCCCATTTGCTGCTACTGAATTTGTATTCGCGATTGGATATGATTCCATATCATTTTTTTCTCCTCCAAAGCAATGTACTCTTCTTGTAGTTCTCGTAGTTCAGTCATAGTGATTGTATTCTTGACTCTGAAAATTTGTATGTACAGCAGATTGGTCGCGAACATTGCATTAATAAAAGACAAGATTAGATATCTCTCGTCTACTCTTCCTGCCATCTCACTGCACATTGTCTTCCATCTTATGGTTAAATGTTTCAGACTCTCGCCAACCCTCTGTTTTAACCCAAACACATCTTCAATACCTGGCCGCGATGAATTGTTGCTTATATATGCTCCCAGAAATGTAGCTTGTAAATGATCAAAAGAAGTTATAGTATTTTTTGGCAATCCCTCAAACCATTTTAGCGCCTCGCCAGTTAAGCTAGATGCAAAATACTTCCACAATACAGCATCATGATTCTCCCATTGCAACATACATCTAACATAAGCCTTAACATGTTGTACATCACAGGTAGTTCCATCAAAGATCTTTGGTTAATCTTTGGTAAATTGCACTTTGGAGGTATTCCTCTTAATCGTACTTCTTGAGTGAATGGAGTTCTCGCAGCTTCTTCAATAGCTTCATCAAGCTGCCTTCTACCTCCTTCTTTTCTGTTATTTATTATTCCTCTCATCTCTGCTAACTCTCTTAAAATTTGCTCATTCGTAGCTGAATTTGGTTCCATTGGTCTTTTCAATGCAGATTCCCTTCTCCTGCATTCATGTACTTCTTGTCTTGTGAGATTTTGTGTATCTTCATCTACATCCACATTCCTTCTTCTGCGATCTTCTGCTTCACCTTCTTCTTGCAATCGCAGCTGTACTTCTCTGCGAATTTCTTCATTTCTCATCATTTCTCTTCGCTGTCTTTCTATTCTCCTTTGTATTCTATCATACTCTTCCTAGATATTATTATTATAGCGATTTTGTGTACGTCTCCTTTCTCGATTTTCATGGTTATTCTGTCGTAATGCCTCTTGGAATTCTTGTTCTTCTACTTCTGCCCTTAATCTTTCTCTCTCGCAAGCTAGTCATTCTTGTTCAGCATAATATCTCTCAATTTCTTCCTCAATTATTCTTCGATTTCTCTGGATCTCTCGCCCATGTAATATCCTCTTACCTTCTTCTGGATTATCTTCATCATTTTGGTTGTCTCTTCCCTCTTGATTTCTGTTGTTAAATCTATTATCCAAATTTTCGCCACGCGGGTCATGGAGATCTTATATTACCTCTTCTTCTCTATGACGTTGCCCTTCATTTAGATTTTGCATTTCCTCTTGGACATTTCCTCCAGCATTTCTTATTGGGGAATTTCGCTTTAATTCTTCTCTTAATGATCTTGAATTTGATCTAACAGTACTTCTTGATCTTCTATTTTGTAATCTCAAATTCTCCATTCTCAACTCGTGATTTTGTCTTGTTAAATTTGCACGCTCTTCCACCTCTAATCTTCTTTCCTCTTGTATTCTTTGTCTTAGACCACCTGATGTTTCATTTTCGTCTTCTCCATGAACTAATATTTCAACCACTCATTGATTCCTTTCTTCTCTTCTTCCGTCTCTTAATTGTTGATCTTCTACACCTTCCATCGAATCCAATTTCCAAGTATGCACACTCACTCTATCATAATCTAAATTTCTATTTTGTATCGGTGTTTGTTGATTAGGTTGTGGAATTTGATCTTCTCCTTCAATCCTTGTTTTATTTCTTCTTGTTTTTATCCTTGAAGATTCTCCTAATTCATTTGTTTCTTCTCCTGCAAGTCTTTTACTCCTCCTTACAGTTGTTGGTGGTTCTGATGTATTTCTTCTTCTTCTAGCCATTTCTTCAACTCTAACAATTTCTTCAAATCTTCAAATTGTAATTAGAGATTTTTTAGCTTGATTCTCCCTGTTTAGGACGCCAAAATGTAGTTTCAGGATTTCCCACACTACACCCTTGTTAAGATCTTGATATAATCAACTCACAATTGAAGATTAAAAACGACACTTTATTATTTTGTTCTCAGAAATGTTTACAGAAATGGAAGAATTCAAGATTACAACTATTCTCTTGAAGTTTCTCTCTCCTCAAGACTTTCTTAACTCTCAAAAATACATCATCCTTTTTTGGACACATTGGGTCTATATTTATAAGGTAGTTACATAGTAGATGACAACTAAGTTTTCCTCTTATTTCGGGTTGATTCTGCGATTGTACCGCGATAGTTACAATGTTCACTCTCACAAGTTTTGTAACCATCGCAGAACAAACATGCTTTTCTCAAGTTTTCTTCAATCGTCAGTTATTACGTCACTCTTTTGAAGGCTTTTGTGACACTCGTGAAGTGTTGTTGAAAATCTTGCGGTGATGCTCGCTGGGAAGTGTTGTTAATCTCGCAGAGAATAGATGTAGCGATATTCTGGTCCTACAGCTGGTATGTTCTCCATCAAAATCATAGCTTCCCAAAAAATTTCAACACTAGTATTCAAAGGTGGCATCTTGATCTCTTCCCATATCATTTTTTGACTTCCTGATCCTCTATGATAACTTTGTCTTTGTCCTCCATAATTTTCCTGCGGATGATCAAGTCTTTGGATTTTGTTGTTTCCACCTCGACTATAGAAATTTCTTTCTCTCTCAAATTCTTCTTGGTCATGACTTCCCATAGCTACTATTTTCTACTGACTATTCTCCATACTCTTTTCTTGTTGGACCTGCGAAGTTCTTGCCACTGTGTTTATCAATTTTGGTAGCAAACTCGCATTCGCTGCTGCTGAGCTTGTATTCGCAATTGGATTTGATTCCATTTCATTCTGTTTTTCTTCAAGGGTAATATACTCCTCCTGCAGTTCCCACAACTCAGTCATTGTGATTGTATTCTTAATTCTGAAAATTTGAATGTACATTAGATTGGTTGCAAACATTGCGTTAATGAATGATAAAATGAGATATCTCTCATCCACACGTCCATCCATTTCAATACACATTGATTTCCATATTATGGTTAGATGCTTCAAACTTTCACCAATTCTATGCTTTAACCCAAATACATCTTCAATGCCAGGTCGCAAATAGTTGTTACTCATGTATGCCCCTAAGAATATAGTCTGCAAATGGTTGAAAGATGTTATCGTATTCTTGGGTAAACCTTCAAACCATTTCAGCGCCTCCCCTATTAAATAGGATGCAAAATACTTGCACAATACAGCATCATGGTTTTCCCACTGTAGCATACATCGCACACACGCCTTGATGTGTTGAATTGCACATGTTGTTCCATCAAAAATGCTAGTTAACGCAGACATATTGCATTTAGGGGGTATTCCTCCTAATTGTACTTCTTGTGTGAATGGAGTTTTCGTAGCTTCTTCAATGGCCTCATCTAATTGCCTTCTGCCTCCTTCTCTCCTGTTATTTAGCATTCCTCTCATCTCTGCCAGTTTTCTTAAGATTTGTTCATTTACACCTGGATTTTGGTTCATTGGTCTTTTAAGTTCTGCTTCCCTTCTTCTGCATTCATGCCTGTCTTGTCTTGCGAGATTCTGTGTTTCTTCATCATTTTCATCTTGTCTCCTTCTGCGATTTTCTCCTCTACCTCATTCTTGAATTCGCTCATGATTATGCCTTTCATTTTCTCCCATGCGATTCCGTTCATTCCTCATCAATTCTCTTTGTTTCCTTTAAATTCTCCTTTGTATTATATCATATTCTTCATTGATATTACCATTGTTGCGGTTTTGTTCGCGTCTTGTTTCTCGATTGTCACGATTGTTTTGGGTTATTGCCTCTTGAAGCTCTTGTTCTTCCATTTCTGCTCTCAGTCTTTCCCTCTCGCAAGATAGGCGTGTTTGTTCAGTGTAATGCCTTTCGATTTCCTCTTCAATTTGTTGATTCCTGCGATTTATCTCCCGTGTAATACTATCCTTCCTTCCTCTTGATTTTCTTCACCATCTTGATTATTTTGTTCTTGACGCTGCCTGTTTTGGATAATTTCGCCATGTGGAATGTAGTGATCTTCAATCATTTCTCTATTTTCGTGATGTTCTTCATCTAGATTCTGCATCTCCTACTGAATATTTCCATCAACATTTTTTACAGGTGAACTTCGTCTTTCTTCCCTTCTAAACGATCTTGAACTCGATCTTGTAGTGCTTCTTGACCTTCTATTCTGTAGTCTCATATTTTCCATTCTCAACTCATGATTTTTCCTTGTCAAATTTGCACGTTCTTCTGTTTCTATTCTCCTTTCATGTATTATTTGTCTCAATGCCTCTAATGCTTCAATCTCTTCATTTTCATAAATTATTCCTCCAACTTATTCTTGATTTTCCTCTACTCGTCTATCATTTCTTAATTGTCGTTCTCCCTCTACTTCATCTGCTGAATCTGACTGCCATGTGTGTATGCTCACTCTATCATAATCCATAATTCTGTTTTGCGTTGGCGTACGCTGAATTGGATGTTGAATTTGATTTTCTTCATTATTTCTTGTGTTCATTCTTGAAGATTCTCCAACTCCATCCCTTCTTTCTCTAGCAAGTCTCTTACTCCTTCTAACAGTTGTTGGTTGTATTGAATTATTTCTTCTTCTAGCCATTTCCTCAATCTTAACGAATTATTGAAAATTTATTTAAAATTCTTCACCAATTGTTCCAAATTTTTCCAAATCACACTTTCAATCTTGATCTTCAAAACATACACGGGTTGTTTCCCTATTTCTAGTGCCAATATGTAGTAGCAGGAAATCCCACACTACAACCCTCACAAGATTTCATACAATTAAGTCATTTTAAGATGAACAATCACAATCTTTATTGATTAATCTTCTGAATTTTACAAGAAAGGAAAGAAATGAAACTAAGAAATTAACAACTGTTCTGGACTTTGTCTCTCTTAATGACTTGCTCAACACTTGAAAAAGATCTCTCTCTTCTTATCCCTATTCAGCTTCTTATATAGGATAATTACATAGTGGATGATAGCTAAGCTGTCCTTTAATTTCAGATATGACTTGCGGTGTTCTCGCAAGAGTTCTAATGTTAATCTTCGTGAACTCTCTAAACTTCGCAGAATCATCACGTTTTTTCTCATGTTTCTGCCATCGTCATCTGTTACGTCATTCTTCAAATCATCCTGCGACATTCGCAATATGTTGTTGGTCAAACTTCGCAAATGTGTCTTTCTTGTGATATTCTGATCCTACAACAATTGTTTTACTTAACTGGCAGCAATTGAATTAACATAGACATTAAAGCACCACAATTGCACCAAATTTTGTAAGCCTAAACTATTGATATCACACAACAAAGCAAGATAACAAAAGTTTTACTTAACCGGAAACAATTGAATCACACACACATCCATAAATTCATAATGGAATAAACACATCAATTGTACCAACAATTTCTTTTAAGAAAAAGCAATATATATATATCAAATAAACATAGGCTTTTCTTAAAACAGGAAAACAATTAACTAACAAGATTGTTACCTCAATTTCTCATTCAACTTCTCCAAATATAATTCCATCGCTTTCTTCTTCCGGGAGAATTGATATCGAAATACCATCATGTTGTCATCCTCATGTCAAAAACAAAAGAATAACGACAACCAACCTATACCAGAGAAAGGTTGAAAATCGGTTTTAACAATTGCAAGCAAAAGTTGAAAACCGTCGAAACACCTATGCTTTTATGCTAAACCAAAACCGATTCAACATATTGTGACTTTTTCACATATTGTTTCTACAGGAACCCCTCATGATCCTTTGATAAAGCCTACCAACATGGGCTAGAATTTAATCCTGCTAAATCAAAAAGTCACCCAAACCATAAGGATTCACAACATATTATGAGATCGAATGACAAGGTAATAAAACCGAAATCAAACATCTCATACACATACATAGCATATAAAAAGCATTAAAGTACTGGATATGTAAATCAAAAACTATTACTAGAAAAATTATAAATCAAATAACTTTATTCAATAGACTCATACAATCAATGAAAGTAATCAAAAATTAATGTTTATTTTTCTAGATTAGGTATTACAGCATATAACTTAATCTCTAGTGGTGCTCTTGTTATTCACCGATATTTCTTCAGTGTTCAAACTGTTAAAGCATGTCTCAAGAGAATTGTCTACAACCACTTATTGTTTCTCAAGTTTCTCAACTTGAATTTTCATGTCAGCTATTCCAGCTTTAGTTTCCTCAATCTTATCCTTGAGCCAATCTTGGTTTCAAACCGTTGTTATGAGATTGGTTCTTAGTTCTTCAAAACCATGTATATAGTCAATCATACTATCAGAACGAACCCACTTGGTTTTGGTTGGATCTTGCAGATTGTAGGCCAACAGACATGACTCATCTTATGATCCAACTGAACCTTCATAATCATAATTAGATATGATTGTTGATCTTCTTCTTTTCTTCCTCTCAGTATTGATTCCTTGACAATCTTTAACCTTTTGAGCCTCCTCCTTATTATTCTTTGAGACACTGCGAGTTATTGGAGGCATGCTTGGTTATATATATATATATATAAGATGATTGACCAGGGTATCAATACACTGAAGATAATAGTTTTTCATAATAATTTTATTCAATAGACTCATACAATCAATTAAAGTAATCAAAAAATGATGTCTATTTTTCTAGATTAGGTATTACAGCATATAACTTAATCTCTAGTGGTGCTCTTGTTATTCACCGATGTTTCATCAATGTTCAAACTGTTAAAGCATGTATCAAGAGACTTGTCTACAACCACTTCTTGTTTCTCAAGTTTCTCAACTTGAATTTTCATGTCAGCTATTCCATCTTTAGTTTCCTCAATCTTATCCTTGAGCCAATCTTGGTTTCGAACCGTTGTTATGAGATTGGTTCTTAGTTCTTCAAAACCATGGATATAGTCAATCATACTATCATAATGAACCCACTTGGTTTTGGTTGGATCTTGCAGATTGTAGGCCGACAGACATGACTCATCTTGTGATCCAACCGAACCTTCATAATCATAATCAGACATGATTGTTGATCTTCTTATGTTCTTCCTCTCAGCATTGATTCCTTGACAATCTTTAACCTTTTGAGCCTCCTCCTTATTAGTCTTTGAGACACTGCGGGTTATTGGAGGCATGCTTGGTTATATATATATATAAGATGATTGACCAGGGTATCAATATACTGAAGATAATAGTTTTTCTTTAAAAGGAGACAACTTTCGGACCGAAAACTATCAGTAGGATCTGAAAATATTAAGAAATACATTTCGTTTCCTTTTGTTCGAACTTTCTTAGTTTTATTCAAAGGTTCTGAAAATAAAACTTGTCATGATGAACATGAACCATTTTGGGATTTACAACCATCCATAAAAACCTACAACTCTTTCAGATAATCAATTACACAAATTACATGTGCTCCAGATTTATTGTGCCATTCCCATCCATAAAAACGAGCACAAATTAGGATGAGAATGCACAATTTTTTGATACAACTAAGTTGTATCATAATAAGCTTTTTCAAGCTTATATTGACTATCAGAACCATAGTTCATGTTTCTCTTAGGGAATTTCTTCCCAATATATTTTCTCCCAAGACGATGATATTTTCTAACTCTAGAGATATGATCACGTGGAGAAATTGTACCGATGTGAGAATTCTCAGGGACTAATATATCTCTCTTAATTCTTTCAATGAGATTTTCATAATATTTCCTCATCCTAAGGACTTCCTGATGATTCACATCAGTGCGATTATCAAAAACAATTATTAGAAATCCCTCATTATTTCTTTTGGCAGAGATTTTCTCTTTCCTTTCCTTCTGGAATCGTTCTTCATAAAAACAAGAATTGTTTCGATATGGATGAGGGGGAATCTTCTTCCAGAAGCTATTATCAACTCTTTCCTCTAATTTTGAGTTGATCTTATAGGGTTGTGGCACAATCTGTCGTTCTACTGAGGAATGATCTTTCAGTTTTTTAAGACAAGAAACTTCCTTCAAATTTTTTACCACTGTACGTTGAAGAAGTATAAGTTTCCTGACAAGTGACTGAAAAATGTATTCCTTAAGATCATTATCATGGAATCGGTTCAAAGCTTCCTTTGGACAAGATTTCATTTGATCATCAGTAGAAATAGAAGCTTGTTTCTCATCCTCTTCTGACTTGATATAGTTTGGTAAACTAACATCATCTTGATCTGTTTCAGATGTGACTAAAACAACAACATCATTTTTCAGAGTCATTGAACCTGTTTCTTTATCAAGAGATTCTAATTTGACATTAAGATTCATATTTTCTTGAGTCAGACTATTCAGTTGACTGTCTTTATTTCTGATCTCATGTTTAAGAAGATTTGATTCTGTCTTTAAAATCATCAATTTGGAAGACAGAGATTTTATAGGATTTAGGAGTTTTACCAACTCTTTATCAACATCTTCTTTTTCATCAGAAAAGACATAGATGTTTTCGTAACTCCTGTATCATGAGTCAACGAAGTAGTAACATCTTCAACCTTTGAGTAGTCACACTCTTGCTTAACGTTAACTGAATCAGACATGGATTCAATTCTTATAGGATGGATCGCACCAAACACAGATTGTTAGATCTTTTCGTGTTTGCCTGCTCTGATACCAATTGAAAGGGCGAGGGTACCCCAAATATACCTTAAGCTATAACTTTTCATTCCTATAAGTCCTTTCCCAGAAAGTGATTGTCTATGGACTGAGTCGAGACAATACAACAAATCGGTTCACACTTTGTGTGATCGTCTATGGATACTAGATCGAGACAATACAACAACAAAGTGTGTTTATTTGATACAAAGGTTCAGACTTAACCAAACTCAATAGGATTCACGTATCAAGTATATAGGAATTAACGTTTGTGCAATTTACTTTAATTATAATAAAATAATTATAATGCGAAAATATAAAGTAAATGACACATCAAGATTTTGTCAATGAGGAAACCGCAAATGCAGAAAAACCCCGGGACCTAGTCCAAAATTTAATACTCTAAGGATTAAACCACTATACAAAATAAGACAACTTCGTATAGTTGAGACCAAGCAACTAAACCTATAGTTCACCTAGTTCCGTATGTATTCCCATGCCTCCAACCTATAAACATGTCACGTACTTGGACCAATTCCTTTGGTTCATATTCCAAACAGTAAAGGAACAACAAATCTGTTTGGTATCAACTCTCTTCCACCAAGTGATATGAGTTGATCAAAGGTTCCCTTGTTTATCTTAACATAAACTCCTTTTCCAGGTTCCAAGATCTATCTTATGTTCAACCACCCAAAAGTAATCATTAAGATTAATCCAACAACACTCTTCAACCAAGTGATATGTGTTGATGCCGATCTTCCTCAATTAATCAATCTAATCTACCACAAGGATAAACCGATTATTAATTGGATCCTCTTTTTTCCCAAACAAGTATTGTGCACACCAAAGATTATAAAAACACTAAGTAATAAATCTTCAATATCGTCTTTTCTTCAAATCATCTTAGATCTTCAATTAACACCTGCACACAATCAATTGAATCTCTTGTGATCAATCGCACACATAACAGAGTTTGTTAACAATGGATTATCACAAGATCATCTTTAAATATAATAACAGTCTAAAGATCCCTGTCGAAACCTTGAACTATTTTGAGTGAATCTTATATCAGAAGTGAAGATTCTCAAGCATAAACAAACTAGGTGCAATCAAAGTTCAACCACCGTTAGTCAATCAAACCAATACGAAAACTAAAGATAAACCGCAATATCTAGTTTCCCACCAACGGGTCGCGCTAGAGCTTCTCAATCCCAAAGAAGACTTTAAATTGAGCGGCTGTAAGAGATTTCACCTAATTAGAATACTCTCCTCTCCAATAGGCGGCTTCACCAGTAACAAAGACAAAAGAGTAAGTTCAGGTTACGCTGGATTAGTTTGCTAGAAATGAAAACTCAAAGTATTTATAGACAAGGAAGTTTGGACACCAAGGAATTTCCAAAACCGAAAATATTCTCAAGATATTTTTCATTACTCCACCAAATACGGTTTTTATAATTCCTGTGAATGCACTATCCAAAAATAATGATTGAAATCTCCTTGGAAAATCTTTAATTAGCAAATGCACATTACTAATTCTATTTTCCATATATAATTAAAAAGATTCTTAACTTATTTAAATTCAATCTTGGGATTTACTTCCTTCTTAGACTTTAAGGAATATCTTTGAACAAAATAGAATAAGCATTAATGCACCGTGTTCAAAGAGTGACGACATCTTACTCTTGCAAGTCTTTACCATGCTTGCTCACTTGAAACCGATTTACCACACTTCCAAACAAGTTTAGAATTGGTTCATCTGACTTTAAAGAACTATGTGATTGATCAAGTTCCACTCAATCACAACTCATGGGTTTACGGTTCTACCAAAACAAGTTTCGGTTCTACCTCCATGTGAGTACTGTGCATAGTTATACTAGCTTACCAAAGATATGGATGACTAGGTACTAGGATCGGTTCCCCACATATATTTGGCATCTAACTTGTATGCACTACACATGTCCATAGGATCGGTTCCCCCTTCCCAAAAACTTGTTGTACATGTTCATAGGATCGGTTCCCTTTTTTACCATAAACCTTGATGCACCTCATACAAGGATCGGTTATCCTTGTGATGCACTGCACCTCTTACTAGGATCGGTTCCCCTCTTCCTAGTAATAAGTTCAGACATACACAACTTGATCATACCCCATGTGATTACTTAAGATCGGTTTCACTAATAAAAGTCATACCAATACATAAGTCAGGCCTCATGTGAATAGTTTTACCAAGAACACAAACAAGTCATGGGCGGTTATACTAATCACACATATTGGTCGTTCATAAGATATGCAATGAAGAACAGCCCCAATAACGCCTGTCGATTTCCTTTTCGGTTCACAACACATATCATTAACTTACTTCCTTAGAACACATGTAAACATTGTTCCTTAGGATGAAATCCTCACTTCATACCCATACATAATCACAATAGCATTCATACGATTATGTCGATGTCTTATTGTTGATGGTAGATTTCAGTTCAAGGTTAAAGTCGTAAAACCAATTTTTTGCCGACATTCTGCAAAGGATAAGGCTATTTGATAAATGATGAATGCTTCTCCGCTTTATTAATTCACCTAGAATGGAGCATGTAGCAACAATCCCAAGTATTCAGTGAATTTTAGGATTATTAATTAATGCATAAATCGCCTTGTATTTCCTGTGCTGTTCTCAGCAGAACTTTCATTGTTGGTGCGGCATGATGACTGATTGTTACTCTCAGCAGAGTAACATGAATATCCAAGTATTAACAGTGAGGCATGCACGAAATACCCGTACAGGCTACACCATTCTTAATAAAGAGAATCATCTATCGGTGTGTTATACTAGCCTAATCGAGCATACTTGAGTATGGACTGTCCATGTCAGTCTCAGAAATAATCACGACCACGCAAGTTGGCCGTACGATTTAACCATCCTAGACGAACCCTAGCAGGAGCAGGCTATCACCGCAATGACCACCAGCGGGCCCGTTTATGCCCTGGTAGGTCGAATGCATACCACGCCCCAAACGACCATCGAACACCAGCCTAGAGTAGGGTGGTTGGGATGGTATGGATCAGCTTGGAAAATATGCACACACAAGACTGCCAATAATGATCTCAAACAGATCACGTCCGTCCAACTTCGCCGGCATAGTTGGACGACATGGATCATCCCATGGCCGGTTGGACAAGCGTTGTCATGCACACTGGAGGATTCCCTTCACGCCTGCATGATCGCTCCTCCCCTGACCTAGCCATAAAATCACGTACAATTGCCCAAAGTTGGGCTGGCGTGAGGTTTAAAGGGTCACAGGAGATTCCACTAAGGGTCTTAAATTGATCACGACCATCCAACTTCACCGGCATGATTGGATGGCTTAGACCAGGCCGAGGACCGCCATTCAGGTAGCACCATGTTCACCACCGACCCAATGTGGGTCCCACATGGTCGGCCTCCCCAAAGGAGGAGCATAGCCTGCCAAACCGTTAGGTTGAAGTCATGTACACACTACCGATCTAAAACCCTAATAAAGGATTGCGGCATATTACATGTGTCTCTAATCGATCACGAGCATCCATATTTGCAAGCACAGATGGAAGGTATAGATGTGGACTTAATAGGTCCTGAGCATGTCAACACGATCACCGTAGGCCCGTCTACACACCTAACCAATCGGCCAATAACGACCATGGCTAGATACCTCGATTCGTGTGCCCAAACTAGGCATGGTCGCGAGGTTTTCTATTACGAACTGATCTCGACCACTCAACTTTGCCGGAAAAATTGAGTGTCATAGGTCGCATATCCATGGGACAGTGAGGTACAGACGCCTACATCGGCATGCCGTCTACACGCATGCCCGATCGGCCCAGCCAAAAACGTCTCCCATTTTTGCATTCGACCAAGCTGAAAGAAGGTACTTGCACACCTCCTAAACCCTAATCCGACGGTCGAAGATGTGGGTCGCAAGTCATCTCGTCCGTCGAACTTTTCTAGCTTGGACGGACGACCTAAGACAGGAGTTTGGAGACCAATGAGGCATTATCAAGATCACCGTTCACCACTCTTCCACATGGAGTGATCGATCAAGTCAGGCTTGCTCGTATAGCCTCCAAACGATCACTCGAAGATGGCCGGACGAGATGCTATTTTAAGACGCATAAATTCGTGACTTACTCTGTTAAGCCTTAAAAAAAACGATGCTTCATACATGCTGAATATATTTGATGCATTACATGCATAGAATACACACGATATTTCATGAATGTCGACTTTCTAAATAACTTAGTTATTTAATCCAGCATCACATGATACTTTATGTGGGTCCCACGATCCACACATTCGAGACATCAAACATGTCACAAACTGGGGGATACATGCTGGGGTATTGGTCTGGCAGTTTACATCGTGTGGTTCACAACGCGCCATTATAAGAACGTGTCAGGAAGACATGGACGGTTAGTGATGACAGGAGAAGTGGGCAAGATTGATCGTGTGACACCAGCACACGACTCCACTACTCCATAACTCCACTTTCTCCACTTCCCACGAGATACGAGGGTTAGGCCTAATGAATTGTATAAATAGGTTCTCCTCCCTATTACAGGACAAGACAGACATAAACCAAGTGTTGATACAACGTATTCAAACACCCAGAGCTGATTTCTTACATTATTGCAAGCTAGTTCGGTATTCTGATACAAGTCATAAACATCATACACCTTCACAATCTCAAAACCTTCTTCGCTTCCCTCCCTAAGATCAACCCCATCTCCTTCACTTTGTGACCGAAGCAAGTCTGGAACGACCATTTCTTGGTTTAGGCCAGAATCGTATAGATTGATCTCTCGAATCAAAAGCACTCCCGTGCAGTGCATTTGTTTAGGGTTTAGATTCATTTCTCATCCACACACCCAAAATTACCAAAACCAGTAGAAGTAGTTTTTACCCATAAACAATTGGTGACCACAGTGGGAGGTTAATCTCTCGGTTGTAATATCAATTTCTTGAATACACAATCCCATTTGGCTGATTTCAAATGGTTGGTCTTAGGACTTCCCCAACAACTTCAGGGTTAAATCGGAGTTCCTCCAACGAAACTTTGGTTTATATATGTTGTTTCTATTATATCCGGTTGAGGTGAATAATTATGCAAGTTGATTTATTGGTTTGTATGAATTATTTATGGCTTAACGAATGAATATGTCGATGGGATGAGTTGTTTAGTCCAATTCGATTCCGGATAAACTAAGCTAAGTTAATTCTGATCTTAGTTAGACTTATCAAAGTAGAGGTTTCGGTTATTCAAGTCTAGCCGAAATCCTAAACAAGGAAATGCCAGTTAACTAACCTAGTATTTGGCTTGTTTGAAATCTAAGGTCTAAGTTATATGGATAATTAGAACCTGATGAGAAAAATGGAGTTTATCTTTGTTTTGGTCTTATCGAATGAAGCGGTTGTATTTATACAATCGGTTTAGCAAAGGGACTAACTTGCTTAGTTGATTTTTTGGTTTGTTAAACTAGTTGGGAAAATTTCTTCGGGAAATTATTTCCATGATAACATATCAAAACGTAATTACTTGTAGTTTCGGTTTTGATATTGGTTATCAAAAATGGTGTGTAAAACCCTCGTGCTTGACTCAACATGTTGCAAGTCTATTTTGATATTTGTAAGATCCTTTTCATGTTTGTCCATTATTTGTTCTTTTCTTTGTCATTTTTGTGACAAAAAGGGGGAGAAATATATGGAGTAAACAAGTGATGTTGGTATCAATTTATGGTTGATTGGTGTCACTAGGGAAGAGGACAATGGTGCTTGAACGTTTATATAACGAATGAGGAAAATCATAGACTAAGGGGGAGTAATATATCATATGAATGGGATAACAAAGATGTGCGGAATGAAAATATACCTAGATCACCTTTAGGGGGAGTATAAGCTTTGTTATTATAGTGCATCTGCTTCATTTTTGAGGATTGAATGAATGCAGGTTATGTGTCTTGGATTCGGGAATCAAGCGTATGTGTAATGAATTATTGTAATTTGTTTATACATATGATTGTAAGAGTTTTGTCACTAAAATTGACAAAGGGGGAGATTGTTAGAGCATTACTCGGTTGAACCCACCAAGCGTTGGTATGCCAAGTTTGGTTGTCATATTTTAGTGACGCAAAACTCATTTAAGAGTCGCTTGATTTAAATGTACTAGAGTCAATTTCGTATAGGTTATCTTGAAAGTATTAGGGTGAGACATTAAAAGTATTGCGAAGACTTGAAGAAGTGAAGAAGTACGGAGCTACAACGACAACATCATCCTTCCGTTTGAGGTTAGTGATATTTGACTTGAACTCTTTTATTCCCTAACATATCATTCAAGTCGTGCATATTGAAAACATAAAACTGCGAAGCATGAACACTCTAGATAGACATAGTATTAAGGAATACAATATCAAGTTTATTGCTTAACCATTAAACTTTGTATATAAGACATCGACATAATCGTATGAATGCTATTGTGATTATGTATGGGTATGAGGTGAGGATTTCATCCTAGGTAAAAATGTTTACATGTGTTCTAAGAAAGTAAGTTCATGATATGTGTTGTGAACCTAAAAGGAAATCGTCAGGTGTTATTGGGGATGCTCTTTATTGCATATATTATGAACGACCATGACTTGTTTGTGTTCTTGGTAAAACTATTCACATGAGGCCTGACTTATGTATTGGTATGACTTTTATTAGTGAAACCGATCTTAAGTAATCACCTGGGGTATGATCGGGTTGTGTATGTCTGAACTTATTACTGGGAAGAGGGGAACTGATCCTAGTAAGAGGTGCAGTGCATCACAAGGGGAATCGATCCTTGTTTGAGGTGCATCAAGGTTTTTGAAAAAAAGGGGAACCGATCCTATGAACATGTGCAATAATTTTTTGGGAAGGGGGAACCGATCCTATGGATATGTGTAGTGCATACAAGTTAGATACCAAATAGGGGAACCGATCCTAGTACATAGTCAGTCATATCTTTGGTAAGATAGTGTAACTATGCACAGTACTCACATGGATGTAGAACCGATGTAGTTGTAGGAAATCCCACAACACACCCCTTATCATATATTGATACTAATTTCTAGATCTAAATATATTTCATAATCAAAATAAAGACTAAAGTGCTAAAATTATAAAGATGGACACAAGATTTTTTACATGGTTCGATCAATGTGATCTACATCCATGATTTTTCACTATGATTGTTGAAATTACATTTGGTTTACATTGAGAATCTCCATTAATGAGTATTTGATAGAGCTGTAGATCTAGTTTTTGGGGAAGAAGATGATAAAGAAAAATAAAGTCTCTCTCTCTCTCTGTTACAAAAATGTGTATTCTCTCTTTCTCTCTCCTGCCTTTCTCTTTATATAGGTGTTTACATAGTGGATGAAAGCTCATCTAATCTTTATAATCTCGCAAGCATACAAATGTTTATTTCGCGATATTCTTAAATATCGCAAGGTCTTCACATCTTTCTTGTTTTTCTGCCGACGCCATCATTCATGTCATTTATGTAATCAACCTGCGACGCCTTCGAAATGTGTTGTAAATGGTTCTGTTGTTGCGATATTTTGATCCTACATCTTGCCTTTTTTTCTTGAATATTGCTTGAAGAGAGATCTTTAAGAAAAAATCCGTTGTTGTAGTAGTCTTTGATCTTTGTTGTTGAAGGAACGAGCGAAAGAATACTGGACTTAAAAAGTATGTACTTGCCTCTATTCTTTTGTGAAGTTCCAGAGTTTTGCGAAGTAAATAAGAAGTATCAACTCTTGAAGTATGTGAAGTATGAAGTATCCTTGAAGAAGTACTCAATCCTCGAAATATAAGAAACATTCGTCTCTGAATGATAGTAATAAGTATTGCCTCTATTCATGCGAAATTATTACTCTATTTTTGGTGAGGATTCTTGTCCACTTTGGAAATGATTCTTGCCGAGAAGATAAATAACATAAAATGTTTTCTTGGTAATCCATAGTTGCCTTTGTTCTTTATCTATGAGGGTAGAATCCTTGAGAAAATGTTGAATGAGCGAGTTTTTTCTTCATCCTCATCTTGCATCTGCCTCATGATAGTATAATATATTCAAGGTGCTTTTAATTGTGAGAAATAATTGAGAGAAATAACCACATTCTGCAAAATAATCACATTCTGCGAAATTCTGACACATTCTGTGAAATTCTGGCTCATTCTGCGAAATTATGAATAATAGTAATCCTGCGAAATTATGAATACTTCTGCGAAATTATGAATAATAATCCTGCAAAATTATGAATAATACCCCTGAGAGATTCTGAATAATATTTCTGAGAGATTATGAATAGTACTTCAGAGAGATTCTGAATAGTACTCCTAAGAGATTATGAATAATATTTCTGATAGATTCTGAATATGATCTGCATGAAAAATGATTAGTACTTTACAAAAGAATTTATTTTATTATGTGGTCTTATTTTGCCTTCCTAGGTAAAGGTCTTATTTTGACATCTTTTGTATTGCGACAAAATCGCAGGACGTTTCTACACTTTCATGTGGAAACCCATTGATCTTGCCTTAACTTTTTATTCTTTTGTATTTTTGCTGCGACAATATGACAAGTCTAAATTTTCTTGCAAAATTAAAGCCCCATGACATTGTCGTCTTGCGACGAAATTGCAGGACGTCTTTACACTTGCATGTAATGACCCCTTGATCTAGTCTTATCTTCTCTTTTGTATTATTGCCTCTTCAGGAATGTTGCACAAATATGACAAGTCTTAATACTCCCGTGAGTAAAAAGTCTCATGACATTTGCGTCTTAAGACACTTATCAGCTCCCTAATAGAGGGTGCCGCCCTTTTCTTCCCCCTGGTTTCCCTTTCAAGGAGACGTACATAGGCCATACAAGAATATCTACTCCAATCCAGTCTTAACAACAACCAGTTGTGTTCGCAGCCTCTTATCCCTTTTTCCTATATGGCTTACGGTTACGAGACTGCACCCTAAATTGGATTTTCTTCGGGCCGAAGCATCATAGACAAGACTTACCAAGAATGGACAGGGTAGTTTCATACGCCCCGGGCACTCTTGGCTAAACCGTGTACCTCGGCGCCTTGGTCATACTCTGCACCCCTTAGGAGATCTCTTATTGCCTTAGTCGCCCAACTCAAGTCATATGCTCAAGTTGAGAATCCAAGGTGCCTCTCCTGGATGGGATTTCATTGACCCCAAATCTCCATGACTCAGGTTCCAGCAGCGGTGTAACCTTATCGCTGAATCATGCAACAGATACCCCCTTCTATGACGTACTTTAGTTCTTACATTTTCCTCTTGCAAAATTTTATTCGCGAACTAGGGTGTACGCCATAAAGGTTCATCCCATTCTGGATCTTAAATGATCGTTTCTTGCGAAATTTTCGCATGTCTTTCATTTCTGTCATTTCTTTCATTCATTCTTTCATTCTCAGAATATCATATCATTTGAAGCAAAGTAAATATTCAAGAGAAAAATATAAGATTTCAATATATATATTTTTTTTTTCAAAAATCTTAGAAATCTTTGCGATAATTTCGCTTTCTGCAATCTTTGAAAATTTTAAAGATCTTTAAATCTTTGAGATGATTTCACCTTTTATAATCTTTTGAAATCTTGCGATTGTATCAGTTTTTGTAAATTAAATAAAAAATCTTTTATTTTCTGTAAGTAAAATGTTCTTGGAAAATGGTACTTATCTTTCACGTGATTTTCTGTTGCTGCCATCTCTTGCGAAGTATATGATTTGCTTACGAAATGAGAAGGAATGATAAATGAACTCTTGACCTACCTCTTGCATGTTCTCATACAATACCAACTGTGCTAACCCTCTGCTATTCATTTCTTTTTTATGCTGGTATTTGGGAAGTAAACATCTTTGCGAAGTAATTGAACACCTGCGAAGTATTCATTCTTGTTGTAAAACGTCTGCAAATGAGATGTTTACGGTATAAAATTCGCGAAGAAAAAATTTTCTGCGAAGAGGGAGACTCGAACCAGTGTTACTGAACTCATCAGCTTCACTTGTGATCATCTGTTCCGCCTCTTGCTTGCGAAATGATGAAACAACTTCATCTCTTTGCTACTCAAAAATTCGCGAAAAAAAATACTTGATAAGAGATTTGAACCCGTGGTCTATAGATTCCTTTCTCCAACTCGAACCATCTGTGCGAACAGCTGTTTGTGTTGGTGTGGTAAGCTTCGTAGAACTTATTCGTATTTAATCGCTCTTTACATAACCATCAGGAGTTTGCTTCATCTTCATCCCTCCAACTGATGTGTTTTGAATCCTTTTCTTAACTGAATGTAGTGAGACTACCCTACTTCCTTAACCCATTGATCTTGTTTAAGCTTTCCTTCATTAATGTGAATACTTAATATTTGATTCTCCATCAAAACTCTGGGGTTATAGTTCATTGAGTTGTTGTTGTTTGTGGCTTGTTATTTTGCCATTTGTATATCTTGAACTCTTAATTAGTTATATATGTCTTTGAAGTGTACTCCTTAGGCTTTGACTTGATGTTATTTACTTCACATGATGTCTTCTCATAACTCTCCATGAACAACTTTATGCTGTGCGTTTGCTTCGCACCAGTTTTTAATAAACTGTTCTTTTGACGGTATTGTGATTGCTTCCATTAATGGTGATGAAAATTTATCTCACTAAACTTGGTTATTTGTTCTTGGTTCTGCACCGAAATCTCATGATTCTCCTTCGGTCATCATTGCTCTAAGCATATTGATTTACCGATTGAGGTGCGTATTCTCTTCATCATCGATCATCAAATGAGTACATGAACTCCTTTTGTTTGTCCTGCTCAAGATGATTGGTCTCTGAAGATTCTTAGTGAAGCAATGTATTGTGAATTAATGGTTAAGCTTGATATTGGCTGCGGCTGGATTAGTGCTGGTGCTCTTCTTGGCTAAAACGATATTTCTTCCTCGTTGATGTAGTTAATTTGCATCGTTGGTTAGTTTAACTTTGTGTGGAAAGCTATTTTTCTCACTGCGAATATCTCCCAAAGTCTTTCTTCTCCTTGTCATTCTTTAACGTTTGAACTTTGCTGGAATTGTTGATAAAGCAACTCTTGATATTTGTATCTTTTCTTTTCGCGTAGAATTACGTGTTGGTTTGCTTCGTTTATCTAGAATTGTAAACTCGTTGGACTTGAACTGATCTATCGTCACTAGAATGATTGTTTATGAAGTAACACTTCATTGTCTTGTTTGCTTGTCATTGGGTCTAATGACAAAGTATGTTATATCTCTTTTAATGCTTCACTGGTGATATGGTTGTGCAGGTACCAAGTTGTCTAGTTTTTGCCAAATTAATTTGCTACGAACAATTTGTGTGTGTCATGTTCTTCGCTGGTGCTCCATTAGTTTTGCTGTTTGTAACTTTCCGTAAAATATCGCGAAGAAAACGCTTGCGAAGAAAATGCTTGAATTGTCTGTGAAGGAAATATTTATGAAGAAATATAAATGTATTTGCGAAACAAATAAGATCCCATCTAATCATTAATGTGTTAGCGAATGTGCTATACTCATTTTTGTCCTTGATCTTTAGGATTTGTTAATGTGCGAGATGAGAGTTGTTGTGAGGAAAACTAATCTTGCGAAATTTTAGATGCTTGACGAAATTTTTAGATTGCGAAATTTGGAAAAATAATTTAGAGGTGAGAGGATGAGAATGCTTCCCTTTCAATGTTGTTTCTCATGGCCCTAGAATCTTTGTTGATTTGGAAGAGATTTTCGCTACTCGTAGCTCTTCTAGTCATGATGGGTTGCTTCACTGGAGATGATGAACTGTGCCTGAGTTTGTTTGGTTGACGAAGTTATGATGCTTAATTTCATCATTTTTGCTATGAAGAGTACCAGTGGAACTTGGAGTTGTCTTAACGATCAATAATATCTTCTTGAACAGCTGCAACTTCGTTGGAACAACTAACGAAGTAATCTTTTTCATTCACCCGCTGAGGCTTATGTTTGAGCTTGTTGAGCTGATTTTGTTGCTAACAACTTCGCAGATGATATTAAAAATAATATCCGCCGGAACCTCTTTTGTTTGTATTGCTCTTGATTATTGTAGCTGGTTCATCTGTGCTAGCATTGATTCGAACGTGGGTCATGAAAAGCGGGTCATGGAACGTAAGTTATTATTTTGTTGTTGCACTTTGTATAGTGTTTCTCTTTGTTTTGTGTCTATCTTTCCTTCTTCTACTGTAGTGACCATCCTTTTAATTGTTTGCTGGTGTTTGGTTCTTCGATGGAATCTTCATATGTGCGTTCTTTCACCCTTGCTTTATTTTAGTTTGTTTTAATTCCGCTCTTTATTTTCACATGCGGTAAGTCCTTCCCTACGCGATGAATTCGCTGCAGACAACATATCGATTCAATTATCAATACATAATCATGGAATGAACTATCCCTAGTAATTTGTAAACTTTGCTCGTGGGAAAAATTCTCAAATCAATGAAAAACTTTTGATTTACATCTCGATTCCGTCCTTATTTGTCACCATCATATGCTTACCTCGCAATAAGGAACCTATTCCGAGCTAAGCAGGGGACTTACTGTTGATGGTGGTTTTTAGCCTAGGGTTAAAATCGTAAAACCCTAAACCCTTGTAGACAGTGACGTCACAACATTTAATAACTAAGCATTTACTAGGCGCATTTATTGAAATCTTTAATGTGTCTGTAAATAATTACCGGGGTATCTTTTTCAATTAGGGTTACGACAAGCCAAACCCTAATTCCCACGTGTGCCAATGGAAAACCATTCCAGCCACACTAACCGCACCAACCATGCTAGCCGCACCTCTTGCCAATGGCAAACCATGCCAGCCACACTAACCGCGCCAAAGCATGCCAACCATGCTAGCCGCACCTCTGTGCCAATGGCAAATCATGCCAGCCACACTAACCGCGCCAAAGCATTCCAACCATACTAGCCGCACCTATGTTCCAATGGAAAACCATGCCAGCCACACTAACCGCGCCAAAGCATGCCAACCATGCTAGACGCACCTCTGTGCCAATGGAAAACCATTTCATCCACACTAACCGCGCCAAAGCATGCCAACCATGCTAGACGCACCTCTGTGCCAATGGAAAACCATGCCAGCCACACTAACCTCGCTAAAGCATGCCAACCATGCTAGCTGCACCTATGTGCCAATGGAAAACCATGGCAGCCACACTAACCACGCCAAAGCATGCCAACCATGCTAACCGCACCCTGTGCCAATGACAAACCATGCCAGCCACACCTACCGCGCTATGCCAAACGCACCTCGCCATGGCCCCATGCCAACTTAGCCGTGCCACCATGCTGGCCTTCCCTACGCGGCTACCAAAACGAAGGCGTGCAATAATCAACGGTTGCCCTTCAATCCCAGGAGAAAATCCTGGCCGTCTAAGGTTACCAAACGGCCTTTGGCCTAAAAACCTAAGTTTGGCCACGCCAAACCATGCCATGCCAATGGCATGCCAACCCAGACGCGCCACCATGATGGTCTTCCCTATGCGGCCACCAACAAGTGAAAACGTGCAACGATCAACGACTACCTTTCCTCTTAAGATGCAAAATCTCGACCGTCGAAGGTCACTGAGCTACTAAGTCTCCCAAACTTGACTTGCCATGCAACAATGACATGCCACATGTTTTCCACAAAATATTCGAGATATCAAACACATATCACAGACTGGGGGATCCTCTTTGGGTATTGGTTTGGCGGTTTACAACGTGCGGCGTTCGCTACGCCCATCATAATGGTGAGGCGGTTAGTAAATACATGGAGTTAAAGGTGAAACGTTCACGGGACATCAATTCCATACGTTAACATTTTTATGGAACATCAATTCCATGTGTTAACAATTTTATGGAACATCAATTCCATGCATACGGTTACCACCTCCTCTCATTTACTTCCCCATTCCTTAATAAGACCAGAGTATGTTGCACTCAGACTTGTATAAATTAGTCTTATCTATTTCCACAGAACAACAAGTTCATCCGGGAATATACAACACTCATAAAATACTTGCTTGCTAGATTACCTTGTTAGCCTTCCCACTTTTCTGATACAAGTCGTAGTCACACAACTACTCTTCCAGAATCAACTATTCTGGTCTCATAACCTTCCTTGCCTCCCTCCCAAAAACCAACCCATTTTCCTCCGCTTTGTGACCGAAGCAAGTCTGGAACGACCATTTCTTGGTTTAGGCCGGACTTGTACAGATTGATCTCTCGAATCTAAAGTACTCCCTTGCAGTACATTGTTTAGGGCTTAAATTGTTTCTTACCTTCACACCCTAAATTACCGAAATCAGCAGAAACCATTTTCACCTACAAACAATTCCTTAAAGGCTAAGAAGGAAGTAAATCCCAAGATCGAATTTAAATAAGTTACAAATCTTTTTAATTAGTAATGTGCATTTTCTAATTAAAGATTTTCCATGGAGATTTCGATCATTATTTGTGGAAAGTGCATTCACAGGAATTATGAAAACCGAGTTTGGTGGAGTAATGAAAAATATTTTGAGAATATTTTCGGTTTTGGAAATTCCTTGGTGTCCAAACTTCCTTGTCTATAAATACTTAAAGTTTGAATTTATAACAAACTAATCTTGTATAACCTAGACTTACTCTTTTGTCTTTGTTACTAGTGAAGCCGCCTATTGGAGAGGAGAGTAATCTAATTAGGGGAAATCTCTTACGGCCTCTCAATTTAAAGTCTTCTCTAGGATTGAGAAGCTTTAGCGCGACCCGTTGGTGGGAAACTAGATATTGCGGTTTATCTTTAGTTTTCGTATTTATTTGATTGACTAACGGTGGTTGAACTTTGATTGCACCTAGTTTGTTTATGCTTGAGAATCTTCTCTTCTGATATAAGATTCACTCAAACTAGTTCAAGGTTTCGACATGGATCTTTAGATTGTTGTTAGATCTAAAGACGATCTTGTGATAATCCATTGTTAACAGACTCCGTTCTATGTGCGATTGATCACAAAAGATTCAAGTGATTATGTGCAGGTGTTTATTGAATATCTAAGAAGATTTGAAGACAAAGAAGATATTGAAGATTTCTTACTTGGTGTTTTTATAATCTTTGGTGTTACTTGTTTTGGAAAAAGAGGATCCAATTAATAATCGGTTTATCCTTGTGGTAGATTGGATTGATTAATTGAGGAAGATCGGCATCAACACATATCATTTGGTTGAAGAGTGTTGTTGGCTTAATATTAACGATTACCTTTGGGTGATTGAACATAAGATAGATCTTGGAACCTGGAAAAGGAGTTTATGTTAAGGTAAACAAGGGAACCTTTGCACAACTCATATCAGTTGGTTGAAGAGAGTTGATACCAAACATATTTATTGTTCCTTTACTGTTTGGAATATAAACCAAATGAATTGGTCCAAGTACGTGACTTGTTTACAGGTTGGAGGCGTGGGAATACAAACAGAACTAGGTAAACTATAGGTTTAGTTACTTGGTCTCAACTATACGAAGTTGTATTATTTTGTATAGCGCCTTAATCTTGAGAGTATTCAATTCTGGACTAGGTCCCGGGGTTTTTATGCATTTGCGGTTTCCTCGTTAACGAAATCTTGCTGTGTCATTTACTTTATATTTTCGCATTATAATTGTTTTATTATAATTAAAGTAAATCACACAAATGTTAATTCCTATTTACTTGATACATGAATCCTATTGAGATTGGTTAAGTCCGAACCTTTGTATTAAGTAAACACATTTTGTTGTTGTATTGTCTCGATCTCATATCCATAGACGATCACACAAAGTGTGAACCGATTTGTTGTATTGTCTCGACTCAGTACATAGACAATCACTTTCGGGGAAATGACTTATAGGAAGGAAAAGTTATAGATTGAGGTATATTTGGGGTACCCTCACCTTTTTACAATCGGTTTAGCAGAGGAACTAAGTTGCTTAGTTGATTTTTGGTTTTCTAAACTAGATGGGAAAATTTCTTCGGGGAATTATTTCCATGATAACATATCAAAACATAATTACTTTGTAGTTTCGGTTTTGATATTGGTTATCAAAAATGGTATGTGGAACCCTCGTGCTTGACTCAACAGGTTGCAAGTCTATCTTGAGATTTGTAAGATCCTTTTCGTGTTGTCCTTTATTTTTTCGTTTCTTTGTCATTTTTGTGACAAAAAGGGGAGAAATATATGGAGTAAACAGGTGTTGCTGGTATCAATTTTATGTTGATTGGTGTCACTAGGGAAGAGGACAATGGTGCTTGAAACATTTATCTAACGAATGAGGAAAAGCACAGACTAAGGGGGTGTAACATATCATATGATTGGGATAACAAAGACGTCCAGATTGAAAATATACCTATCTCACCATTAAGGGGAGTATGAGCTTTGTTATTATAATGTCAACAACGGCATTTTAAGGATTGAATTAATGCAGGTTTTGTGATGTTGAATTCATGAATCAAGCATATGTGTAATGAATTATTGTAATTTATTTATCCATATGATTGTAAGAGTTTTGTCACTAAAATTAACAAAGGGGGTGATTGTTAGAGCATAGCTCGGTTGAACCCACCAAGCGTTGGTATGTCAAGTTTGGTTGTCATATTTTAGTGAACCAAAACTCATTTAAGAGTCACTTGATTTAAATGTTCTAGAGTCAACTTCGTATAGGTTAGATTGAAAGTATTAGGATGAGACATTACAAGTATTGCGAAGACTTGAAGAAGTACGGAGCTACAACCACAACATCTTCCTTCCACTTGAGGTTAGTGATATTTGACTTGAACTGTTTCATTCCCTAACTATCTTTCAAGTCGTGCATATTGAAAACATAAAACTGCGAAGCATGAATACTCTAGATAGACATAGTATTGTGGAATACAATATGAAGTTTCTTGCTTAACCATTAAACTTTGTATATGAGACATCAACATAATCGTATGAATTCTATTGTGATTATATATGGGTATGAGGTGAGGATTTCATCTTAGGGAACAATGTTTACATGTGTTCTAAGAAAGTAAGTTCATGATATCTGTTGTGAACCGAAAAGGAAATCTCCAGGCATTATTGGGGATGTTCTTCATTGCAAATCTTATGAAAGACCAATATGTGTGATTAGTATAACCGTTCATGACTTGTTTGTGTTCTTGGCAAAACTATTCACATGAGGCCTAACTTATGTATTGGTATGACTTTTATTAGTGAAACCAATCTTAAGTAATCACCTGGGGTATGATCGGGTTTGTGAGTGTCTGACCAAATTTTGGAAAGAGAAACTGATCCTATGAAGAGGTGCAGTGCCTCACAAGGGGGAAATGATCCTTGTATGAGGTTCAACAAGGTTTATAGAAGAAAGGAGAACCGATCCTATGAACATGTGAAACAAGTTTTTAGGTAAGGGGGAACCGATCCTATGGACATGTGCAGTGCATACAAGTTAGACCAAATATATATGGGGAACCGATCCTAGTACCTAGTCAGCCGAATTATGGTAAGCTAGTGTAACTATGCACAATACTCACATGGAGATAGAACCAAAACTTGTTTTGGTAGAACCGCTACACCCATGGTATGTGATTGAGTGTTACTTGATCAATCACATAGTTCTTGAAAGTCAGATGAACCAATTCTAAACTTGTTTGGAAGTGTGGTAAATCGGTTTCAAGTGAGTAAGTATGAAAAAAGACTTGCAAGAGAAAGATGTCGACACACTTTGAACACGCGCATTAATGTGTATTCTTTTATTGTTCAAAGATATTCCTTAACACCTAATAAGGAAGTAAATCCCAAGATCGAATTTAAATAAGTTAAGAATCTTTTAATTAAGGTTTTTAATTATATATGGAAAATAAGAATTAGTAATGTGCATTTTCTAGTTAAAGATTTTCCAAGGATATTTCGATCATTATATTTGGACAGTGTATTCACAGGAATTATGAAAACCGAATTTGGGTAAATATGGAAAAATATCTTGAGAATATTTTCGGTTTGGAAATTCCTTGGTGTCCAAACTTCCTTGTCTATAAATACTTTGAGTTTGCATTTTTAGCAAACTAATCATTCGTGACAGTAAACTTCCTATATTGTACTATTACTGGTGAAGCCGCCTATCGTAGAGAAGAGTAATCTAATTAGGTGAAATCTATTATGGCCGCTCAATTTAAAGTCTTCTTTGGGATTGAGAATCCCTAGCGCGACCCGTAAGTGGGAAACTAGATATTTCGGTTTATCTTTAGTTTTCATATTGATTTGATTGAATAATGGTGGTTTAACTTTGATTGCACCTAGTTTGTTTATGTTTGAGAATCTTCTCTTCTGATATAAGATTCAATCAAACTAGTTCAAGGTTTCGACAGGGATCTTTAGACTGTTGTTAGATCTCAAGACGATCTTGTGATAATCCATTGTTAACAGACTCCGTTATGTGCGTGATTGATCACAAGAGATTCAAGTAGTTGTGTGCAGGTGTTTATTGAAGATTTAAGAAGATTTGAAGACAAAGAAGAGATAGAAGATTTCTAACTTGGTTTTATAATCTTTGGTGTGCACAATACTAGTTTTGGTAAAATAGAATCCAATTAATAATCGGTTTATCCTTGTGGTAGATTGGATTAATTAATTGAGGAGATCGTCATCAACACAGTTCTTTGGATTAAGTGTGTTGATTGGCTTAATATTAATGATTACCTTTTGGTGATTGAACATAAGATAGATCTTGGAACCTGTCAAAGGAGTTTATGTTAAGATAAACAGAAGATCCTTTGTGCAACTCATATCACTTGGTTGAAGAGAGTTGATACCAAACAGATTTGTTGTTCATTTATTGTTTGGAATACGAACCAAAGGAATTGGTTCAAGTACGTGACTTGTTTATAGTTGGAGGCGTGGGAATACAGACAGAACTAGGTGAACTATAGGTTTATTTGCTTGGTCTCAACTATACGAAGTTGGTTTATTTTGTATAGCAACTTAATCCTGGGAGTATTCAACTCTGGACAAGGTCCCGGGGTTTTTCTGCATCTGCGGTTTCCTCGTTAACAAAATCTTGCTGTGTTATTTACTTTATATTTCCGCAATATAATTATTTTATTATTATTAAAGTAAATTGTACAAACGTTAATTCTTATTTACTTGATGCGTGAATCTTATTGAGTTTGTTTAAGTCCGAACCTTTGTATCAAGTAAACATACTTCGTTGTTGTATTGTCTCGATCTCGTATCCATAGACGATCACATGAAGTGTGAACCGATTAGTTGTTTTGTCTCGACTCAGTCCATAGACAATCACTTTCGGAGAAAGGACTGATAAGAAGGAAAAGTTTTAGATTGAGGTATATTTGGGTACCCTCGCCTTTTCAGGTTGTAACTTTATGAAATGCAATATGATGAAGTCAGTTTATATATATTTTCCGATGATTGTGTGTCGATAATGTTGGAGATGTAGGTTGTAATCTGGAAACTAAAACTACAATGCAAAGAACTGGAACATGTACAAGACTAAAATGTAATGAAAATAAATGCATACTGAAAACAAGTCCTTTAGTGTTTCTTAATAGTTCATGTATCTTTAATTCTATATCCTGTCTAATTCACTTGATGAACATGCATATACACACCTAGTCTTAATCTACAATCTGGTGTAGGGACAAATTACGAACATCTATATATGTTTGATCTTTATATATTTATATCTTATGTCAATACATGACTAACAAAAATTGGCTTGTGATGGTTGCATCATATTCAACTTGCACATAATTGACACAAACCCTACTTGGTGGAGGCTTGTGCACACCTAATTGAATTCTACAATCTGACAATGAACACAAATCACAAAGATTCCTGAAATGTTGATTCTCCAATTTGTAAAATCATTAAACCCCCAAATGAATGAATGAATGAATGAATGAGAAATACCTATGGAGATGACCAAGATTTTCATTTCCAGAATTATGAATCACTATAAATACTTCTATGAGATATCGATTAAAATAAAATCTGGGATTGAATCGATGTTTCATAGAATAATCGATCAATTCATTGTTGTTGATGAAGTTTTCTGCAGCTGAATCTCCAAGAAACCCCCAAATGATGAATGAGAAATACCTTGGATGAAGATAACCGAGATTTGCATTTCAAAGATTATGAATCGGTGTCAATACTTCTATGAGAGATCGATTAAACTTAAATTTATCCTTCAATCGAAGTTTCACAGAAGAATTGATTGATTGATTCATTGTTGTTGTTGAAGTTTTCTGCAGCTCAAATCAATAGAATTAGATGAAATGATAATGATTTTATGTCTCAGGTGCTGTTCCGGACGTAGTGTTGGTAGATTTTTGTGGCTCATTTGAGTTGTTGGTTAGGGACCAGAGTATTGAGATATGTCATGATGCCTGAGCCAAACCATGCTCCAGTTCAAGATATGGCCCATCTATACACAAGTGTGCTGATTTTGATTTGTTTGACCTAATTTATTTTGACATTAGTTGATTTTAGTTGTTGGTCAGGGACCAGGGTATTGAGATATGGCATGATGCCTGAATCAAACCATGCTACAGTTCCAGATATGGCCCATCTTTTAACTAATTAAAATTAAATAAATATACACAAGTGTGCTGATTTTATTTTGCTTGACTTATTTTGTTTGACCTAATTTGTTTGACATTAGTTGATTTTAGTTGTTGGTCAGGGACCAGGGTATTGATATATGGCATGATGCCTGAGACAAACCATGCTGCAGTTCAAGATATGGCCCATATGTTAACTTATTAACAAATCAAATAATTATGCCAAATAACACAAGTGTGCTGATTTTATTTAGCTTATTGACCTATTATGTTTGACCATTTTTTGATTTTAATTGTTGGTCAGGGACTTGAGATATGGCATGATACATGAGCCAGACATATGAACCCTGGTAAACCATATTGCTACAATTATGGCCTTCAAATTAGGTAACTGCCTCATTTTCCTCTTAAAGGCAACGTTGTGGGCAATTAAGAGATGATATGGGTCTGGAAAGGATTATCGAGGTGCAATAATGATGTATTTTGAAAAATTTCATATGAGATTGAAGAGGTGTGGTCTTCCATGAGACTAGAAGTTTAACCATGCGTCATAAATGGACATTTATGGTTAATATGAACACTCTACAAAAGGATGAGAAACCGATATTCTTACAATTACTCCTAATCAAACCAAAAGAAGAAGAAAAAATTGCAGAGAGAAGAATATTAAGAGATGGCTAAACCAAACCAACCTGCAGTTCAAGATGTTGTTGAAAATCAATCATTAACATTAGAAAATGCAAAAAAAAAAATGAAGAGGCTAAGAGATTGATTTATTATTTAGAATAAGAAATTCCAAGAAAGAGGATGCATGAACAAATTGATAGGAGACAGGAAGAATTTGATAGGCAAATGATTGATAACGAAGAAGAGTACCAGTTATGGATCAGAAAATATGAGGCAAGATGTGCAAGGAAGAGGAGAAAAAGGCAAGAAAGGATAGAGAGACATGAATGTCATTGGATTAAGACAAGAAGTGCCGCAAAAAGTAAAAGTGATGAGGAAGGTGAAGAAGCAGTAGAATTTGATGAGGATGGAAGTAGCAGTGAGGTATCTACTGATCCAGAAAAAGAGGCTCGAGAGAGAAAGACATGAGAGAGATGATGCAGAAATGTATCAACTATATTTGGCAGAGAAAGATCAACCCAGGATATTTGCTCGTACCATGTTTGAACCCCTGAACGTGGATTCAGACGGTGATAAGATACCAGGGATGTATGTATATGGAAATAAAAATGCAGCAAAGGTTGAGGAAGAAGAAAATGAAGGATCATAAGATTATGAGGATGGTGAAGATGGAGGTTATGGTCCTGCTACTTCTTCCAGTAGTGATAGTGGCAGAGACTTCTCCTATGAAGAAGATGGATTTGGCAGCGACTATGACATGATCAATGGTGATCATCTGAAGAGCATTGAAAAAATATTTTGAGGAAGACTTTGGAGGATTGCATTCTTAAAGTCTTCAGAACATCTTCGTGAAAATTCACAAAGTTTTTCCTGATGCTTGTAGTTGCTGCTGCTGTTGGAACTGAAGGAGAGGTCTAGTATTCTTTTATATATCTTCTAATGCATGGTAAAAAAAAATTTTCAGTAAAAGGTTTGATCTTGTAAAAGTGTTGTTATGCTATTGACAAAGATCAAACTCGGTAGTAGTAGTAGTAGTAAGTATTTTTCTCGTACTTGTTATGGAGGTTATGGAAGTGGAGATATTGTGAATGGGTTTGATTATTGAACTAGTATTTCATTATTCCTTTGGTGCTATCCGTAAAAAAGGTTGTAATGGAACTACTTAGTAATTAGGGGTTTGATCAGTAATAATGATGGTGTTTGTAAATGTGGTTAATGAAATTGCAATTTCGGTTTCTTTTTGTGTTGATTTGAATATAGTGGGTTACCTTTGGTATTTTGGATATGTCTTTATGATTTCTAATGAAAAAAAGGTATGTTGAAATATATTATATGATCAATGAATTTACTAAAGCATTATCTGAATTCTATCAAGAACTAGAATACCAGTACAAGGTAAGAGAACGTATTACGAATCCTAATTCTCTTTGATTTTCATATAAAGTGCAGAAATTGCTTCTCAAAATGTAATACAATCTTGATTCACTAATGGTAACAATATCCTACACCCAAACACTATAACTGAGACTGATTTTATCAACAAAAGGTATAACAAGTTGTGGATCATCTGTCAAAGCCGTAATAACTTGACTCAAGATCGAGTCTTGTGAAACCTACATGATTCCACTGACCCAAAAAACTACTTGGTGCTGGTGGAGGCATATACACACCTAATTATAATCTACAATGTATTCTAACCACTGACCCAAGAAACTACTTTGGCAATGAATTCAAATAATAGAGAACTAGAATTTGACTAGGAAAATGAAACAAATTATGATCAATAGCTTCTCTTTGGTTTTCATCTAAATTGCTGAAACTGGTTGGGATTGTCACTAGAGCTACTGCTTCAATACACAATTTATTGATTCACCCATCTACAAATAAGTGGAGATATCCTATAAACAAATTGTGACATCCTACAAACAAGTAAAATATTATGTCTGACTCAGTCTAATTATCAACTAAACCTACAAAGTACACTGAGATATTCTTAAAATATAATACAATGTACTGCAACATCCACAATTGCATACAAATCTTCTTAATCACACTCAATAAACACAAAAACCATAAACCTAAAATATACAATCACATATAAATCTAAAAGATATAGATGTTCATAAAAACCATCAGAAATTGCATCATTCAAATTCAAAATTAATAGTTTCTAACCTCCAATTTGTAAAATTATTAAAAACCCAGATGTTCAAAAAACTACGATTCAGAGAAAAACGAATAAATGAAATACAATAGATGATGATAACCCAGATTTTCATTTCCAAGATTGTGAATCAGTGTCAAAATTTCTATGAGAGATCGATTCAACTTAAATCTAGGGTTACATCGATGATTCACAGAAAAATTGACTGATTCGTGTTTTTAATGAAGTTCTCTGCAGCTGCATCTCGATGTTTGTGAAGCTCAAATCAGTTGAGTAAATGGACGGAGAGGAAAAGGGAAATGGGTGGAGAAATGCCTCAGGCTCTCAGTTGTTCTCGACATATTTATTTTCTTTTAATATTCGCACAAATTAAAAGAAAAATGAAAAACTAATTTCATTGATTTTATTTTTGTTTTTTGATTTTTGGTAATTAAAGTGAAGAGTTATAATGGGAAAAAAATATTGGAAAAAAAAAAGAGAATCGTTGGGATGCTGGGTTTCCCTTTAGTGTGAGATGAAATTGGGAGATGATAGTAATAATAGAGCCGCTAATAGTAGTAATGGAGGGTAAAAAAGTCATTTGGAAATTTAGGTTGAGGATAAGAAGGTAATTACCCACAACCCTCCCGAAACTCTGTAACAGATACAATTATTGCAATGATTATCCAACGTTACAAATTTACTAACGTCGATACGACGTTACTTAAGAAAAACGTTACAAAATTGGGCATTACAAAATCCCTAATTTCGTGTAGTGAACATCATATCTTTTATTATAGTATTAATCGGTTGAACCCACCAAGCGTTGGTATGTCAAGTTTGGTTGTCATATTTTAGCTCTAAAACTCGAGGATGCTTGATTTGATTACCAGAGTCAACTTCGTTAGATTAGACTAGAAACAATATAAATGTTGAGACTCTCTCACTTGTGTTACTTTTAAGAACTCAAAGATGTATCGGCATCAACGAACACATCATCCTTCCGTCCGAGGTTAGTAATACATACTTGACTTGTTTCGTTTCTATATACGTTTATTTAAATTCGTTTAGATTGAAAAATTAACATACGAAGTATTTATGTATCCCTAGTATTGGTGACTGGATCATTCAAGTATGATCAAAGTGTCAAGGAAGCATATGCTAGTTTTTTATACAACTTTGGTATATTGGATTACGAAGTATAGTTTAGCTATCTGGGCTTCGTAGATTCGACATAACATTATTTGATAACTTGTTGTTATTTATGGTGTTGAACTTTCGGGTTGATTTCGTACCTCAAAGGCTATGTTTAGCTACATTAGTTTAAGTAATTAGATATACGAAAGATGTTTCATATTTGAAAGGAATCAAAAGATATTTTCTAGGATTGATCTCTTGAATAAGGATCTTTACTAGGACCGATCCCATGCCAAGGACCTCTACTAGGACTGATCCTTAGAATCACTACTAGGATTGATCCCATAGATCCCTAGCAGGGTTGATCCTTAGGTTAACCAAAATAAACATTTTCGGTATGGCTATTATCTTAGGGTTTGCATAGCTTTCAGAAATGTAGTTTGGTTAATGTTCAAGTATTTTCCTTGATACTCCGGAAATTGAAATATTCTAATTATCTTTTGATATTCGGAATTATATGCTTTTCATATCCTAGATAGTGAATAAGCATATCTCTAGTCGTTATATTAGTAAAAAAGAATATGTTATATGCTAACTAATACTCCAAGAGAGATTTCTATACATGAGTTAAATTATAGTATTTTCGTAAAATGTGCCTTTTTTTGCCATGTGTACCGTATTTAGAGTGGATAATTTTAAACATAAACTGAAAATTTCTAACTTAATTTTTTACTTAGTTTCTCCACCATCAAATTCATAAGATGGATAATTGATAGTAGTTCACTTATTTTCTTAAAAGTCATCTTGATCTTCACTATCCATCCACTTGCACCAAATAGTGAGGAAGTTAAGTATAAAACTAAGTTTGGATTTCAAGTCAAGAAATTTACTACTTCTATCGTAACTTTGACGAAAAGGGTGAATATACCCTTACAATCAGTGATTCCACTGGGGGCACAATATTGGTTATTTTCAATATCACGATATATTGAAATAACATCGACATGAATTTATATAATTCCCATTCTTGTTTTTAAACTCTAACAAAATTTCTACCTTCTGTTTCCTAGGAATTTTCACAATAATTTTCAGATTCGTCGAACAAATTTGTTATACCCTTTCCCCAAAAGGTTTCATCATTCCAAAGTGTTTTGGAGTTTTTACTCGGTAAAGAATCAATCTTCCACACTACCTTTCAAGTTTGTCGACCACGGTTTAGGATCATTATATCTTTTTAGGTTTCATCGACTCAATCATTTAGGGAATTGGGATTTTTTCCATATGAGATATATAATCGCCTCTTAACACTGAACTGGCCGTTTGCCCCCTTTTTTCTAGAAAGGGGAAGAAAATAGTCAAAGTGGGATACTATATAAAATTTGGGAAAAACAGAAACACTTTCCTATTTACATTTTATTCTAATTCGAAATGAAGGTTCTTTGTAAAACCTGGCCAAATTGGGGTATACTTAGATTAATTGGGGTATACCTAATAAGACAAAATCCGGGTTATTATGAAGTAAAACACAACACGTTACCCAATTATTTTCAAAATGCCTAATCTACACTTGCTTAATTAACACTAATAATGTGTTTAGGTTAATTAATATAGTTAGTTAATTAGTTGAATTAAAATTCTCAAATTATGTATTATTTGGATTGAACTCATGGATTATGTGTTATGATTTTTGAGGATTTTTTCTTTTCTTTTTGAGATTTTTTTTTGTAACGGAAATGAAATCACACTAGACCAACTAGGGCTGTACATGGTTCTTGATAAACCGTCAAACCGAGCCGAACCGAGCCGTTAAAGGCAAACCGAACTGTACCATTTATATAATGGTAATGGGACAGTTCAAAATATTAGTAAACCGACCATAACAGTTTCGGTGTTGGTTTTGTGAAACACCGAACTGTTAAACTGTTGGTAAAACCGTTAATGCATAGCCGTAGATGCATTTTTCATATTTAATCTATACCCTCCATCTCCTTCTCCATTTCCTTAAAACCAAAGCTTGCCCTAATTCTTCATCCTCTTCCTCTTTTCATTTTTACAGACAGTTCCATGGCTGCGCGGCTGCAACCTGCAACACCATCAGTTCACCACCTCCATCACCATGGTTCCACCACTACCAGACTACCAGTAGTAAATCATTGATACTCATCCTCCTCTTTCTCTTCTTCTTCAATTTTTACTTCTCATTTTAGCAGAATCACCACTGGTCCACTGGTCAATCACTTTCAGTGTAATTAAACAACAGAATTCATCTAATTCTTCATTAAACAGGTTAGAAATTTTAATCGTTCTATAATCTTCTGCTTTTTATTAATTTAAGTTAGATTATTTGAAACTTTAAAAGTTAGGGTTTCATAGTTTGATATTGTACTTTTAATTTTGCAGGCTTATTTGATTCAGTTATGGCAGATTCTCGATCAGTACCCTCAGTGACAGTAAGATCAAATTTGTTTCATTTTGCAGGCTTTTATTTTTTTAATTTTGTTATTCAAATGCAAATCGAACCATGGATTATGATACTTTTTTTTCGTTAATGAAGTTCTTATGTTTGTTAATCGTGTTATTTGATTCAGAATTTTTTTTTCTTAATATGAAATCTGTACATGGATTACATTTATTTTGTAGAGTTCAGGATTTTCTTGTTAGATACGTTGAGACAGAGATAAGATGAGCTCTTATTGCACTTAAATCATTAAATGTATACTATGAACTGGTAGTGAAAGTCTTCTATTTTTTTATTTGCAGGCTTCTACTTCTTCAAGTGCAATGATGCCACCTCCTCCTCCTCCACCACCACCACCACCACCCCATGTACCTCCATCTACACATGATTCACAAGATATTGTAATTAGACTAGCCATGTAATTAGTGTTTTGTCTTTAATCTCATCTAGAATTTGTCTAAACTATTGAGAAAATGTTGAACTCTTTTTTTTTTTTTGGAGTACTGTACGAATGTATCTTTGGTCTTGCCTTTATTTTGTCTTCTATCAAATTCTGAACTGTCAGTTTCAAGGAGCTGATAGAACTAACGGTTTTGGCAATCCCACGGTTTTATACCAAACCGTGACAGTTCGGTTCCAAACCGAACCGAATTGAAGTTGGCATGGTACAGTTTGAGAAATTAAGAAACCGTTACCTACGGTTTTGGTACTGGTTTAGGCTAAAACCGTGCCAAACTGTACCATGTACAGCCCTAAGACCAACAGGATTACAAAGATGCTGAGTGATTTTATGCTCAAAATTACAGAAGGAATCGACACTTTCAATTCTGAAAGTATGAAAAGTCGGCAAGGTCAACAAAAAAATACCCTGCCGACTATAGTATTTTTGACATACACAGAAAGGTGTTTAGAAATGCATGATTAGTCAGCAAGGTATTAATCACATAACCTGATGACTAAACTATAGTCGACAATGTATAAGGATGAATACCGTGATGACCTTGTAAATGCTAATTTCATAGATGAAAAGTCGTCACAATATTCAATCTAGGAAAATAACGACTAATACTAGTCGACAAGGTCAATAAAAAAAAATACCACGCCGACTTTTGATTCGATTTGATTCTTTGTTTTTTTTTATTGATTTCATCGTGTATAGTTAGAGTTTTGAAGAAAGATTTTGAAAACTTTTTGAAAATGTTTTAGTCAACATAGTTGTTTATTAGTTTAGATGGGTTTAAATTTTATATACCCCACTTAATCCGGCTGTACTCCAATTTGTCTTGGTTATAAAAGTCCCCGTATCTATTTCAAATATCCATTGAATTGTTATCGCATATCGGATAAATAAATCAAAATAAGGAGATATTGGTCGAAAATCTTTTGCAGACACATTGACTTTGGCTACATGACTGATTGAGAGTGTCTGTGACCAACATGGTTAGCCTTAAGGAGGGAGAGAGTCACTAGATCAGACAATCACATAGGGATTCAGCACTGACTATTTTTGCACAGTTTGAATGAATGTAATCGATAGCAGCTAAAAACGAGACGTCTTATAATTCTTTTTTTAGTAACCAACACGCTACCAGCAATTAACAAATCACCATCATCATGGATTGATAGATGACATCGCAACCGTCCAACAAGATAAAAACAAGAAAAATCTACAAACAGTAATTAGTAAAATCCCATACCAAACCTTCAACATGCCCCCTCTAGACTCTAGTTTAGTTTCGCTATAAATAGATTTTTAACTTTTACTCTAAAATGTTTAATCAAAACCGTACAATGATGAAATAAATAAAAATTATGACTGATTGATTGATTTCTCCAGGGAAAGAAGAAGTTAAAAAAACCATTAACAATTTCAGAGGAGGTCTAATCATGGCCCTACAAAATCAATTACTGAGATCCAGTGCCCACGCTTAGACTATCCAATCACTGCCATTTCCAAAAAGAAAAGAAAAAATCATTTAAGAAATTGTTAAATTGATTTTCGGCCACTATATTGCCCACACGAAGAAATTCATGGAAATGTAGATTGATGAATTTTTGTGTGAGGCTATCTACAGTCTGTTTACATGCCATGAGATCATCTGCAAAATCAGGAGTCTCTTCTCCTTTGCTGTCGGAATATGTACTAGGTTCACCAGCTGGCCGGAATCATTCAAATTAATAGACAGTAATACAGTATACAAGTCTTTAGGTAACATATCACTGACTTGAGTTTGAAACTCCAGCACAAAATTCTTACGGAGCTCTTTAAAACTCGTCTGTACCAAATTCCTAGAGACTCGCGTTTAATCAGATGGATTTTTCTTGGGTGTCTATAAATTAAAATACATGCACATATGAAGATCTGTAAAAAGTGTTTCATTAGCACAAAAATGGTCCCGATGAGATTTTCTTGGGTGTCTAGGGTTTTGACTGGAACATCCTTCCTCAGACTATAGTATATTAATTGGCTTTCTTCCAATTGGACCCAAGTAGTTTGCTTTTCCTCTTTGAGGCAAGATGCATGGTTGATGGTTATTATACGCACGGCATATATATCCTTGCAACAAAATTTTACAATGAATTGAAAGGTCAATATTCATGCGGTGACCTTGTCTCTTCATAATGTTTCTTTTTTTGTGGTTTCTTTTTGTTTTAAGTAGTATATGCAGATTCGATGACAGAGAAGCGACACAAAATACCAAACTTAAACTGGGATTCAATCTTATTTTGAACCTTGGATTTATTTGCTGCTCTCTGTACTTGGACGCATATATGTGAAATTAGTTTTAAATGATATTTTCTATGTTGCGCCACTCTGGTTCTCTATCTCAGCATGCACCTCTCTAAAATTTCAGCTTTACCCATCGAATAATTACAGTCCAAAGTGACAATAGGTGGTTTCAGCGTAATTATGAAACTACAGTTTATTGATAAACGTTGCTAACAAGGGTATCAATTTGCTTAGGGGCTTGTCCATCCAATGGAAAAAAAGTTTGGTTTTTTGTATACAATTTGGTGAACCCTAAACAAATTGGTATCCCTTCTAGCAAACATCTTACTGGTTCCTGGATATATAGTCCCCCTACATCTCATCTTATGCGAATAAAGTTTTTAGAGGGCATCGAATTAAAGATGTTTCACCATTTATAGGTGATGACGGATGAATAATGCAGTTGTATTTGTTGCTCTGATGCTATGATGATGATCATCATCATCAGTGCGGCAAGTATTTATATTTCAATTCTCATATTAATTTCTATTGATTCGTGGTACACTGAATTATATGGTGAAACATCACCACCGCGAATCATGGATTTGTAAGAAGATCATTTGGGAGTGATCATCCTGACAATTATCCCCTCACATTATTGTTGATTATTTTAAAATATTTATTGGGTTTAAGCATTTTACTGATACGTACCATTGTCTTGCAGTGACAAACTTAAATTAATCTGTGTTCATTGGCACGACACACCTACCTAATATAATATTACTTAGGTTTTATAGCGTGGCTACCGACTACAAAGCACAAGTGCCGTCTTGAGATTTTTCAATCCATCTCCGGGCAATTTTTGTAATGGGTCATGGGTAGAGGTGTAAAACGTGCCGGCCCAGCACAACACAACTCATGAAATCACGTGTTTAGCGTGTTATGTGTTGTGTTGTGCCGGAGATTATAACGTGTCGTGTTGTGCCATGCTAGAAGGCGTGCTGGGCTGGGCTGTGCCTGAAAAATAAACGTGATATGCCGGGTTTTGTTTGATACATTTATTTTATATTTTCTAATGTAAATATTTTCCAAATATTTAGGTATTATATGTATTATTATGAAAATAAGTCAACAAAACGATGATAAAATGTCAATAACTAGCTAGAATAATGCATTTTTATTGAAATATACACAAAATGTGATGTATTGTGCCATGTTTTGTAGTATTTTATACATATTATGACGTACTGGGCTGTGCTGTGCTCAAATTTTAACGTGTTGTTCTGGGCTGTGCTCGTGCTGGCACATCCCAATTTACACCTCTAGTCATGGGCCTAGTTAGCAATTCGGGGTACGGGTAGTAGATTGGGACATCATACGTACGGAAATTATACGGATTCTGATAGATCGGATTCGGTCACAAATCCAATCAACGGTTCGTTGTTCGGACAGTAGTTCGGAACGGCATACGTACGTGCATATTCGTTTTATAAATCTAAGTTCGGCACTTAAAATTCGGCTAACATATATGATAAATTAATAAGTATTATGTCCTTATTACGAGACTAATTTGATTTGTATATGATTTATAAGATGGAAAAAATATTTTAGCGTGATTATTTTACAAAAAGTAAACAATTTAATCGCATAAATGTATTATAAAACTTATAAATTTTTAAACAAAAATCAACACATAAAACACTGGTTAAACAACTACCAATAGAAAAATTTAATTGAATAATTGTATTTAAATATAAAGTATATACAAAATCAAACAAAAACCAATCAACAGAAATCTGGTGAGAGAGTTACCTATGGGAGTTCTAGTTCGGAAATATCATTCGGATACGTTCGCAAATCATTCGTGAGGTCCATATAATCCGGGAACTAGGTTCGGAGTTCAAATAATTCGAAAATATCATTCGGATTCGATCAGTTCAGATACGTTCGCGGATCATTAGGGAATGATTCGAAGAATTGCTAACTAGGGTCATGGGAGTAGACACGCAGTATGTCCTTTTTTTCCCTCTTGAATGGTCACTAGAAATTTGATGTTGAAGCTTTAGTACTATATCATGCTTTAGCATAATGTAAAATGAAAATACATGGCTAGCACTTAGCATTATGCCATTCAGAGTTTGTAGCTCATCATGCCTGGTGTGAATTTGATGTGCATCCCGGCTACACGTCAAACACTCGAGCTACTGTGCGCTAGTGCCTTAGTAAATATCCACAATAACTTCTCTATTTAAAACTTCTCTATTTAAAACAAACCAATATTATTCATGATGAATGAACAGTTATTCAAACATAGTAATGGGTCTACCATTTGACTAGCTAGATATATTGATGATCAAAGGATAGTGGGGTCGCATGATCATAACTCTCTGGACACTGAATTTATACATTTGCTCGTTTGATGTACGTATGAAATACTGTCATTCTTGGGATATATAATGCGTACAGATTTTAGTAGAGTGTATAGTAATTCGTAAATATGATGATTGAAGTTTGAGGATAGTAGCTAATTTACATTACAACTAATCTACCAAATATTTCGTATAGGAAAGTAGGAAACCACGTATACCAAGGGTCAGATGTCTCTTGAGGAGATGGTACCAACACTAGCCGGAAATGCACTCACCAGAATCTCGACCTCCCGGAGCTTGCGGTATGATGTTTTTGGCCGTAGGTTTGATCCTTTGGCTGGATAGGTACCAGCAATACTACTTAAAACCTCAAGATATACGGTATTTGCTTGCATATGTATGAGTATGATGCTTCCAATGTTCTTTCCTCCTAGTCCTGGATGAATTTGGAAAGATCAAACAACCCAACTTCATTTCTTGATTTAATTTAGTATAGTAGCAAATCAAGATAGTCAGGATGAATATCAAACTGCATTGATTCATGAGTGCTCATCCCCAGGTGACGACCGCACGAACATTTGATAGTGAAAGTAAGTCAACTGTTGGTCAAGACATTAAACTTCAATATTTTGATTTTTAATTTTTCATTGGCTAATGCTGATCGAAGTTTAGACCTAAATGCACACTTTCATTTATATATATTAGACTCACCCAACACAAAATTCCCAATTTTTTTCTCTTATAGGATGCGTTGTGTTGTTCCGTAACAATTGTTGTTTGGAACTTAAATATCATGAGACAGGGTTCATAAAAGAAAAAGACTATAGCTAGTTAGAAAGTAAACAGACATGAACCAGGTAGGTGAGGGATTTACATGCATTGTCCATAGGTTTGGGACCTCAAATGTAGGTGGAGGAGTAACTGAGTACATAGAGTAGTGGGGGTTTTACTTTGTTGATGGAAACTTCCATCAGTAAATAAGGAGGTTAGGAATCTGACTGATAAATAATAAATACTATTTTATCAACACACACACACACAGACCACACAGACAGAGTAGTCTAGCAGCTAAGCTCTATCTCTCTTTTCTCTGCTCTTTGACTTCAAAAAATCCATTGTTAATTAGTATATATTCTCGCTGTTGAAAAGCACAAGTCTTATTCTCAAGTTATATAGAAGAAACAAAACCAGCCTCATCCATTCATCATATAGAAAGGAAACTAACAACTCTAGCCAAAGTCTCAATCCTTCATCTGTTCATCATCATCTAAACTGAAACTAACAGAGAAACCACATAAGTTTAAGAGAGAAAGAGAGATATGGGGAGAGCACCTTGTTGTGACAAAGCAAATGTGAAGAAAGGGCCATGGTCACCAGAAGAAGATACAAAGTTGAAAGAGTATATAGAGAAGTATGGTACTGGTGGGAATTGGATTGCTTTACCACAAAAAGCTGGTGATAATTCTTAACCCTTTTCTTGAATTATCAAACAATAGTTTCAATATTTTGGTTGAGTTGTCTTTATTTTTCTTGTAGTTTTGTGGATGTTGCATTTTCATGTCTTGATACTGAAAGAGTTTTGTTTGCATCTTCCTTGTCATATATGATCAGGCTTGAAGAGATGTGGAAAGAGTTGTAGATTAAGATGGCTAAACTATCTGAGACCTAATTTAAAACATGGAGAATTCTCTGATGCTGAAGATAGAATCATTTGCAATCTCTTTGCCGCTATTGGAAGCAGGTATGTTTAGTTAGAATCATCACTATTTCAATTTCCTTATCTCTTGTCAAAATTTGTTGCTTCCATTTAACCTTAGATCATTACTACATGTACCATCTTCTGCTCAATTCCTCCAACAGTTAAAGGTCCTCAAAATATGGACACAAACCTAGAGAGCAGAGATGGAGAGTACAGTCTATTTGTGTTCTTTTAGGGAAGTTCCATGAATAAACAAATATACTAAATATAGATTATTCTTCTTCTTCAAGTAGTCATACCCATGTTTAGTACTTTCTTTGTTACCCTATTTACTGCATTTTTTATCTTCTAATGGAAACCTTTTTCATTCAAGTGTAGGTGGTCAATAATTGCTGCACAGTTACCTGGAAGAACTGATAATGATATCAAGAATTACTGGAATACCAAACTCAAGAAGAAAATCATGGGAGCAGTTACTACTACTAATAACCCATCATTATTAACTCATAGATCCAAACCACCTAACCCTAATAATTTTCTATCTTCTGCTCTTCATCAAACACCTATGTCATCATCAATATTTCATGGAGGTAATAACTCTTTTTATGACTCCACCACTCAAACTAGATCATTTATGGATCTTCTTGATGAGTCCATTAATCCAAGATCAAATCCTATGAACAATATTAATCACACCACTAGTACTTCTCTTGTTCCATCAAATTATCATTGTCAAGATCAGGGTTTACTGGGTACCATTCACAATAATCTACTTATGTTTGGGACTAGTGGTACTAATGAGCAACTAAGTTGTAGTTCTTCTGATGGAAGTTGCAGCAATCATATCAGCTATGGAAATAATAAAGAGTATGAAAATGGTAATAATCATGTCATTACTACTACTAGTAGAAATTTTGGTACTACTAAAAATGGTGAAATGATGATGGAAAATTATTACTACAATGGAGGAGAAGCTGTAGAAGAAGAAAACCAAAAGTTCATTTTTGGTAATGATCATCATGGGTTTAATGGATGGAGTACTAGTACTACTACTCATCATCAGAAGCAAAATGGGTTAATATGGGAAGATAATCATGAATTAGGGTTTGGGTCTGAGCAAATGAAGCAACTTATTGTCAGTAATAATAACAATAGCAGTGTCTTCAGCAGTGATGAAAACAAGACACAAGGTAAAGTCATGTACTTCTGACTGATTTCTGATGAGATATACTGACTGTAACTAAAATCAAGAGATTTAAATAGTAATGGGTGTATGGGTATGAAAGATATATCATTGACTGATCAGAGTTGTAATGATTCAAACAAATTTAAGATCAGAGAAAGAAAAAGAGTTTTTTTGATGAGTTTTGTTGTTGTGTGTTTTCATGACTCTTTTAACGGTACATTTTAATACTCCTTATTGCATTTGTTTTTGGGAAATATTAATGGATGATGTAATTGTACTACTGCAAAAATTCACTGCCAACATTCAGATAATAAATGTCATCTGAAGAAAAATATAAAAACTGGATTTGAATAGAAAGTTAGATAAAAACATTCAAGATAGGCTAAGGCACCAATGAGACCCTAAAAAGACAAATAAACATGAACTGTACATCTCTGCTTCACTGCTCTTGGTAGTAACATTAGTTTAAGACAGCCAATGCCATGCGTGGTGAAGGCTGTATTTGGATTTAGCGGTAATCCCAATTTTTAGCTCAAACAATAAGTTAACTAAGCATTTGATTATTCACAGATAATTCCACTCTTTCTTAAACAATGCATTCTGAAACATCGATATCACGTCGGTTGATCAACTGTTTCAATCAATGTTAGCCAATAATATGGGCGATTATTGGTCGTAGTGGGTGAAAAGAAGTATTTAAGTAATGTCCATGATTATAACATCCAAATAGAGGGATAAAATTAAGGTAGGAGGAATTAACATAAAGATGTTTACATAATGTCTCTAAAATATGCTCATTTGAGCCTTGCCAAGGAGGAAAAGCCATATTGATGTGTGAAGAACAATTTGATATTCTATGATTAATTGAGAACTATTAGTAAATTATTCCGACTAATGAAACAAAGATTCTTTGAAGATAATTGTGTTTATTGTAATCCCTCCGTTTCTTTTTAATAGACTGGTTTCTATAAATAAATGTTTCAAAAAAATAGGCTGGTTTCCTAATTGGGAAAGTCAAATGTTACTTTGATTTTTTGGGACCACTTTTCACTTAATTTCTTTTGATGACAAGTGTCATGCAGACCATTTCACTTTACTTCTTTTGATAACAAGTGTCATGGGACCATTTTACTTCATTTCTTTTATTGACAAATGTCACGAGGACCACTTTCAATGATTAGTTCTCTTAATTTTCTCTAAAAACAAAACCAGCCTATTAAAAAGGAACGGAGGAAGTAGTTAGTTATGACAGAAGATATACACATTAACATATCCTCTTGGGTAGGAGTTCAAACTAGCCGGGGCTTCAAAAAAAAAAAAGCATGCATGTATGACTTGTAGGATTCGAGGCCCATAATGAGATTATATATATTGATGTATGTATGATTGACACTGGTTTGATTATTTCTTCTTTGTTGTGTTGTTGGGCTAACTCGTTTTTGTGAAGAAAGAAACAAAATACAAACAATATTTTAGGAGGTGATGATTTCATTGACCTCTTCATAATTTTTTTGCATCATTGCATGCATCTCTCGTGATAAGATAGATTAATCAATTGACCAGCCAAAACTTCTCTCAACATCACCAATTCATGCTGTTATGAAAAAACAAAATCAAAAACTTAGGCTAAAAAAAATATTAAGCTATAGAAGTGCCTAGCATGGTCGATGCCCAAAAGACAAAAGACAGGAAAAGATATATGGGCCAACGATACATTATTGCGGTAATTTGGTTGTGTGCTTGGAAGGAGCATTAAGCAATGGCGTTCAATGGTGATTTGGTGTGCTTGTTTGTGCAAAAAGAAAGAAATTGATTGTATGTGCAAATGTTATTTGAAAGGTTTAGCAATAATAATTAAAAACAAGCACTTAAACTAATCAATTGTCAAGGAAGAGCAACGAAACATTAAAGGCGATCATGAACTTGCTTGTTATGGATGATTAACAATTTTTCAATTTCTTGGCATCTCTTGATCCGGCCTGTTGTTTCTCTTATTCATATTTAGCATTCCTTGTTTTGGTTGTAGATATTGTTGTAACATCGTTTCTATCTTTCAAAGAAGTAAGATTAGTCTCTCTCAAATCTTTTCTATCTTTCAAAGAAGTAAGATTAGTCTCTCTCAAATCTTTCAAAGAAACAATACTCTGCGTGTGAGGAATTGCCAGATCAATATACTATATCATCCCAAAGTTCATTTAAGGTTGAATTTTTAGGGTCATAACAATATATTCTCTTGACCAGAGGTGTGTTGTGCAACATTAAAACTTCGTTGCTCCTTGTGACTGTTGTTAGTTATTGAAGACTAATTATTATTTCCTAAAGTTAGCCGTGATTATTTAGGGAAGGGGTTTCCTAAAACGGCTAGAATTCTTGGTGGCCAAGTTTGTAACCTATATAAATAGGTAATTAGGCCTTGTAGGATTGTATTGTGTAGAAAACGATTAAGAGATCGGTTAGAGATTTCTTGTATATCTTTTAGGGCTAAAGCTAGGATTTCGTTGTGAGAGCATATAGGTGGGGAACAAGAGACAAGGTTATCGTCTCGGGTAATTGTTGCAGTGTAACCAAGGGTTTGCTGGGATTCACACGACGTTGTAATCGTTTTTCTTTATAGTGGATTTGAGTTGGTGCGGCTCAAAGTGGACGTAGACAATATATACAAGTTGTATGTATTGGTCGAACCACTACAAATCTTGTGTCTTGTGAGTTGATTTATCTTCTCATATTATTATAGTTTCTTGTGCTTGGTTTACTTATTATTCATCATAATATCTCAAGATCCGTTATTCCGCGGTTGTCAGTGATTCCCTAAGAAAATCCTGACAACTGGTATTAGAGCTCGGGTTAGATCTTTAGGGTTTATCGTAGTACGATTGGTGTGGGAGTTATGGGTGATAATAACGAAAGTACGATAGCTAGGGTTAAAGTTTTTAATGGGAAGACCTTTGCGTTTTGGAAGTCTCAGATGGAAGAATACCTATATGAGAAAGACATTGATGATCCATTGGGTGGAGTTGCGAAAAAGGGAGCACGCAAAGACGATGAATGGATAACTCTTGATCGCAAGTATGTAGCCGTGATCCGTAGATGTCTAACAGAGTAAGTCTACGATAACGTACAAGAGAAAACTAGTACGAAGGATCTTATGGATAAACTTGAAAATTTGTATCAAAAGTCATTAGCCTCGGGGAAGATTATGTTGTGTGAACAATTATTTAATCTGAAGTTTCAAGAAGGCGAAGCGATTTCAGCACATCTTGGGAAGTTTAAATCAATTATTTCTCAACTTTCAAAAGTTAGTATTACTTTTGATGATGAAGTTCAAGCTTTAAGGTTGTTGTCCTCATTACCAAAGAGTTGGGAGACTACAAGGACAACCATTAGCAATTCCTCAGAAAGCAAGAAGTTGAAGCTTGATGATGTGCACCAAAGGTTAATTGCTGAAGAGGAAAAAAGAATAGAACAAGTTTATGGTTCTAGTACTTCAAGATCGGCCTTAAGTTTGCAGGAAGAAGATAGAGGCAGGAGTTCAAATAGGAACAATAACAACAAATCTAAATGGAAGTCTAGAGGGAGATCTAGGGGAATATCTCAATCCCGGCCTAGAGGTGTTGTTGAGTATTGGGCGTGTAAGAAAGTAGGACACTTCAAGCGCGATTGTCCGGAAAACAAAGGTGCTAATAATGATGAAAACAAAGGTAATCAAGAAGAGGTCAACGTAGTTTCAGTTGCGGAACCAGTGAAGGTCCTTGTTGATAACAAGAAGGTGATTACGGAAGGTTTTCTACTACTCTCTAAGGACAAGCAAGATGAGTCTTGGATTATAGACTCAGGAGCTTCTTTCCATGGGACATGTGATAAGATTATTATGATCTCTTATAAAGAAGGATACTATGGCCAAGTATTATTGGGTGACGGTGAAGCATGCGACATCATTAGTTTGGGTGATGTGATCTTGAAAGTCAACAATTCGACATGGAAATTGAAGGATGTACGACACGTTCCAAATTTGAAGAAGAACTTGGTGTATGTGGGCCAAGTTTGTGATGATGATTGTGAAGTTGTGTTAACAAAACACAATTGGAAAGTGAAAAAAGGGGCTATGGTGTTAGCTCGAGGAGTTAGAGTCGGTACTCTATACCGGAATTCAGATGGAACTACTTTAGAAGTGGCTAGTAGTGGTGAAGACACTAACTTATGGCATAGAAGATTAGGGCACATGAGTTAGAAGAACATGAAGATTCTATGTTCGGGAGGATATCTACCTAAGGTGAAGTCTGTTGATATGAGTTTTTGTGAAGACTGTGTTCTTGGAAAGCAAAAACAGGTTAGCTTCAACAGAGGAGGAAGATACTTGAGAAGTGCAAAACTTGATTTGGTTCATACCGATGTATGGGGACCAATTAATGTTGCATCTCATAGTGGTTTCCATTATTATGTCACTTTTATTGATGATCACTCAAGAAAGGTGTGGCTTTACTTCATGAAGAATAAGCTCGAGGTGTATGAAGTCTTTAAGAAGTGTAAAGCTTTGGTTGAAACAGAAACTGGTCTGAAGTTGAAGTGTCTAAGGTCAGACAACGGTGGTGAGTATGACAAAATAGAATTCTTACAATTATGTGCTACAAATGGAATTTGTTTGGAGAGGACAGTTCCAAGGACGCCACAGGAGAATGGAGTAGCAGAACGTATGAATTGGACGTTGAATGCACGTGCAAGGTGCATGAGGTTGCAGTCTGGTTTTCTCGAGACCTTATGGGAACATGCAACAGAGACGGCTGCTTATCTATAATTAACAGGACACCTAGTAGTCCATTATATATGAAGATACCAGAGGAGGTTTGGACTGTAAAAAAGGTAAATCTTTCTTATTTGAAAGTTTTTGGTTGTGTTGGTTATGTTCACCTTAGTCCTGGTGAGAGGTATAAGATAGGTGCTCAAGCAAAGAAGTGTATATTCCTTGGTTATGGAATTGACGCTTTTAGGTATAAACTTTGGGACTATGAGGGTCACAAAGTTATTAGAAGTAGAGATGTCACTTTTAATGAGAATGAGCTGTACAAGGACATGAATACAACACAAGTTAAAGATGTCAGATCAAGCAACGTCGATAAAGAGTTGTATATCGATATTGATGATGTTTATGGAAGAAGTGTGGAACAAGAAGATCATGATGTTACTGATGGCGGAGAAGTACAAGTTGAAGAGACTTTTACTGCAGTGGGAGTTATTCCTACAGTTTCACAAGAAGTACGAAGATCTTCAAGAACTCCTAAACCAAACCCAAGGTATGATTTGAATTATCTATTACTTACAGATGGAGGTGAACCTGAAGATATTAAGGAAGCACTAGCGGTTAATGATTCAATCAAGTGGAAACTTGCTATGGAGGTGTTTATAGGTGAAAATGGTTTTTGCTGATTTTGGTAATTGCATGTGTGAAAGTGAGAAACAATTTAAACTCTAAACAATGTACTGCAAGGGAGTACTTTTAGATTCGATAGATCAATCTGTACAAGTCTGGCCTAAACCAATAAATGGCCATTCTAGACTTGCTTCGGTCACAAAGTGGAGGAGAAGGGTTGGTTTAGGGAGGGAAGCGAAGAGAGTGTTGAGGCCAGAATAATTCTGGAAGAGCACTGATTGATTATATCAGAAGGTGAGAGCTTTGAGAAAGCTAAAAAGAGTCGCCTTTCTGAGTGTGGTATTTTCCCTGACCCAGAACCCGTGTCTCTGGTGGAAATAGGTAAGCCTACTTATACAAGTCCAAAAAGAAACGTACTCTCGCCTCTTAAGAAAAGAAAACAGATGAGTTAAATGGGAAGAGGTGGTAACGCCTGGTATTGATGAGATTTGATGTCCCATAATGAAGGAGCGTTTCACCGTTGCTTATTTCATTTACTAACCGCCTTAATCTTATTACACTATCTTGAAACAGGAATTTGTGTCTGACGCACGCTATAGACCACCAAACCAAAACCCTAATGAGCATCCCCCAGTTTGTGTTGATGTCTCGAATGTTTTTGGAAAACATGGAGCATGTTGTCGTGGCTTGGCAAGTCAAGCTAGGGAAACTTGATAGCCTGGTGACCTTCGACGGTCGATATTTTGCATCTTGAGAGGAGGGGCAACCGTTGATCGTTGCGCGCCTTTGTTTTTGGTAGCCGCGTAGTGGTGGAGCGACTAGGTTGGCATGCCATGGTTTGGCGTGGCCAAACTTAGGTTTCGGGCCAAAGGTTCCATGTGTCATTTGGTAACCTTGGATGGCTAGGATTTACTCTTGGGATTGAAGGACAACCGTTGATTTTTGCACGCCTTCGTTTTGGTAGCCGCGTAGTGAGGGCAAACGTGGTTGCGCGGCTAGGTTGGCATGCTGTTGGCATGGCATGGTTTGGCGTGGCCAAATTAAACTTAGGTTTTTGGGCCAAAGGTTTCCATGTGTCGTCTGGTAACCTTGGATAGCTAGGATTTGCTTCTGGGATTGAAGAGCAACCGTTGATTGTTGCACGCCTTCGTTTTGGTTGCCGCGTAGTGAGGGCCAACAGGGTGGCGTGGCTAGGGTGTGTTTAGGCTTGGCATGTGGGGCCAAGGGTTCTCCTTGGGCATGGATATCTTTGGCTAGTGCGATTTTGGCTTGGAATGTGGGGCCAAGGGTTTTCCATGGGCGTGGCCAGGGCCAAGGCAATGGCGCCTGGCTTGGCATGACGTGACTAGCATAGCTAGGGACAAGGCAGAGTGCGTTTGGCATGACGCGGCTAGTTTGGCTAGGTTTGGTTTGGCTTGGCATGCGGGGCCAAGGGTTTGCCATGGGCGTATGGCGTGGCAGGGCCAAGGCAAGGGCGCTTGGCTTGGCATGACATGACTAGCATGTCTAGGGCCTAGGCTAAGGGGGTTTGGCATGGCGCGGCTAGCTCGGCTAGGTTTGGCTTGGCATGTGGGGCCAAGGGTTTTCCATGGACGTATGGCATGGCTAGGGCCAAGGTAAGGGCGTTTGGCTTGGCATGTGGGGCCAAGGGTTTTCCTTGGGCGTATGGCATGGCTAGCTTTGGCTAGGTGCGTGACCAAGATAGAGTATTGTGCCAAAGGTCGTGAGGTGACCTTAGACGGCCAAGATTTGCTCCTGGGATTGAAGGGAAACCGTTGATTGTTGCACGCCTTCACTTTGGTAGCCGTGTGGGGAAGGCCAGCATGGTTGGCGTGCTTTGGCGCGGTTGGTGTGGCTGGCATGATTTTCCATTATCACAGAAGGGCGTCTAGCATGGTTGGCATGCTTTGGCGCGGTTGGTGTGTCTGACATCATTTTCCATTGGCACAGAGGTGCGGATAGCATGGTTGGCATGATTTGGCGCAGTTGGTGTGGCTGGAATGATTTTCCATTGGCACAGAGGTGCGGATAGCATGGTTGGCATGCTTTGGCGCGGTCGGTGTGGCTGGCATGATTTGCCATTGGTACAGAGGTGCGTCTATTATGGTTGGAATGCTTTGGCGCGGTCGGTGTGGCTGACATGATTTTCCATTGGCACACGTGAGAATTAGGGTTTGGCTTGTCGTAAACCTAATTTGAAAATTATACCCCGGTAATTATTTTAGAGACACATTAAAGGTTTCAGTAAATGCTTGTTGCTTTAAATGTTGTGACATCACTGTCTGCTAGGGTTTAGTGTTTTACGATTTTTACCCTAAACTAAAAACCACCATCAACATTAAGTCCCCTGCTTAGCTCGGAACAGGTGCCTTGTTGCGAGGTATGCATATGATGGTGATAGGCAAGGACGGAATCGAGATATAAATCATTGCAAAGATGGTCAGGAGAATCCAACTAACTTTTTTGAGTGGTCAAGAGAGTTTTGGTTTCCCGTGTTGGCGGCCCTGGGTAATTTGTACTGGGAATGCAGACCGTGGAGTGGTGAGGCGAAATTTACCGGCTTGGTCTGGTCGTACATCTCCAAGGCAAAGGGGGCGCGGTCTTGGGAGGCGACGGAAGTGGACAGCTTGGATCGAGGGGCCAAGAGGTGGCGTAGTCTTGGTAATGTGAACGCGCGTGGATGATAGGGTCATGTAAGTGGAGCAGGCGGCTTGGTATAGTGTGGCCTTGACAAGACGAGACATACTCGGACGGCCAGGTGTAGTGGGGCTGTGACAATGGCATAGTGGAACGTGCAAGGGCGACTAGGCGTGATGGGGCCACAATGATGGAGCGAGGGCTTGTCCGGGGCCGTGGAAAGGTGAGGTGTTTTATTTTTGAGTCTGGTCTCTCGGCCGTGATTCCGGCATGTTCCACTTTTTCAGCATGTGTTTCTCATTCTTCCATAGTATTTACGCCTGGTGAAGTTGTGTCGTCTTCCCAATTTCCAACAAAGATTTCTTCTCGTCAGGTCCAACCTACATCATGTCGATCAGAAGCGAATCTTCCTCGAGTCAACTAGGTTCTCTAGACAAACATTCCAGACTTGATTCTCGTGACAATTCCCCTATCCGAGTCATTCGGGTTAAGAAGGTCATACCGGTATGTTCTCATTAATCAACATACGTTTCTTTATTTGCCGATTAATAATAAAAGTTTTCCTTCTGTGTAGAGGTATCCTGTTGGAGCATGTGTTACCGTCATTGATGAAGATGACTTGGCTACCCATTTTTATTCGAGCTCGATTTTTCCAGCCGCTGAAGATCTGGAAAATTCCGACTTAGGAATTTCTTACCATGAGTATCCCAATGCAGGCTTGTTGTTTGGAACCCACATGGGGTGCCTTTCTTCTAACTACCGGAACTTTAGGGGGTTCGTTGTGCGAAAATAATTCGTAACTCTTTACACAAAAATATGGAAGATATACGGCCACATTGCCACTAGGAACGTGGTACAATATTATTCGTTTTCTTTGGTTTCTATTGTGAATTTTCTCCTGCCAATGGTTGTTGAAATGGAGAATATGTCTATCCGTGCCGTCGCAAAAGTAGCTATTCAAAAGTGGGAGAACATGGTGTCTACTTGTGAATCTCTGAAGTTCAACGTTGGTTGGTTGCGACATCGTCTTGAAATTGTGAAGGTCGACATGGCTAGCATTCTTGCTGACGTGGTCCCTGCTACAAAAGCTATTCTGAAAGAGGAGAAATCCTTGGTCGTGGAGTCACAGAAGGTGGAAGAGTCAATCCGGAATTTGAAGAGCAAGACTGAGAGGTATCAAAGTCGTTTGAAGATGATGCTTTCTAGAGATTACCACCTTTTGGATGGGCTTTTCTGAGTTATGTGGTTGGGATATGTTTGAGTTTCTTTTAGAGCATTTTTTTTGTTGAAAGAACAAGAGAACTTTATTAATTTTCTTCAATCAAATGAAATAGAAACTCAATACGGTATGGAAGAAAGTGAAAATATGCCTGGCTATTCGTGTTTGTGATACGGTGGGGTGAGGCGGCGTTCAGGCGTAATATGCCTTTAGCCATTTCCCATTGATGACCACTTCCAGTTTTCCCCCATCCTCCTTAATGATTTTGTAATACGCACTGCTGTATGCTTTCATGACTATATAAGGACCTTCCTATTTTTCGGAGAATTTTGGTGCCGATGCGTCTTGCTGGAAGTGCTTAGCAGTCTTCAATACCAAGTCTCCTATTTGAAAAATTCGAGGTTTCACGGTTTTGTTGTATGCTCTGGAAACTCTGTTTCTGTATGCCCATGCGTGTTCTTCCGCTTTGGATCTCCTAGAGTCTACAGTTTCCAATTCCGCAACCATAGCACTTAAGGCTTCAGCTTCATTCCATCGAACTCCGCTTGCTTCGGCAATCCTGGCTGATGGGATTTTAATTTCCGCCGGGAGGATAGCGTCTACGCCATAAATAAGAGATTAGGGAGAGACCCCAGTGGAACTTCTTGGTGACGTCCGGTAAGCCCAAAGTGCCATGGGTAGTTTCTCATGCCATGTTCGAGGATTATCGTATACTGTCCGACTGAGGATTCGAATCAGAGTCTTGTTGGTGCTTTTATCCTGCCCGTTCCCTTGAGGGTAGTATACGGTGGATAAGACTTATTTAATCCCGTATTCCTCGAGAAACTTTCGTACTTGCCTGTTCACGAAAGGGGTGCCATTGTCGGTGATGATATGTTTAGGTATACCAAAATGGAAGATGATGTACTCCTTAGTGAATATCGTAATCGTGGTTCCGTTCGTTCCTCGTAAAGCTATAGCTTCGACCCGTTTGGTAAAGTATTCGGTTGCTGTTATTATATACTCGTGATGTTTTGAGGATGGTGGGTTGATCTTCCCAATGATGTCGAGTCCCCAGCTATGAAAGGGCCATGGACTGCTTATTGAATGAAGGGTGGTTGCTGGTACATGAATAAGGTTCCCGTGGACTTGACATTCCTTGCACCTCTGTACAAAAACAGCTGCGTCGTCCTTCATGGTCGGCCAGTAGTACTTCTCGTGTATTTGGAGAAATAACTTCCGCTTCCCTTGGTGTTCTCCTTCGTGCATCTCCTTCAGCATGATTGGGATATCTACCTCGTTCAAACATCAAAGAAGACTCCCTTCAAAGATTTTACGATATAAGATCCCTTCGTGAAATACGAACCTCTTGGACCTTTGTTTTATCTTGGATGCCTCATTCTCATTAGTGGGAAGTATCCCGTCGCGAAGGTAACTGATGTATGGCTTCTTCCAGTCCCTGGTGTGGCCAATGTTGAAAATTTCTAATTGATGCGGCGGCGCTTGACAGTTGGAACAACTTCTTTGAAGTAAACGAGCTTGGACCTCCATCTCCGGCCAATAATAGCCAAGGCATTGTAAACGACGATAGAGGGTTACCACCAATGTCTGTCCGCAGACCTCACCATGGATGCGATTGAGATGTTGTTGTGCTTCCTCTTCTTCGAGGCATCTTGACAAAGATCTGTCTGGATTTCGATGATAGAGTACCCCTCGAAGCATGAAGAAATCACGCAAAGTTTTAAGACTGAGCTTTCCTTGAGAGAGTGAACTGCTAAGCTCTTGGATAATCGGTGTTCTCCAGTCATAAACTATATCTTTTTCAGGCTGTGAAAGCCATGGTCCTTATTTTCACCGTCAGAGTTTCCTCGGGGCCTTCAAATCGCAGTTTCGATGCTAACGTTTCTAGGCAGTCAGCATGTTGGTTGCTGTCGTGCCTGATATGGGCTACTGTCGCGTCGGCGAAGTAGTTCAGTAGTTTTTGCGCTTCAGCTCTATATGGGGCTAAGGTTACATCCTTTAGTGCGTATACTCTGTTTACTTGGTTGACCAGTAGTTTAGAGTCCCCTCTTATTTCTAGACGTGTGGCTCCGGCTTGTTTAGCCAAGGACAACCCAATAAGGAAAGCTTCATACTCTGCTGAATTGTTGGTGCAGGGGAAGTCTATCTTGAAGGAGTGTGAGAAAACTTCACCAGTGGGGGATACTAGAACCACGCCAGCTCCTCCCATGTCATTGTTAGGGGTGGCAGAGCCGTCGAAAAATAATATCCAAGTTTCCTCTTGGATGAAAGAGATTTCCGGAAAGTCCCCAGGGAGGTCTTCGTATAATGTTACAACATTTTCTCCTGGAAATTCCGCCAACAAATCTTCAACTGCATGTCCTTTGATGGCCCTCGGTGAAGAACATGTTATGTCGAATTCTGACATCTGGAGGAGCCATTTAGCTGGTCTTCATATCAGAGCAGGTTTTGAGAGGAGGAACTTCACAAGATCGAATTTGGATATCATCACCACTTTATTGGATAGCAGGCAGTGCCAGAATTTCTTGATGGAGTAGACCAAGACTAGGCATGAATTTTCTTCTTTGGGATACCTGAGTTCGGCATCTCTCAAAGTCCGACTGAAATAGTATATGGGGTTATTGAATCCATTCGTCATCTTCTTGGGCGAGGAGAGCTCCGACATCAGTGTCACTGAAAGCGGTGTAGAGGTGTAGCATTCTTCCTTACATGGGTGATCTCATGACAGCCGGGGAATATAACGTTTATGGAATCTTCCGAAACGCTTCATGTTGTAATGGGGTCCAGACAAAGTTTTCTCCTTTCTTTAGTAAGGGGGTGAACGAAGCAATAAGTTAAGCTAATCCGGGTATGAAACGGCAGATGTAGTTTATTTTGCCCATGAAACTCTGGAGTTCCTTCACATTCCGCGGTGGTGGAATTGTGAGGATGGCTTGCATCTTGGTTGGGTTAACTTTGATCCCCTTAGCGGTTACTTGGAATCCTAGGAACTTGCCCGAGGAGACACCGAAAGCACACTTTAACGGATTCATTTTTAGCTTGTATTCGCGGCATATTTCGAACACCTGATGTAGAATCCCTGTGTGGGCCGCCCGAGTTTTTGACTTGACTACTATGTCATCTACTTAATCCTCAACTTTCTTATGCATCATGTCATGAAATATGGTGGTCATGGCGCGTTGGTATGTGGCGCCAGCGTTCTTCAGACCGAAGGGCATTACAGTATAGTAAAAGTTTCCGAGAGGAGTTCGAAAAGCCGTCTTGCTCACATCATTCTCGTACATCTTTATTTGGTTATAGCCGTTGTACCCGTCCATGAAAGAAAATATGCCATGTCCACTGGTGGCATCTACCAACATGTCGATGTTGGGGAGCGAAAAATCATCTTTAGGGCAATATTTATTTAGATCCCTAAAATCGACACAACACCTGATTTGACCATTCTTCTTTTTTACCAGAACTATTTTGCCAACCAGGTGGGGTGATGGATTGGTTTGATGAAACCAACCACCAATAACTTTTGAACCTCTGCCTTAATTTGTTCTTAAACATCGTGCCGGAATTGTCTTAGGGTCTGCTTGACTGGTTTGGATCCGGATATCACATGTAAGTGGTAAGTGACCAGCTTCTCTTCCAGGCCAGGCATCTCCTCGTACGTCCATGCGAACACGTCTTAATATTCCTTGAGGAGGTCTGCCAACTTTGTGCGCTCGTCTGTGTGTAGAGTCGAGCTTATGGAGATGGGTCGTGGAGATTCCTCATTCCCAATATTAACAATTTCAAGCTCGTCTGTGGTTGAATTGGTACCGTCTTGTAGTTTTTGTGGTGCGTCAGGTATCTCATCTCGTGGCTCGTCACCAGGCTGGCATTCTATTGGGCGGGGAGACTGTGTGGTAGTCTCTAATGTTAATTTCTAACAGCGGCGTTGATATACGGTTGGCATTGATATACGGTTTTCCCTTTTTCGTCGTGACCCTTAATGAAAGCCCGTCCTCGCTTGGTTGGAACCAGACCCCGGTCTTGTGGATGAAGGCGAGTGCGCCTCTCTTCTGTAGGTGTGATGTGAGGCTGAGTTTCTCCACGGGGTTGTGTAGGACTATTTCTTTCTTCAATGGTCGTCCATTTCAGCAGTGCGGTGTGGTGAGCCTTGTTGGTCGTGACTTGCGGCCCCTATCTTGGCTCAAAAATTTCCATGCCACAAATTGGCGCATAGGGAGATGATGACGTTGTGATACAAATGACTTCTCCGTTTAGCGTGGTTTTCAAGCATTGGTGGTACGTCGAAGGAATGATCCTGTTTTCGTGGAGCCATGGTCTCCCTAGTATCATGTGGTAGTCTGCCTCCTTTTCAATTACTTCGAATCTCGCTTTTGACTGGACAGGTCCTACCGATAGATCCAAATTGACGTACCCATATGTATTGGTTTGGTTACCTTCGAAATCGGTCATGGTAGTAGGTTTTCATGTAACCTCGCTTGGTCGTACTTTGGCCGTCCTGAGCGTCCTGAGGGTGACAACATTGGAGGACACTCCTGTGTCGACGAGGGCCCTTTTGAATTCCACGTTTTTGATTCAAGCTGTGATGTGTAGGGCGCGGTTATGGCCTTCCTCTGCCATCATGTCGTCGTCGGTGAACGTCATATTATTAATGGGAAAATCCTGCGTTTTTGTTGTTTCCGAGCATGGAGGAACCAAGGGCACGCTTAACGTTATCCGATTGATGGCAGTGAACGTCTTCATCCATTGATCCCTTGAAAGATGTAATAGTTCACATAAGTTTTCCACCAGCGAGACCGCTTCTTGGCTTACGAGTCTCTGATTGGTAGTGAAGCTATTGGCTTGAGAGCGATCATTCGGGACATCAGTCCCCAGCTCTGAAGTTTCCGAGGCAGGCGATCCGCTCAATCTCGACGTCATATCGATGAGGAAATATAGTATGGCATTGATTGCATCTGTCATCAGCCCCATGTTTCTGGTGTGAATCCCCTGCACCCGTACTAGGTCAATAAACCTTGGATATCCTTCGTTGGCGGTGTTGTTGGGCATTGAAACGTTGTCGTTTTCTCGAGTGGAATCTGAGGACACAGATTCAGTCCAAAGACCAACCATCCCTTCTCTTTATAGAAACGTATTCAAGGCCTGATATTAGGACCGATAGACAAATCCTCCCGTTGTGGTCGCCAATTTTTTATAGGTAAAAATGGTTTATGCTGATTTTGGTAATTGCAGGTGTGAAAGTGAGAAACAATTTAAACCCTAAACAATGTACATCAAGGGAGTAATTTTAGATTCGATAGATCAATCTGTACAAGTCCGGCCTAAACCAAGTAATGGTCGTTCCAGACTTGCTTCGGTCACAAATTGGAGGAGAAGGGTTGGTTTAGGGAGGGAAGCGAAGAGAGTGTTGAGGCCAGAATAATTCTGGAAGAGCAGTGCTTGACTTGTATCAGAAGGTGAGATCTTTGAAAAATATAACAAGAGTTTCCTTTCTGAGTGTGGTATTTTCCCTGACCCAGAACCCGTGTCTCTGGTGGAAATAGGTGAGCCTACTTATACAAGTCCAAAAAGAAACGTACTCTAGCCTCTTAAGAAAAGAAAACATATGAGTTAAATGGGAAGAGGTGGTAACGCCTGGTATTGATGGGATTTGATGGAATTGATGTCCCATAATGAAGGAGCATTTCACCGTTTCTTATTGCATTTACTAACCGCCTTAATCTTATTACACTATCTTGAAACGGGCATTTGTGTATGCCGCACACTATAGACCACCAAACCAAAACCCTAATAAGCATCCCTCAGTTTGTGTTTATGTCTCGAATGTTTTTGGAAAACATGGAGCATGGGCTTGGCAAGTCAAGCTAGGGAAACTTACTATCACTAATGGAAAAAAGCCGATTTAAGATAGTTAGAAAGTGTCGTATTACTCTCTAATACGACACTTTTAAGTTGCCGCTGAAAGTGCCATAGATTTAGTGTCTTTTTCTGGAACGACACTTTCAAGTTGACTTAAATTTACGATACTCTTAATATGTCTCTAGGTACGATACCTGAACTGCGTCGTAGATTTAATTTAATATTAAAAAGAATCAGACCTAATTGACTGATTGCAGCCATTCTGACTGGGGATGAAATAATTCTGATTCAAAAGTCAAATCACACTGAGATTCTGCTAAATTCCAAAAGTGAAGCAGCTTAATTTTGATAAATATAATTTATATTAAAAATAGAATTCAATTACAATTTTAACAACATAAAATTTTGAAGTTCAAAGAAAATCTGAAAATTTCTCCACCAAGTTAAAAATGTTCAACCTATATTTCCAATACATATTCGAAAGCTTGAAACTACCTCTTTCATTTTAGGTTGAGTTGGCTAAAGATGATAGGGATGAAGCTGATGAAGAGGAGAAAATTGAAGACTGCTACGGCTGTTGTTTCTACTGCTGCTCCTGCACCCTTGATCCCATTTGATCAGCTGTATGGTAAATTGCACTTCCAAATGATCAAATGTGGTTTGTCCCCCTTGTTGCAGCAGTAACTACTGATTGTTCTTCTCCACTTATCTTTAGGTTCCAAAAGTAAGGACCAATGATGAAGATGCTCCATAGATGCTTATTGCTCCGCCAACTATATAAATATGCATTAGTATCAGCAAGAAAACTCTCATTGGAAGACTAAATTGGAGATATATAAGGACAAGGAAATTATATTATATGAATTGAAAGCATTTGGAGATCATCGGTTTATATCACTCTACCTTAAAAAAAATCCCTTAACTTATAGAAGAGTTTTAAACATCAAATTTAATAGCATGAAAGAAAAGAGTAAGAAACTACCCGAAGCCAAAAACAGGTAGTAGTCGCAGCTGTTGTCCATACATCTATACAGAGGCAGGGTAAGAAGTACCTAAATCTGCAGTATTTGTGTCCAGAAACATTAGAATATATTGAAAAATCACAGAGAATGGTTTGGTGTTGTACCTTGCAAACAAAGAATCCTTCTATAACTTGGTCAAAATGAATCAAAGAAACATTTATTTTTACTAAATTGAACTTAATCTTCAGGAATGTGAAAACTAGAATATATGAATGGCATCACATAAATGAGATACAAACAAAAGGGAAGAAAACCAAAAGTACCAGTAACAGCATAAGCACCAACGCCCCATAATCCATCTCATTTTGTTTGCCAAGCTCTGGCACAAACGTCAAACGACGTATTAATAAAAATTAAATACCCAAAACATTTCACCCACATATTAGAATCAGCAACAACTCAATTAAAGAGTTTTACATCTATTAAGTGTAACTCATTGGCTTAGTGAGATATACTACCTCCATTTCAATCCCTCAAAATATTATCCATTAGGTTGATGTGTCTCTCTTCCAACAAAAGAATCCAAGTTCTATTAAAATCAAGGCATCTTTTAATTTATCTAAAGTATCAATGAAATTTATAAAAACCACTAAGTGGTATACCCATCAAAGGAAATGGATGGACAGTTATTTAAGAAAATTCACATTTCTTAGTAAGAACCTCATAAACCCACGAGCAAAATTAGAAGACACGCATTCTACATATACTTTTACTATGAAAAGTTAAACGTCATTTGATTCAACCAAATATTTATTATATCAAAGCACTTACATGGCTAACTCAAGTTGCCTAATTCACTCCATTCTCAATACCTACTACATGTACAACTCATGATCCTAAAATAAAGCATTGATGTATAGTGAACTAGATATAACACAGGAGATCAAACAAAATGTATAATCTAAAATTCCATTCGACTCATTGAATTGCAAGTCAGACAGAGAAGTATATAAGCCAAAATCATTTGCACTAAGGCCATAGAGTACACTGATAAGTACATGGGTTCATACAGATGGTGATAAATAGAGTTATTAAAGTTGATCACCTCATCAATTTGAGTTAAACCCACAATCCAAAAGACTGGGAATTGTTGTTTATTAATTCATGTTGAGCACCTAATCCATATGCCAAAACATTCATAAAAGTTCAATGATCGGCATCAAATCTTGGTTAACCAAATACAAATTGATAATTATAAAACCAGCTAGAACCAGTCTCATAAACGTAAGAGCGTTTTACCTTAATTATCTCACATGCAAATCATAAACAGTACAAAAGTCGAATAGCTCATGCAGAAAATAACCCCCCTTTTATTCACCAAATTTCTCTTAGACTTTTCATCAAACACATGAAAGCTGTCGCATGAAAATACATGCAAAATCGTAAATTAGAGGCTCTGATTTTTACATATATGAACACAAAATGAGAAGCACATAACAAAGAGTTAGAAATCTTAGAGGATGCAAACTGAAATTATTCTTTGGGATGGACCACTATACCGTGTCTGCTTCTCTTTGATTTATTTCAATTGAATTCATAGATCAATTCACAGCAAGAGTTGTCTTCTTACAAAAATCAAACTTCAGCCCTATAGCCAGAGTCAATTTCTACTTCCTCTCTATGTAAACATATCCGTAAATTTTTCTGCAGGCAGGTAGAGCAGTCATTGGTCATATAATCATGTACAAAACACACACACACACTGAATAACTGAAACAACCTCACTTGTTAGCAAAAACCAACCATAACATACCATGATATAAAAATCTCGGCACACCAAGACTACCACCAAGTGTGCTGGAAAAAATAGAAAAAATTGTAAAAACATAATTTCTTCTGAACCACATTATCACAAAACCAAACCTGTTGGATTCAATAATATACAAAAAATAATAGATTATTTGAAAAACCAAAATTGTTAAAAAGAACAAGAAAAATATGCAGAGAAAAATAGAAACCTTTGAAGTTTAAAGTTTCCCCGTCTAACTCTATCACTTAAATATCGCAAGAAAAATAGAAACCTTTAAATATCGCAAGAAACGCGAATAAAAATTTCGCAGAGATTAATAGAATGGGACGAACCTTTATGGCATACGCCCTAGTTCGCGGATAAAATTTCGCAAGAGGAAAATGTAAGACCTAAAGTGCGTCATATAAGGGGGTATATCTTTACATGATTCAGGGATAAGGTTATACCGCTGCTGGAACCTGAGTCATGGAGATGTTGGGGTTAGAGAAAACCTATCCGGAGGAGATATATTGGATTTCCAACTATATAAGGTTATACCCTGGTTGGACGACCGAGGGTCTCTTCTAAGGAGTTCAGAGTATGACTAAGGATCCGAGGTACACGGTTGAGCCAAGGGTGCTCGGGGCGTACGAAACTACCCTGGACATTCTTTGCAAGTCTTGGCTATGATGCACTCGGCCCAAAGAAAATCCCACTTAGGGTGCAGTCTTGTAACTATAATCCATATAGGCATAAAGGACAAGAGGCTGCGAAAACAGCTGGTTGTTGTTAAGACCGGATGGGAGGAGCTAGTCTTGTATGGTTGATGTGCCCTCCTTGAAGGGGAAACCAGGGGGAAGATAAGGGCGGCACCCTCCATTAGGGAGCTGATAAGTGTCTAAAGACGGCAATGTCATGGGGCTTTATGATCGCAAGAAAATTTAGGCCTGTCATATTGTTGCATGACAAATATTATACAAAGGAAACAAGCCATTAGAAAAAGTTAAGATGAGATTAATGGGTTTTTACATGAAAGTGTAAAGACGTCCTGCGATTTCATCGCAAGACAGCAATGTCATAAGGCTTTGTTCTTGCAAGAGAGCTTAGACTTGTCATATTGTCGCAGAGAAATCGACGAAATATGGATAAGGCAAGATCAATGGGTTTTTACATATAAATGTAAAAACGTCCTGCGATTTTGTCGCAGACACAAAAAATTGGCAAAATAAGACCTTTAACTAGGAAGGAAAAATAAGACCAACAGAATAATCCCAAACATTAACTATTTTCTTGTAAGAATGCAGGAAAGATTTGTTCATTGCAGGTAAGATAATGAGAAACAAGTATTCTTTAGGATTTCTATGAAGTATTATTCAGAATCACACAACAGGATTATTCGTAATGTCGCAGTACTATCAATAATCTCGCAAGTACTATTCGCAATAAAGTTCGCAAGAAAAGTCTTGTCCAATACAAGAAATATAATGAGGGGCAAGTATGGGATTTGATAAATAAAATATCATTTTCTTCCTAGAGAATATTCAAAATGACGGAAAAAAAATTAAATTTCAAAGTCACATAAAGATACATTGCTCGCAAGAAAGAAGAAGAAAAAGAAAACAAGAACAAAATTCAAGCTTCAGAATTAGACTTGCCAGCTTCATTATTCTTGCCAGTGTTATCAACTTCATCAGTATTCTTCTCATTATGATTAATTCGAGCTTCATCTTCTTATAGTTCTTCGCCAGCAATTGCTTCACCACCGGTATTTACTTCTTTAGTAGGACTTCTTTCTTCTTCTGTTGGGTCTTCTTGAGAGGCATTTTCTTCACCACTTACATAGATTAGATCGTCATCCATGGGGAGAGGATTTTCATCATCATATACTTCTAGAGGATCAACAGATACAGGAGGAAGAGAATTGGATATCAAAATATCATTCACAAGAACTTCATCATTAAGATGAACCTTGCGAAGGAAACCTCTATCACGATTTTTGATCTCTATATTTTTAAAATATTCAAGGTAGTCATATCTCCTCTCTTCCCGATCGTGAGATTGAACAAGATGGGCGGTGAGTTTTCCGTTTTCTTTGCGAACTTTAGCCAGTTTTTCAGTCAGGTCAGAAATGGTAGAATGAAGACTTTTTTCAGATTCTGCGAGAAACACAAATTAACAAGAAAATATTCAGGTGAAAATTTCACAAGAAATATAGCAGAAAAATTAAATAGAAAAGTTAAAAATTAAGGCAATCAAAATGACTACCTTCTTTTTGAGAAGTTAAATTTTGAATTAATGTGAAGAAACAATTCTCCCGTTGGTTCATGGCATCATCAAAATTATCCCCAACAATACCCTTCAGGCGAGATTTTATCATTTCTTCTTTCGAGAGGAGATAAGTATTTTCTTTTGCTAATAAGGAGTAAGATTCTTCTAATTGAGAATATTGATCTTGGAGTTTACTGGCCTTTAAACTTAAAGTTAACATTCCCTTGATAAGTTTATCATTCTGAACGACAGAAGATTCAGTTACTTCCTTGAGTTCGTCTTTTAATAAACGAAGAGATTGTTCTTGGTCGTTACACACTTTCTGAAGAATATTTACTTGCTGCGAGGAGATCGCCATTTTGTTTAAGAAGTTACGTTTCTCCTGAGACAAAGTTTTATTTTCATCTGATAAAGATTCCATCGCCAAGTTAGCTTGGGTTAACAAGTATGAGAGGCGAGTAACTTCGTTACTTAATTTACTTTGCCTTTGCGCTAATTGATCATTATCATTGGTAAGATTATCTATTTGATCGATAGAGTATGTATAAAGATTATCTAATCTATTACATTGATCCATCCAAGAATCTCTCTCAACATGAGCTTCTTCAGCGACAGACTCAAATTGAAATATCTTCATTAATCATTTCTGATTTAAAGCTAAATAGGCAAACCAAATATTTAAAAATAAATTGAGTACATAAAAGATGAAAATCTACTAGAACAGAAAAATTAGAGGCAGAAATAGAAGAACTATACCTTTTAACTCCTAGTTTTTATCGCGAAGATTTTTGCAATCTAGTAAAGAGTTGCGAATCTTGTGATTGAGATTATCACATTCTGAAGTTTTGGCTTGGAGACTTCTTTTTAGAGATTCAACTTCATTTTCTAAAGATGTTCGCGAAGCAGTTTGATCAGAACCAAAATATTTGATTAAAGTCTCGCATGCATCATATTTGAAAGGGTCAGTAGAAGATTTCCTGGCATCATCTAAAATGTTAGACAAAACTTTAAAAGATGCATCAACTCCTACTGATGTTTCTTTGGATGAGGGAAGAGGTACTTGATCGCTGTCATTATCGTCAAAAATAAAATTACTCTCTCACTACTCAAAATATAAAATATAGCAAGGGCAAGAAAGGATCGTTCCCACAGAGAGGTCTTGGGTTGTCAAATTGTTTCGGTTTCCTATATAAAACAGCGGAGGTTTTCTGATTTTTATAAAGTAAACAAATATAAAAGCAAAGAAAGAAATAAGCAAACAAATAGATTCAAAGATGTGAAAGCATTGGCTAAGGATTTCGTTTTCATTCACTAACAAGCTCTTGTCATAATAACTAGAATTGATATTTAATCTCTCTTTTATCAATGGCCCTAGAATACCTTGATTTCAAGAATATCCCGCTAATTCCCTCTTGTCATCAACAAACACATTAAAAGATGCGAGTATGAATTCTATCTAAGCGAACAACCTAACGTGTAAAAGCACTAATCAAGTTTAATTCCCTAGATGCATTAAGTTCTATGAAATCATGCCAATCAAAGCAATCGAACGTGTAAAAGCACTAATCTGATTTAACAAAGGTTATGGTTCACATATGATCATAAGAATATATCACTACAAACTATAATCATATTTATGCTACTTGCAATCAGGAATTATCACTTTTGCGTATAATAACCCTAATCTAGCAATAGATATGCATGTGAGTTCTACCAATTTGCAACTTGACAAAACAAACATTCAATCATACATGGCGATATTTCTAGTGAATCATAATCGATAATGTTGAGTGTAGTTGCAGAATAACCTACAACTACACCCTTAGTAGAATTAGTAAAACTTGAGAAGTTCTTGATGTTGAATGACAACTTTCTTATTAATCCTCTCAATTGATTACAAAGAAGTATCTAAATGGAACTAGAATAGTTACAACTTTCTCTATTCTCTTTCCTAAGATAATTTCTAATACTCACCAAAAGAACCTCTCGAATTTTACATTTGAACTCCTATTTATAATGAACTTTGTACAGATGTATATGTGTTGCGAAGTATCGCAACACATCTTCGTACGATTATTCTATCTTCGAAAATCTTCATACTTCCCTGTGCTTCCTCTATCTTCGTATTGTTTTGTAACTCTTTCCTCTTATATTTGTCACGATGTTCGTAAGTTAATGCCTTGTGATATTCGGTACCTACATCTTGCCTCTTCTCATGTCAATTCTGCGAAGAATAAATGATCGTGAGAACATAACCGTTACTTAGTCTTTTAGAATTTGGACACGTCTTTTGTAACCGTCCTTTTCTAGTTATTCCCTTATATAAACTCTTTTATATTCTCTTCCTTGTCTTCTTCTTATTTTCTCTTTTTAATTCTGCAATTTTGTCTTCTTATCACACTCTCCGTTACCATTTTCTCCTCCTGTTCATATCATCATGAGTTCTCCAAGGTAATTTTCTTCTATCTTCACGTTTTTCACTTGTTTTCCTCTTTGATTTCTGTATAATTTATTGTTTGATTTTGGTTTATTTCAGCAAAACTATTCCTCAGGTGGAATCTCCACCCAGAAATTCAAGCCCTAATCTTCGAAGAAGAAAATCCGAGAATCAAAAGGTAGTTAAAATACTCTGTCTTCTTTTTTGAACAATATATTGTTGCCTCAGTTTTTAATCTACATTTTGATTCAGTAGGCTGGTGAAAAAATCAATCCCAACAAGAGATCTCGAGTGATTAAACCCACACCAATAATTTCAATTGATGACTTCCTTCCTGAGATGGATAAGGAATTTCCCTCTCCTCCTCGTGAAAATACTTCTTCGCAAACTCCTGCCTCTACTCCATTACCCAGTTTTCAATTTCCCACCAATGTCAATTTATCAACACTTCTTTAAGATCAACCCTCGCAAAATACTTCTTCAACATCTTCTCTTGAAAAGCCTATCTTGACTCCTATTACTTTGAGTGCTATTGCTCCAGACAATTTACAACTTGCTCTTATTCCTTCAAATTCTTCTCCTCTTCCTCAAGAAATTCGAGATGGAATTTACTCAACTTTTCGAATATTATCTGAGGTTTTGAATAATACTGCGAAGTCTACTAATGTTCGTTCGCAATATGAGTTTTGCGAAGAACTAAATAGTTTCATCAATCATGATATTTCTACTTCACACCAATCCTTGGAAAAACAAGTTGAATTGCTTCGCCAATCTCTGAAGTCTTCAAGAGCAGAATGTGAGAATCTCCGCAAAGAGAATTATCAGCTTCAGAATGATTCTCTTGATTGTGCGATCCTTCACAAAAGGAATGATGAATTGAAAGGTATGATTACTATCTTCATATTTTCCCCTTTTGTTTACTTTTGTTCTTCATATGTTTGAAACACCCATTAAAACCCATTCCCCTTTATAGAATCCATCCAGAAATGTAAAATATTGGTACTTCGCCATGAATCATATGCAACAGAATATCAAGCCAAGCATGAAAGCCTCTTGAACCAATTCTCCCATTTATCTAATCTTTATTCGTGTGCTCTTGATAATTTTGATGCCCTTTTTCAAGAGAATACCCAACTGATTTACGACCGAAATTTTTTGAATGATGACATATCTCAACTTACTTCTTCTTTAACTAAAGTCGACTTGAGAGTAGAAACCTTATTAGAAGAGAATAAAACCTTATCAGAAGAGAAATGATCATATTTGAATACAATGATCGTTTCTTCGCAAAAATTAGATACTCTTCAGAATAAATGTTGCGATCAAGAAAATCTTCTTTCTTTGTTAAAAGGTGAACTTGAGGAATTAAAGAAGTCTTCAGATGCAGAGAGAAGTTCTTTTGCCGTTGAGAAGAAGTCCCTTATTAGTAAGAATATAATCTTAAGTACTAAGAAGAATCAACTTGAAGAAGATTATTCTGAACTAAAAAGTCTTAATACCAAACTTGCGAAGGATAAAAAATTTCTTCTTTCTAAAGATCAGAAGCTTCAATCTAGACTTAAAGGATTAGTTGGTGATGGTTTTGATAATGCGATGTATCAGATGAAGAATTGTTGTCTATCTTTAGCTCAATCTCTTATTTCTCAAAGAGAAGGTAGTCATTAAAATTTGACTGCCTCTGATGTATCTTTAAATTTTGTTATATTCGCAAATTTGACCCTTTAAATTTTGTTTTACTGAGAATCTCGAGAACAACCTTCGCAATGCTAGGAATTTGGATTAGAAGCCTCTGTTACGAGCTTCGTAAGAAAAATGCTTTGCTTTCTACTCGCTTAATCAACTCTCGTGATCGTGCTACTCGGAGATTCAACTATCTTGCTTATTCCAAAGATATCGAAGATACCAACCATCAGAAATCTATACTTCGTGAAAGTCATCTGAAAGCTCAAGTCTTTGTGAATAACATTCTCTTATTAAGAGCCTTGTATCCTGTGAAAATTACTCCTCTGAAAATATCTGACGCTGAAGTTGTTCGTGAGCCTGATAGTGATTTTGATTATGAGAGTGATGATGAAGGACTTGATGATGAAAAAGAATCTATTCCTCAAGGAGATGTTCCTGTTGTATATTCTTCAAAGGATGATATTTCGCAAAAGTCGAAAGTTGCTAATGACCCTGCTCATCTTAAAGATCCAGCACAGAGTGTTGATGAAGCATAATAATATTCTTTCTCAAATTATCATTTATTCTCTTGTTCTCCTTTCCTTTGAACTCCTTCTCTCATCTACTGTTGGTTTTCTTTTTGCAAACAATTATGCCTACTATTTTTGTTCTTTTAAGAAGTACATTTGATATTTTGCGAAGGTGATTTGACCTTTCTTGATTTGACCTTTCTTAAATTGAATGCTTTCCTTATTTGCATCATTTGATCATATGAAGAGAAATAATATAACTCAAAGAATATAGTTTAGTATCTCGTTTCCCCCTATTATTGCTCTTCATATGATTAAACATTGTTGGAAGTATTAGAATATTTGCCCTAATTCAACTTACGAAGCTTCAGCTTGTTGCGATTGTGAACAAGAAATCCTCCCTTTGAAGTATAAGAAACACGAGGTATGAAATATCCTTAAGAAGTATAAGAAGTATAAAATATCTTTAAAGAAGTATTAGAAGTATTCAATCCGTAAAGAATTATCCAATGTATGAAGAAGTATAATAATTATTCAATCTATGAAGAATTACTCAATGTATGAAGAAGTATAATAAGTACTTAACCTTCGCAAAATGAAGTATCCGTTGAAGAAGTATAATAAATATGAGACGTTCTTGAAGAATTATAAGAAGTATTCAAGTTGTGGAGAAATATTCAGTATATGAAGAAGTATAAGAAGTATGTAATTCTCGTAAAATTTAATGAATACGAACTATCTTTTTTTGATTGCGAGCAAAATCGCATCTTTTGTTATATCTTCATGAAAATTCTTCAATAGGGCTGTCTTCTTTTTTAGGACTTCATGATTTATATTCTTGTAAAAATTCTTCAATGATATTGACGGAGCTGTCTTCTTTGTCAGAACTTCATGATATATATACTCTTGTAAAAATTCTCCAATGATATTGATGGAATAATTTTCATTAATTGCTGTGGTCTTATCATGCCTTTCTAAGTAAAGGTCTTATTTTGCCACCTATTTTGTGATAATATTTTTGTATTTGCGATAATATGACAAGTTTGAACATTCTTGCGAATATACAACCTTGTGACATTATCATCTTGCGATGAAAATGAAATGGGACGTTTACACTTTCATGTAATAACCCATTGATCTCATCTTAACTTCTTTGTTATGTTTTGCGAGTTCTCTTTGTATATATATATATATATATATATATATATATATATATATATATTATTTATTTATTAGAATGCTCGCAGATATTCAGTTGTTGCACAAATATGACAAGCCTTTATGTTTTTGCAAACAAGAAGCCTCGTGACATTTGCGTCTTATAGCACGTATCATCTCCCTAATGGAGGATGCTGCCCTTTATCTTCCCCTTGGCTTCCCCTTCAAGGAAGCGTACATCGACCATACAAGGATAGCTCTTCCCATCCGGTTCTGCAAACAACCAGCTTTTGATCGCAACCTCTTATCCTTTTTGCCTATAGGGCTTATAGTTACGAGGTTGCACCCTATGGGGTATCTTTGGGCCAAATGCATCATTTGCCAAGACTTGTCAAAAATGGCAGATGTGCTTCAAGCCCACCCGGCACTCTTGACTCAACCGTGTACCTCGGCGCCTTGATCGTTTTCTGTACTTCTTGGGAAAGACAGTATGCCTCAGTCGCCCAACCTAAATCATGTTACACCGCATAATATTGCGTAATGTCGCAAGATTAGGTGAGAATCCAAGGTGTCTAACCCGGATAGGTACCCCGTTATTGGGTTGTACCCCTAAAGTTCCATGTACTCAGGTGCCTTGGTGGTGTTCCGGTGTCCCTGAGCCATGCTTATAGGTACCCCTTAAATGACGTACTTTAGGACTTTGCCTCTTACGAAATGTTGCTTCGCGAACTAGGTTGTACGCCACAAAGGTTTGCCTGTGTAATATTTCTGCGGCTTTCTTTCTTTTTTGAAAGCTGATCACAGATTGCGGTCTTTTATTCGCAAATTGCGGTCTTTTCATCGCAAGTTAATGTGTGCGTCTTTGTTTAATGAAAGTTAATCGCAATAAAAATTTTGAAATTCGTAATTTTTGCATATTTCCTGCGAGCAAACAATATTCGTAAAATTTATCATGAGTTTTATGGATAATACCTTTTAAAATACAGTCTATTCCAAGGTCTACCAAGTCTCAAACCCATGTCTCTCCTTCGGATCCATCACCGATAAGTTCCGCTTCCCACAACCTCTTTGATAACATATGGTCCATCCCATTTTGGTGCTAATTTTCCTCCATTTTCTTTCTGATATGGAGGTGTTTCTCGCATGACCAAATCACCTGGTTGATATTCACGTTCAATGACTCTCTTGTTGTATTCTCGAGCTAATCGTTCCTGATAAATCTTTATATGGTGCAACACCTTTTCTCTTTTTTCGTCCAAATCATTCAGTTCACTTAATATTACCCCTGCACTTAAATTTATTTCCCAAGCTTCTTTCTTTGTTGTCGGAATTACAACCTATGTTGGTAATACTGCTTCTACTCCATATGTTAAGCAATAAGGAGACATTCCAGTTGCCTCTCTTCTAGTTGTATTATATGCCCAGACTGCACTAGGTACTTGCTCGCACCACCCTTTGAGATGTCCTTCTAATTTCTTTTTGATTGTATCTGCGATTATTTTATTTGTTGCCTCTGCCTGTCCATTAGCTTGTGGATATAACGGAGTTGATTTCCCACATTTTATCCTAAAAGCACTTAGTAACATCTCTATATTCTGCCCTTCAAATTGTTTTCCGTTATCAGATACTAACTGTCTTTGGAACTCCGTATCGCAAATGATGTTCTCAAATATGAACGTAAAAACATCTTTATCACGAATATCTTGTCTTGCTTTTTATCTGCGAGCTTCGTGAAATAATCTGTTGCGACTATCAAATATTTCCTTTGTCCGGATCCAGGCAGAAATGGTCCAACAATATCCAACCCCCATTTCCCAAAAGTCCAGCAGCTTGTTGAAGAAGTTAATGTTTCCCCTGGTGCATGAATTCTTTTACCATGTCGTTGACCTTCCTTGCATCTTCGTACGAACAATTTTGCGTCTGTATGCATATAAGGCCAGTAATATCCTTGTATCTTTGCTCTGTACGCTAGAGATCTTCCCCCACTATGATTTCCAGCTTCTCCTCCATGTAACATCTTCAATATTTTTTCTCCTTATTCACAAGTTAAGCACCTGAGAGGTGGTCCACTGAAAGATTTTCTGTATAAAATTCCTTCTCGTAGCTCATAGTTTGTTGCACGACTCTTTAATTTATGTGCTTATAGTCTGTTCCTGGATACTTCTCCTGTTGCGAGATATGCATGAATTTCTTTTCTCCAATCTGCGATGTTATTTGGTAATTCTCTTTCTACTTCCATCGCAACTGCCTCCTCAATTTCTTCTTCTTTGTTCACCGATGGGTGTTGAATCGTCCGAATTTTTATATTTCTTGTATTAGGAGTTGTAATCATACTTGGAATGAATGCAAAAACATCTGCGAGTCGATTGTATTTCCTTGTTATATGCCTCCACTTTAATTTTGGTATCTTTGCAGATAGTTCAGCAACAAGTTTATTGTATTTCTTCAAGGAAGACTCATTTGTGGTATATTCCCCTTTAATTTGACAAATTACCAGCTGCGAATCACTTGTTATCCTTATACTTTCAAGCTTCTTTTCTATTGCGATCTTCAATGCGTGCACTACAACTTCGTACTCTGTTTCATTGTTCGTGGATTCAAATTCTAGTCTGAATGAGAATGCTGTTCTTTTTCCTTCTAGTGAGATCAACACAACTCCAATTCCATTCCCCTCACTGTTGGATGATCCGTCTACTAAAATTTCCCATCTATTTGGTTCTGTTAAGAAGTCTTTTGGATTCCCAAACTCTTATTCACCATCCATCATTTCTTCTACTGCTTCATCTTCTTCCAAAGGAAATTCTGCCAAGAAATCTGCGATGACTTGTGACTTTTGCGATGATAATACTTAGTATTTTATCTTGTAATGGTTTACTTGTGCATTCCACCTTTCTATTCTCCCTGACCTTTTGGTGTTCTTCATAACTGATTCAATTGGCACCTTGGTTACCACTTTTATCACATGTGCTTGGAAGTATATTCGTAACTTGAATGATGCATAAACCAGGGCTAAGATTAACTTCTCCATTTTAGAATAATTTCTCTATAACTGCGTTAAAAGTTTTTGATGTAGTAAATGGGCCTTTCTATTCCTACGTACGTTGCAACAGAATCGCACTTAGAGCATATGGAGTTGTTGCGAGGTATACCAATAATTCTTCGTTTTTCTCTGGTTTCTGTAATATGGATGTATTTGTGAGATATTCTTTGATTCCTTGAAAAGCTTTTTCACATTCATCAGTCCACTTGAATTTTGCTCCCTTCTTAAGTATGTTGAAAAAATGTTTGCACTTATCTGACATTCCCGAAATAAATATTCCGAGTGAAGCCAATAGTCCATTTAGCTTTTGTACTTCCTTTACTTTTGCAGGTGTTGGCATGTCACGAACTGCTTTTACTTTTTCTGGATCAACTTGTATTCCCTCCTTTGATACTATATATCCCAAGAATTTTCCAGACGCAACTCCAATTATACATTTCTCAGGATTTAATTTGATGTTGAACTTTCTCATTTGTTCAAATATTTCCTTCAAATCTTGCACATGATCTTTGGCTTCTTTGCTTTTTTATCAACATATCATCTACATATACTTCCAAAGTTTTATGTATCCACTTTGCGAACACTTTTTCAACCATTCTTTGATATGTAGCACCCACATTTCGCAAACCAAATGGCATCTTCACATAACAATACAAACCTCTTGGAGCAAAAAAGGCAGTATGTTCTTGATCTTCTTCTGCGAGTGATATTTGATTATACCGTTTATATCCATCAATTTAAGTGACTCTATCATGTCCTGCAGCTAATTCCACCATTTGTGGTATGTCTGGTAATGGAAAGCTATCTTTGGGGCAGGCTTTGTTTAGATCAGTGAAATATATACAAATTCTTATCCCTTTATTATTTTTCGAAACAATGACCATATTCGCAATCCATTCTGGGTATTTTGCTTCCCTTATGATTCCTACATCCAGCATCTTTTGTAATTCTTCTTCTATCTGTGCATGATAACTTTGTGATATCTTCCTTATTCTTTGTTTGAATGGTCTTACGTTTTTATCGATGTTCAATCTATGACACGTCACTGATGGATCAATTCTTGGTATCTCATCTACACTTCCTGCGAATATATCTTTATATTCTCGTAAGAGATCAATAGTTCTCTTTTCTTCTTCTTCATCCATCTTAGTTCCAATTCGCAAGAATAAAGGCTCCTCTTTACTTCCAATATTTACTTCTTTAGTTGGTTCAGCTGCAACATAGCTTGGACTTTTCTCCCCCATAGGTGTTGGTTCTTTGATTATTTTTGCTGGTTCCCCTTCTTTTTCTGGAATCTCACTTTGTATTCCTCTCCCTTCCTTTTCTCTTATTGTATACACTCTGAATTCTTCTTCCTTTTCTACCTCCTTCGCAAGTTTTCTACGAAACTATTTCTTTCTTGCTCTCCCCCCACACTGTTTTACTTCAATCTGATAACAAAATTTTGCACTATCAAGATCTCCTTTTATTTCCTGTATTCCATTTGGTGTAGGAAATTTGATTTTCTGATGTAATGTTAAAGCAACGCTTTGATCGCATGAATCCACGACCTTCCTATCAAGATATTATATGGAGATTCCATATCTATCACACATAAGACTATATGTGTTTCGATTTCTCCTAGCAATATTCAGTGCTATTTCCCCTTTAGATTTTGTTGTAGATTTTCCTAATCCATGAATGAGACATTTTGAATTTGTGATTTCTTCATCTTTAATTCCATCCCTTTAAGTGCATGATAGAATATGATATTAATTAACTCCTGTATCAACCAAGATTAGGTTTAATTTCCATTTTTCTATAGCTTTCTTTCTTCTCGCATGACCGGAACTTGTGATCACCAATGGTGAAGTGTGGTTCAAGTCTTCATTTGGAATTTCTCTCTTTGAAAATGTGATTTTTTGTTTTTTCCCATTCTTCTAAAGTTGTTATTTTCTCCTCCTCCATGATCTTTCTTCCTCTACAATCTCGCTTGTATATCTTTCCCTTCATGTTATTATGAAATTCATCAATCATTGTCTTTGTGATCATATTACATTCTTCCTTTTTGCAATCTCCATCCACTGACTCCATTTGATCTTCAAATTTTCCACAATTCCTTCAAATTTTGGCTATCACAATCCTCAAGTCCCTGTTTCTAGCGCCAATTATGTAGTTGCAGAATAACCTACAACTACACCCTCAGTAGAATTAGTAAAACTTGAGAAGTTCTTGATGTTGAATGACAACTTTCTTATTAATCCTCTCAATTGATTACAAAGAAGTATCTAAATGGAACTAGAATAGTTACAACTTTCTCTATTCTCTTTCCTAAGATAATTTCTAATACTCACCAAAAGAACCTCTCGAATTTTACATTTGAACTCCTATTTATAATGAAATTTGTACAATTGTATATGTGTTGCGAAGTATCGCAACACATCTTCGTACGATTATTCTATCTTCGCAAATCTTCATACTTCCCTGTACTTCCTCTATCTTCGTATTGTTTTGTAACTCTTTCCTCTTATATTTGTCACGATGTTCGTAAGTTAATGCCTTGTGATATTCGGTACCTACATTGAGACAAAACTAATATATTGAACAAGGATTCATGTTATGTGAAATCAACTTTATCCATAACCAAAAGGAAACTAGGTACTCATGCTCATAACAAGAATAAAGAGGAGTTTCATAATTCTAAACCCTAGCATACAAACGTAGAAGAAGATTATCAGATATTCGACTATAACCCTTCTTTTATACTTCTCATTCAATTCCCGTCACTATTAGCCCACTGCAAAATTGAGTCAAAGCCCATTAATAAGCCCAGTAAAACCAGGTCCAAGTCCTTTTCTGTCAACTCGGTTCAACTCACCGAGTCGACTCAGCTAGGACCGATTCCGTCTGAGTTCTGTCTATTTTTGGGTGATTCTGGCCGATTCCAGGCTCGATTTCAATCACATTCATTCCATCGCTTCGTCTGGTCCCATTCAATTATTAGCGGTACCTTATGGTTCTTTATTTGCAATCACCAGCTCCATCTGCAACTCCATTCACCTGGCATATTTTAAGCTTCAACTGCTTCACTTCATTGCAGCTGCATATTTACCACCATTGCCCTGTAAACTCCACCTACACAACTACCATAGCCTGTCATTCATTACCACCAACTGCAACTGTATTTGCAGCATCACCTGCAAAGCCATTTCAGCTGCGATGCAACAACAACACTCCCTTCTCAGCTCACCGCATAACCTAGCCATCATCTACAAATGCAGTTGCAACTCAGCTGTTAATTCTGCATCTCCCATTTGCTTCGAACCCATTCCAGCTCCAATGAATTCAGCCAAGCTCCACCTGCAATTCACAACAAGTTTAGCCTGCGACCCTGTTTCAATTACCAACTCCACAACTAATTGCAGCAGCAGCTCTTCGTTTGTGCAATCGGTTATCCCCATTCCAGCACTGCAACATAGCTCACCACCAAAACTCTTCCATAACTTCATAATTATTTCTTCCATTAGAAGCAAGCACTCATAGCAGAAGTTCAATTTTATTCTCCGAATAAATTTCATCTGTAATCCCGAACTCTACCCGCAATACAGTTCAGCTGCACAGACTAGCTCATCTTGGCCGCATACATGAATTTCCTCATCCCCCATTTCACGACAGGAACCACCAGCATCAACACCACCTAATTCGCAATTTCAGTGCCCCCATTATCTTCAAACCTTCACTGCCAATAACTGCCATTAGCACCAACTTAGTCTGCACACTGCCATTGCAGCTTCATTCTCCCTGAATTCAGCTCAACAGCTGCCAACAGTTTCAGATTGTAGCTGCAACAACATCACTCCCAGTTCATAGTTCAATCACAATTCGAGAAATTCAGCGAATACCCATTTAGGATTGTTCTTTTTCTTTCCTTGTATCCAACAGAGATAAGTTATCAAAACCAAACATAACCCTTGAACATTAGCACCATCTACTCCAAATGAACCATTACCAGCTTCCCATTCTATGTAAGATGCTAATCCATATCAAACCCTTGACTATCTTCAAATTCTCTCCCAACTGAACTCATACAACTCCAGATGCAACACAGAGTTTCTTCTCAACTCCCTTTGTGGATTCCTGGTTACCAGAAGCAACTTATCTTCGAATTTAATCGGAACCCATACCTTGACTGCTCCCTTATCAATACTACAACCCCATCTCATTCGTTACTCGACCGCCACAAAGCTTTAACCGCCACTTTATCTCGTTCTTCACAATATTGCCAACGACATCCCTCAACACTGATGAGCTTCATTACCATCTGGTGGAGACCCTAGCTTTTCATTCTTCTCAGGTACAAGCAACAACAGCAGCCAAGCTAATCTGAACATGAAATTGTTAGGAACAGGTGGTTCCGGCCTTAAAGCAAACATATCGTGTGCATTTTGCTGTTGGTTCAGAGGCAAAGTCCCTCTTGATTTTTATGACCATTAAATCACCTACCCTGCGACAGTAATTCATACACATTAAACCCATTCTTGATTCAGCTCATAACAACCCTCATCAAATTCAGCTAATAGCAACTCCAACTTTATTCGAGCATCAAATTCCTCCATCTCAGTTCATCCTCTGCATTTTTACCACAAACCCATTAACCTCTATGCTTCCCTGAACTCTAACAAGAACTATTAATCCTCTCCATTCACTAACCTCCTCATCTTCTCGACATCACAGTGGCTTGATACACCACCAATTAAACATCCATCAGATTCTCATCTCAGACTCAGTTTAATCAGTACACCAAATCATCTTTCATGTTTTCACAGTCAATCATTTCTTTCTCTCGATTTCATGGTTAAAATATCTCCAATCCTACCTCCCTCTTCTTTCTCTGCTTTTTAGACAAGCACAGCCGCACTTCACTCAGGAACAAATGATTGAGAATTTGAGAATTGATTTCACACGGTTCTAGGGTATAGAAATGATTGGGCCGGATATTTTCACCCAGTAACTTCAATAAGGACAACCCCGCAAGTATATGGCTTGTCGGTTCCGAATAACTGACAACCTAATTCTCTGTTCAGCTGTCAGTTCTAGCAGACTGACCTCTTGCACAATCTAGACTGCCCCAAATATCGCCTGTGAATTGACCTTCTCGCTCCTTACACTCCAAATGAACGTTTTCTCCTTCTTTTGCTTCGAATGACTCCAAAGCACCTAATACACTCAAACTCACACATAAGATACATAATTCACACGAAAAATAGCAAAGAAAGCATAAATACTAAATATAAAATAAGGTGTTTTAGACACCTATCAGGTACAGAGGGTGAATTGGTAATGATGGCGAGTTGGAGATTTGGGTCATTTGCGATGGTTGCATCACCAAAAGGTGGAGTATCCGGAAAAGTAACAGTTGGAAGTGAAATAGGAGAAGAAGAAGATTTGTTTATAACAGTTTTGGGAGTCTCATCCATTGGAGGATTAATGGCATTGGGGGTGTTGATAATGATATTCTCGCAAATAAGGTATGGAGGTTCTATCTGCAAAGTAGTGAAAACAGGTTTTGAAGATGAAAATTTGGGGATAGTAATATCAATCTCAAGAGCCTTGACTTTGCGATGCTTCTTGCGAGGTTTAACAATATTTTCATCACCCTACGAGTAATAATATAGATAAGAAACAGAGGCAACAATATTATTATTAAGAAAACAAATATTTCTTCCTACCTTATGACTCGCAGACTTCCTTTTCTTATCAACAAGTTTTTGTTGTGAATCTTCGAGAAAGTTAGGGTTTTGATTGACAAACTGGGTGTTGGGTGTAGTTCCACTGAAAAGAAAACATAGTATGGGAGTTATATAGAATCAAGCGAAAAAGATCAAATAAAGCGAATAAATATGATTTAGACGAGGAAAATCGAGTTTAATAATGACAAAAGGACATACACCTTGAATATTCCATGAAGCAGCAGCAGGTGAATTTGCAGAAGTTGAAGAAGAAAGAAAAAATTTGCAGAGAATGAAGAATTGAAAAAGACGAAGAAGTAAAGGAAGAAAAAATACTACTTTGATAGATTCTCTCTTTTATAGAAAAAAGGATGGTAACCGGGTAATAAAAGGTTAACCGGTAAAAAAAGGAATATTCGACACGTGTAGGTGGTGACACTTAATTTACGGAATTTTGTTGACCCTAGAAGATAAAGCGATGAATGACTGCGGCATTTTATTTCTCATGATCTTTCCTCCCTCGCAGAAAAGACATGAGAAGAGGCAAGATGTAGGATCAGAATATCGCCACAACAACACTCCTGCGAGATTTACAGCGATATTTCTGCGAGTTCTTCAACAACACTTTGTGAGTGTCACAAGATAAATTAAAGAGTGACGTAATAGCTGACGAATGAAGAAAAACGAGAAGAGCATGATTGCCCTGCAATGGGAACGACACTTATGAGAATGGACATTATAACTGCTGCGATAATATCGCGGGTCAGATCCGAAATTAAAGGACAACTTAGCTGTCATCCACTATGTAACTATCCTATATAAAGAGACCCAGTAGATTCAGAAAGAGATGATGTATTTTTAAGTGTTGAGAAAGTCTTGAGGAGAGAGAAAATTCAAGAGAGTGGTTGTATTCTTGATTTCTACCATTTCTTGTAAACATTTCTGAGAATCAAATGATAAAGTGTTGTTTTTAATCTTCAAATATGTCTTAATTACAGTAAATTCTTATCAAGGGTGTAGTGTAGGATTTCCTGCAACTACAATACATGAGACCCTTTTTTATGGTTTGATAGAATCGTTAGTTTGATAAAAGACTTTTAACGACCCTATAAAGTTATACATAGAGTCGTTCTGTAAGGACCCGCAAGCTCGTCAGCGCTTTTTAACTAGTCACGAGATAACTAGGCCATTATTGACATGATTAATTTGAGACGAACGTTAATTAATAGAAATTAATCTAACAACGATCTAGTTACGAAACTAGTACCGCTAGATAGATCTCGGAAAGTTACCTTGAATGGACTGCTCGAACGTGTCATTCGAATACCGGACGATCGGGATATCGTTAGATAAGTATGAAGGGAAAAATAGTGATTTTATTTTAAACCGACCTGGCAGACCTTATCATTTTCTGGGTGCCTTTATCATTTTTTTATTGGCCTTATCACCACAAATGTGTCGAAGAGAAATTCATTTTCTCTTTTCTTCCTTCTCTCTTCATTATTATATCCTTCTGCTTCTTCTGTTCTTCTTCGTTTTTCTTCTCTTTCGAATTCAATTCAAAGGATTTAGTTAAATCTCGTGAGTAGTTATTAGGAAAAATTGTTAACTTAGTTGGTTAGAGACGAAGGTGTTGGTGGTGTGTTTATTTGAGCACGGGAAGATGATAATAGGGTTGTTGCTGTTAATTGGAGTTGGGTTTTTAGTTTGAGATGGAGAAATCAAGAGGAGATAGTGAATCAGTTGAGAACCTGGATGATTGATAGAGGTGGTGTTGATTAGGGTTGATGTTTCAGAATCGAGGAAAAAGGTAAATTAGAGAATTCAATTCAGAGTTTCTTTATTTAATTCTGTCTTATGTGAAATTAATTTATAGTTTTATCTTATAGAGTTGGGTTTGTCTTTAATTGAAGTTTAGATGGAAGTATTAGGTTTAATTTTGATTTCAGGGGTTCTTTTAGTAATTGGAACTTAGAGTCTCTGAACTTGGAGGGATTAGTTACATTGCTTTGTTGTCTATGAAATTAAGAAGTCAAAGTTCTATGTTGAGTTACATGGGATGAAGATGAGAAAAATAATAGAGTTGTGAATGTGGTGTTGATATTTGTTTATGTATAGATGGGTTTGCTTCAAATCGAAAAGAATGAAGTGCAGTTGTTGATGAAGTTGAATATGAGCATTTGGTGGTGATCTTTGCTGAAATGGCAGTGGTACTGGTTGTGTTATTCCTAGTGGAGTTGATATTGAACTGTTAGAGAAACTTTTAAATTACAGGAATCATGAAGAAGCTGATGGTGTGGTATACACTGTGGTTGAAGCTGAGTTTAGTCAAATTGATAATGAAGAAGATGTACAAGGAAATAGTACCTGTTGAGATGATACAAGGATTGAATTTTTGGAATTGGTATTGAAGTGAATTAGAGGGACATTGTTGTTATTCTGCTCAATGGCTTGTATTGGTGGTTTATGTAGCAGCAATGGTGCAGATGAAGTTTTGTTAAAAAGGAATGACAAATGTGACCTGAGCATTGTAGAAATCGGGGGTTCGCCTAGCACGGGTCGAGTGCCGGTCTATTTCGTTTGTCCATAATTGTTATGGGGCGAGGTCCATGTTCTCATCCGTTCGTGGATGTTTAATGTACACATGGGTCTGGCAGAGATAATTTCTTACTAGTTCATTAGTAAGAGGGCCCACTCTGCAAAGAAGAAAGAGATGTTTTGAAGTCGCCACCTGACTAAAGGGAGTCAGGACCCTTTTAACTAGTTTGAATTCTTTTGAGGAAAACAAAACCTAGTTATGACTTGCATATTTATGGTATGCTATCAGAGAGTCTGGGTAAGGAGATTCTAGTACGGGATGGGAAGGTGTTAGGCACCCATCAGCCGCCCAATCATAAGATTGGCCTCTACTTCATGATTAAAGGGGAAAAGTTTATAATTTACTTTTATCAATGCTTATGTGCAGGATTTTAATACCGAAATTTATTAGAAATTGAGAAAAGATTCTTATGCATCAATTATTTAGAATATAGAATTAATGCAAACTTTAATATTATATATATATATATATATATAATGGACATATTTATTATGGGTCTAATGTAGGAGGGAATTCCGCTTTAAACCCACACTTTGACTTATCCCACTTGGAAAATTAATAATAAAGCATAATTATTTTTATGTAATGTAAAGAGTAGCTGCGGTGTTACTACGAAATGGAAAACCATTCTGTTCCCGTATGACTACATGATTACCGAAGAGATAGGAAATTAATATACCTGAACTATGATATTGAAACTTGAAGGATTCTTAGGATGATTTGTTGCTTTCGTCAAGTATGCATAAAGTAATTAAAGTACCAGCAATTTAATGCTAATCCTTTAAAAACTGAAAGACAATACTTGATTTGATATTACTAAGCGAAGGAAAAATAAAGGAGAAAGTGTTTGAATGCGAGAAATTATTATTGAGTCTCTTTCGAAGTGTTTTCGTCTAAAATGAAGTCTCTGGAGTGTTTTTCGTTGTTTTTGAATGAGAAATTCGATCTCTATTTATAGGGAAAAAAATCTCAATTCTCCGTCAATTTCGGGCTGCTTTGTTGAAAAAAAAGGCCGTAAATCGTCCTTTTTTCCTTCGCATGCAGCCGCCTTCGTCCTTTTCTTCCTTCTTCATTTTCCTTCGTTGCTTTTCAATTGTATGCGACAATTAAAAATCTGATTATGACATGTGGGTCCATTTGGCTGCATTCACTTGTATTGTTACTATTCAAAAATACTGTTACTGTTCACCGGTGTTACTGTTCACCGGTGTTACTGTTCACCGCACCAAGAACATGATTTATGTGAAATTAGTCTCCTACCCAAGCTCCATATCATCCCTAAGAACCTAGTGATGAATTCAAAATCCAAAATCATTGTCGATCAAAATCCATCATCATCGTGATCATCATGATGACCACCATTAAGAACACCCATGTTCTTCATGTTCTTCATGAGGAAGAAAGAGAGGTTCCCTTAGTAAAAAATCGGGTGCCTTTAGTATTTCCCTGGAACTTGACTGCTTTGACTTTTAGTCTTATGAGATTTTGTTTTGCTCATAACGTCTTCATACAAACTCAGAATGATTCCATTCTTTCGCCATTGGATTCGTATTTTCTTCCTCTATATCATGATAGCGAGAATTCCCAGGTTTGGAAGGATAATGAAATGGGTAGGAGCTGTGCTTGTGGGCTTGAGAGCTTGTGGGCTTGATTGGTAGAGCTTGTGGGCTTGATTGGTTGAGCTTATGGGCTTGATTGGTAGAGCTTGTGGGCTTGAGAGCTTGTGGGCTTGATTGGTTGAACTTATGGGCTTGATTTAAAGGATATGAAAATCCTTAATGGCTCCACAAAGAAATTTCTCTTGTATCCGGCTTCGAAGTATAAGAATGATATTTTCTATGGAAGGTGCGGAAATGGGGTGTCAACAAGCATGTTGTTGGTATTGCAGATGATGACTGTGGTTAAGTTTTAGTGGTGGTTGTTCCTGCGATGAAGTGTGTGTGTTGTATTGGAGTGGTGGTAGTACAACTACAGTTTAAGGAGTTGGAGTTTAGTGAATGATATAGGAAATAAATGGAACTGTCAGTGATGGTGATCATCTGTTGGTGAACCTAAGAAGATAGTGATGATGTGAATGTGGTAGAAAGGATTACAAGGACCGGATGAATGAACTGGGGTTGAGTTAAGACGAGTATGTAAGTTTTTGAATGATGTTGTGTTGTGTTGATGGGTTGAAGATGTAGTGTTGGTCTGAAGTAAAGGGAATTAGATTGCAATAGTTAGTGTGTGTTTTAGATAAGAAATTGTTATGCTATAATTGTATTGTTAGAGTTCATGTTAGTGATAATAATTATATGAATGTTTGTATCATGAAGTTTAGATTCATTAGTCATCCCAGTCTGTAGTACTAGAATATCGCCACAACGATATTCTCATGATAAGAACAACACTTTCACGAGAAGGTCAAATATTCCTATAAGTATAAATGACATTATTCACGAGAGTGTCGTGAGGATTCTTCAACAACATTTGGCGAGCGTCACGGGGAAGCATCATGGTAGTTGACGATTGAAGAGACATGTTATGAGAGTGTTGTTTCACGAGGATTACAAAAGTTGTCGAAGATTAATATTACAAATACCACGATGAGATCGCAGAATATACCCGAAAGAAGGGGAAAACTTAGCTGTCACCCACTATGTAATTTCCTATATAAAGGGTTCAAGTAAGTCCAGATGAGGATGATGTATTTTTTAGAGCTGAGAAAATCTTGAGGAGAGAGAAACTCAGAAAAAGAAAGTTGTAATTCTGAGTTTGAATATTTTCTGTAAACATTTCTGAGATCTAAATAATAAATGTGTCATTTAATTCTTCAATCTTCAACTAGTTTCACTTAGATTTTTATTGGATCTTAATAGGGGTGTAGTGTGGGAAATCCTGCTATTACATTTTGGCGCCGACTAAGGGGACTCAAGATCCAAAATCTCTAATTACAATTTGAAGATCTGGAGAAATTGAAGAAATGGATGGAAGAAGGAGAAGAAATACATCAGAACCACCAACAATAGTGAGAAGAAGTAAAAGACTTGCAGGTGAAGAAATAAGTGTATTAGGAGAATCTTCAAGGATGAGAACTAGGAGGAATAGAACAAGGAATGAAAGGGAAAATTCAATTCAACAACCAAACCAATCAACATCGGTACAAAATGGAAGAGTGGATTATGATAGAGTAAGCGTGCATACATGGAGATCAGATTCAATGAGAGAAGAAACAAATCGACAATTAAGAGAAGAAAATGGAGTAGGAAGAAATCAGGAGGTAGAAGAAGGGTCGATTCATCAAGATGAAGATGAAACAGCAGAGGAATTATGGCAAAGAATACAAGAAGAAAGAAGGTTAGAGGCGGTGGAACTTGCAAATTTAACAAGACAAAATCATGAGTTGAAAATGGAGAACTTAAGGTTACAAAGAAGAAGATCAAGAAGTACAACTAGATCAAGTTCAAGGTCACTTAGAGAAATACCAAGGCGAAATTCCCTCATAAGAAATGATGGAGAAAATGTACAAGAAGAAACGCAAAATCCAAATAGAGGGCAATGCCATGGAGAAGAGAGAGTAAATAATGATTATAACAATCCAAAGGGGGAAACTTTAAATGGAAGAAGAAATATTGAAAATCAAAGAAATGAAGATAATCAAGATGGTGAAGAAAATCACGAAGAAGGTAGAAGAATATTACATGGACACGAGCACGTCAAAAATCAAAGAATTATTGAGAATGAAATAGAGAGACATTATGCTGAACATGCACGTCTAGCTTGCGAGAGAGAAAGACTGAGGGCAGAAATGGAAGAACAGGAGTTTCAAGAGGCAATAAGGAAAAACAATCATGATAATCGAGAAAGAAGACTACACAAAATCGTGAAAATGGCAATATTCGGGAAGAATATGACAGAATACAGAGAAGGATAGAAAGACAACAAAGAGAATTGGTGAGAAATGAAGAAGTTGGTGGAGAAGAAATTAGGAGACAAAATCAACTGCGAATTTTAGATAGAAATGAAGAGGAAAATCGCAGGAAAAGAGAAAGTGCGTTAAAAAGACCAATAGAACAAAGCCCAACTGCAAATGAGCAAATTTTGAGGGAATTAGCAGAAATGAGAGGGATGATAAATAATAGAAGAGAAGGTGGAAGAAGGCAACTTGATGAAGCAATCGAAGAAGCAGATAAAACTCCCTTCACACAGGAAGTACAACTAAGAGGAATTCCTCCAAAATGCAATTTGCCAAACACTAAACAAGTATTTTCGATGGGACTACTTGTGCTATTCAACATGTTAAAGCTTATGTTAGGTGTATGCTGCAGTAGGAGAATCATGATGCTGTTTTATGCAAGTACTTTGCATCCAGTTTGACTGGCGAGGCACTAAAATGGTTTGAGGGATTGCCGAAAAATACTATTACTTCTTTTGATCACTTACAAGCTACATTTTTGGGTGCATACATAAGAAATAACTCTTCATGACCATGTATCGAAGATGTGTTTGGATTAAAACAGAGAATTGGCGAGAGTCTAAAACATCTAACCATAAGATGGAAGAAAATGTGTAGTGAGATGGCGGGAAGAGTAGATGAGAGATATCTTATTTTATTTTATCCTTTATTAATGCAATGTTTGCGACCAATTTGCTCTACATACAAATTTTCAGAATCAAAAACACCATCACCATGACTGAACTAAGAGAACTACAAGAAGAGTACATTTCTTTGGAAGAAAAACAAAGCGAAATGGAGTCATACCCAATTGCAAACACCAGTTCTGTAGTGGCTAATGGAAGTTTGCTTCCCAAAATGATTAATAATGTGGCGAGCACCTCGCAAGTTCAAGCAGAGAAAGTGGAGAATAATGACAAACAAAATCTAGTGGTTATGGGAAGTCATGATCAAGAAGAATTTGAAAGAGAGAAGAATTATTACAATCGTGGAGGAAATAGTCAAATCCAAAGGCTTGACCAACCCCAAGAAATTTATGGTGGACAAAATAATTTCAGAAATCAGGGGAGCATAAGAACCATATGGGAGGAGATTAAGATGCCACCCTTGAATGATAGTGTAGAAAAAATCTGGGAAGATATCATTTTAATGGAAAATATACCCTCGCCATGGAACATGGGGAAGGAACCACATCCTAACACTCGTAATCAAGAATTTTGTCCTTATCATCATTTTCATGGGCATTCGATAAATAATTGCAGAAATTTAAAAAGAATAATCTTAAAAATGATCGATCAGGGGAAGCTAAATCATTTTCTAAAAGGGCATCAACAATCGCAACAATTTCCACCACCACCAGACGATCGCAGAATGACTAATGTAAAAGGAGCAGAAACTTTTGTTATAGAGGTTGGAACTAAAGCAAAGAATTTATTTTGTAATTCTATTGTGCATTCTTTCAGAACCATCGAAGATTTCCACGATAATGTCTTAAGTAGAGTCTTTGCCAGAGATATGGATGGAAAAGAAATAATGAATATAGCGAGAATCTCGCCATTAGATGAGTGGCAGAAACAAATCCTTTCTTTTACAGCACAATAAATACCAGAGCCTGGCGAGTTGCATGATAACCCATTGGTGGTAAGGTTGGAAATAAAACTAGAACAAGCAGAAGAAGAAGAAAAAGAAGGTAAAGAAAACAATAACGAAATGGAAGAGTCTTGGGCCATTGATAGAATCCTAATTGATACTGGAAGTTCCGTAGATATCCTGTTCTACCACACCTACAGAACCATGGGTGGGAAAGATGAAGATTTGATACCATCGACATACATAATTTATTGTTTTAATGGAACTGCCAACAAGCCTAAAGGGGAGATCACAATGAGAATTCCGTTAAGAGGAATGATTTCCAATATTTTATTCTGTGTTGTCGATATTGAATCACCATATAACGCCTTGATTGGTCGACCTTGGTTACACAGGATATTGGGTGTTGCATCTACCTTTCATCAGTGCATTAAATTCCCTCATCCAAATGGTGTTGGAGTAATTAAAGGAGATTGGGGAGAAAGTAAGAAATGTTATGAGATAGATATCAAATCTTGTGAAGAAAGAGCAGGGAAGAACAACAATTGGAAATACAGAATTAAGCAACAACAGAGAAGTGACAAATTAATGGTTGATTCAATAGAAAAGCATGAAGAAGTAACTAACGAGTCCCTCGCAGATATCAAGCAAATAATAAAACGCATCAAAGGTACAAGTATAAAAAGCATAAAAGGAATAAATGACAAGCAACTTGTGGGAAAACACTAAGTAAAAGAACAGATGATAAGGAAGATGATAAGAATGAAGTGATAGAAAGATGAAATATGACGAGCAGATCGCTAGAAGTGGAAAGGTAAAGTTGTTTTTTCTGTTTGAGTGAAGAAAATGAAATTGAAAAGTTGAAAGAAATTATTGAGATTTGAAACTCGCAAGAAATTTTAAGAAACGCGAATATAATTTCGCAGAGATTAAGAGAACGGGACAAACCTGTATGGCGTGCACCTTAGTTCGCGAATACAATTTCGTAAGAGGAAAATGTAAGACCTACAAGCACGTCATAAAGGGGGTATCTCTTTATATGATTCAGGGATAAGGTTATACCGCTACTGGAACCTGAGTCATACAGATGTAGGGGTTAAAGAAAACCTATCCGGGAGAGAGATCTTGGATTTCCGACTTTATAAGGTTATACCTGGTTGGACGACTGAGAGTCTCTTCCAAGAAGTGCAGAGTATGATCAAGGCGCCGAGGTACACGGTTTAGCCAAGGATGCCCGGGACGGATGAACCTACCCTGGCCATCTTTGGTAAGTCTTGGCTACAATGCACTTGGCATGAATAAAACCCCACCTAGGGTGCAGTCTTGTAACTATAAGCCATATATGCATAAATGACAAGAGGCTGCGAAAATAACTGGTTGTTGGTAAATCTGGATGGGAGGAGCTAGTCTTGTATGGCCGATGTGACCTCCTTGAAGGGGCAACCAGGGGGAAGATAAGGGCGGCACCCTCCATTAGGGAGCTGATAAGTGTCTTAAGATGGCAATGTCATGGGGCTCTAAGATCGCAAGATCATTTAGGCCTATCATATTATCGCGTAAATTATACAGAGGCAAAAATCCATAAGAGAAAAAAGTTAAGATGAGGTCAAGGGGTTTTTACATGAAAATGTGAAGACGTCCTGCGATTTCATCGCACGACGGCAATGTCACGAGGCTTTGTTTTCGCGAGAAAACTTAGGCTCGTCATATTGTCGCAATACAATAAAGAAATGCAGATAAGACAAGATCAATGGGTCAATACATGAAAATGTAAAGACGTCATGCGATCTTGTCGCGGAGAGAATACTATGGCAAAGTAAGACCTTTAAGTAGGAAGGCATGATAAGATCATAAGATCGCAAAAATATCAAGGTTTGCGACAATATCGCAGAAATTATGAAATTCGCCAAAATATTCGTTTATTAACTTTCTCATATTTCAGATGAATAATAGAAGCAAGTATGGGAGTGAATAGAATGATAAAGATTATTATTCATCACCATATGAGAAATTTATATGGATATTAAAGCGCAGATAATTAGTAGATGCAAACTATATTGACCAAGTTATATTTGCAAAAAAGAGGATGTTCTTTCATTCATACAGATAAAGGAGAAAAGAAGTTTACACATTAAATTGAAGAAAGTTGCAGCAAATTGAAGAAACTCGCGATTGATTACATAAAAGAAAGAAGTCAGACAGATACATTGTTTCATTTATCAACATTGTTATTTTTATCAGATTCTTCTTTTTCACCGGATTTCTCTGCTTCATTATCTTTGAGGGGTTCTTCATCATCGCCAGAATTTGTTTCTTCGTCATTATGCTCTTCTTCACTTTCATCAAAATCTTCATCAGAATCAGAGACACCAAGATCTGGAATTATTTATGGTATTGCATTTGCAAGATCAGGATACAAAGAATGAGGAATTCCATGGTCATCACAAACCTGCTTAGTGGTATCATTGCGAGTGATGAGGAGAGATCTATTAAAATTTGCAGAAGTAATCTCAAATTGAGCTTTCAATCGCGAGTATTTATCGTTGCGAGCAGTAAGATCGTTCGGGAGTTGGTGATTAATATCTTCTAGTTCTCTCATCCTTACACGACATCTATCTTCAGAATCTGCGAGAATAAGGCACCGTTAAGATGGAAGTTTAAAAAAAAAAAAGTTAATAGAATAGAGTGGTTAACAACCTTCTTTCTCAGAAATCAAGTCCCTAATTAAGGCCGATTGATCAGCATGAAGACTAGCATCTATACCTAAATTATTCCTAGCATTATCAAGAACCTGTGCTGCCCAAGAAAACTCATCATCGCTAGTGATAAGAAGGCGAGAATGAACTTGAGTTTCTCTTGCAAGAAGATCTTTATTTTCGCAGAAGAGTTTATCTCTTTCCATTTGAACTTCGAGAAGAATTTTATGGATATCTGCTAGAGTTTCGCTGCCATTTCTAATTGCTTGATCTTTTCGTCAACAAGATCACTATTTCTACTTCTTAATCCATTGATCACTTCTTTTGATTCATGATAAAGACGCTTAAATTTATTAGATAATCCTAAAGTGTGTCTACGTGTTCAATGGTCGGAGATTAAACTTAAATTTAAGTTCCTCTATAGAGAGGGATTTAATTTGTTCGTCAAAACAAAATTACTTAAGGAGTTATTAAGGAGAGCAAGAAGAGTATTATCATCTACAGGTTCGGGAAAGGTTTGAAGGAACGTAGCCTCGTCGTTAGACCATAAACATCTCGAAAAAATGATTGCTTGGATAAGCTATATAAAAGAAAAATAAAAAATCTAAAAGAAAGAAAAAGTAAATCATACCATAAAGTTGTTTGTTGGCATTGTTAAGATCCAAAATCTTCTGTTTATCAACTGAAGCTTCAGTTTCCAATAGTTTATTTTTCTCGCGAAGCTCAGCAATGTTAGCCTCTAGTTTCTCTTTATCTTGGCAAAGGTTAACAACCTTTTTCTTAAATGAAGCACATTTATTATCTAAATCGATAGCAGCAAAGAAAAGAAGCTCTCCCAACCTCGCAATGAGAGTTTTATAAGTACAAAAAATTTGACGAGAAAAATCTGGCGAATTAAGAAACAATTAAGAAAACATACCAAAATACCAAGTGCATTTAAGAAGCTTGGAGTTAGAGTTCCAGAAATTCCACGAAGAGAATTATTATTAGATAAGATTGGAGCATCGCACACTTTGACGAGCTCTTGAGCTAGCCCATTAAGAGTCTCATCACCATACTCATTCGCAGTTCCACGAGAAGAATCGCCAAAAAGCATGGACAGTTGGGCCATGGAAGAATCAGAGGGATAAGAATTTTTCACAGAGGGAACTTCTCTGATATCGTCAAATTCTTCGATAAATTCATTATTAGATTTATTAATTGAATCCAATTGGGTATGTTGAGAAGAATAATGCTGAGTTTTATTCTTCTTCAAAGGAGGATCGCTGGGTTCTTTATCACGAGGGGAAGAGCGTCTTCCTTCACTTGAAACAGTAGATTTCCCTTTACGATTAGTTGAAGGTTTCTCCTTAGGTTTTGTCTCTAAAGGTGGTGATTCTTCAATTACCTACAAACACAGATAAAGATAAGAAATAGGGGCAACAATATATTGTTAATTGATAAAGGAATATTTCTTACTTCATCTGTGAAAGATCTAAGAGCTAGAAGAGTGTTGGGTTTCCTATATTTCTGGTAATTAAGCTTCATTTTGGCAACCTACAAGATAACGGAAAAGTTAGCGAGAGTGTGAAGAAAAAAATAATAATAGCATAAGAAGATGAGAGAATATACATCGGAAGACCTATCGAGCCGTTGAAAGTCCATGGTTCATAGTGAGAGAGATTCGCAGAAGTTGGAGAGACTTAGGATATATAAGGACCTTTAAGGCATAAGGGAAAAATAAATCACTTATCGTCATTAGAATGACGAGGGCCATCATTTTTATTGGTATGAAAATCAATATCTTGCATAAGAGCATTTTCATTAGTGACCTTCTTTTTATGCAAACGGACACCCCAACAGGTACTATCCCTTACCATGGGGAGTAACTGGTAATTTCGAAAGAAGTTATCTACAGTATACTTTGGAGGGATAATCAGAATATGTTTATATTTAAGACTTTTGTGTTCTTCGGAATATTGGGATCCTTTGCCAAAGACCACGAGAGGCATATTCCAGTAATAATCTAATACAATCCCCGCCAAGTTGATACACCGCTCGTGAAAGTCTCTTATCAGAAATTATTTGGTAAAAGAGTGGAAGTTCAGGGTTGTAGAGAGGAAGTGGAAGACGTGACTTCAAGTTGGCCTAATGAAACTATAATTTTTTCACGAGAACACGGAAGTTAGAAAATAATTCAAGAGAAAGAACAGATTTGGGACTTTGATCTGGGATTAAAGATAAGTCAAATCCTTGATTTTTAAGTTTTTCTTGCATCAAATTGAAAGCAATAAGATTTTTAGCACCAGCAGCAACCATTTTGAGAGAATGGAAATGAAAGGAGATTGAAAAAATGGCGAAAGATAGTAGATGCGTGATTTGCGGGAAAGCAATGAAATTTGCAGAGAAGAAGAAGGAAAGAGAATGAGAAGAAACAAAAAGAGAATAATGAGAGAAGGTATTTATAGCAGAAGAAGTTTCTCGAGAAAATAAATATAGTTAATACAATGAAAGGACGTGAATGGTCAAATTACAGCGGTTTAAGATGACGTGTCTAAAAATATATGGATGATAAAATTATATGAAGACAGCTGGTGAAAGGTTTAGAGACGTGTCAGAATAAATATGGAGGTGAAAAGATAGGAGATTACGGAAATTTATTCTCACGATCTTTTCTTCTTCGCAGAAAAGAGGTGAGAAGAGGCAAGATGTAGTACTAGAATATCGCCACAACGATATTCTCATGATAAGAACAACACTTTCACGAGAAGGTCAAATATTCCTATAAGTATAAATGACATTATTCACGAGAGTGTCGTGAGGATTCTTCAGCAACATTTGGCGAGCATCACAGGGAAGCATCATGGTAGTTGACGATTGAAGAGACATGTTATGAGAGTGTTGTTTCACGAGGATTACAAAAGTTGGCGAAAATTAATATTAAAAATACCACGATGAGATCGCAGAATATACCCGAAAGAAGGGGAAAACTTAGCTGTCACCCACTATGTAATTTCCTATATAAAGGGTTCAAGTAAGTCCATATGAGGATGATGTATTTTTTAGAGCTGAGAAAATCTTGAGGAGAGAGAAACTCCAGAAAAGAAAGTTGTAATTCTGAGTTTGAATATTTTCTGTAAACATTTCTGAGATCTAAATAATAAATGTGTCGTTTAATTCTTCAATCTTCAACTAGTTTCACTTAGATTTTTATTGGATCTTAATAGGGGTGTAGTGTGGGAAATCCTGCTACTACACAGTCAGTTTAGCTGACTCAATTTGTTAACCTGACTTAGTGTATCTGACTGAGTTGAATCGGTTCGACTCAGAACTGGCTCAGTGAGCCAAAACCAGACGTGTCCAGTTGACCATTGACTTTACTTTGACCAGGACCGGACTTTAGACTTGACCTGACCTTGACCATTGACTTGGAGTGTTGACTTGACCCTGACGTTTTGTTTAGTTGACCTTGTTAGATTGGACGTTGATTCGTTGACCGTCAGTTGACCCAGATGGACTAGGCCTTAGATTAAGGGGATAGTTTGTTGGGCTTGGGCATAGGGCCATGTTTTCTTAGTTCGATACTTTGGACCACTTGTGGTCTGAATTAACCTTTGATTCCTTCTACAAAGTTGTAGATATTCATAAGACATATCTAATGGACTATATAACCAATCTAATTGGATTAGTAACACTTTGTATGCTAAAGATAGATAACGGAAATGTGTAGAACCATTAGATAGTTCACTTAGCTTATAACTAGAGTATTGTATGAGTTTGTGTTATGAGCCTTGTATGAGCCTTTTGGCTAATCTTTAGAGTGCTTGTGTGATTAACAGTTAAATATTTATTAACAATGAGTGATCTAAAGAATGAACCAATGGATTGTGGATCTCAAGGTATGCGAGGCTTGTCATCAAAAGAGGTGGGAATCGATAAAGAACTCTCTTGTATTAATTATTGTTTTACAAATCAATCTTTGTGTTGTGAAATTCATGCATATATTTGTGTGCTTGGTGTGGTATGAGATGTGTGCCGGCACAATATCAGTATTCTATGGATAGGGCGATACACCACAATATTATTATGGCTAGGGCGATATACCGCAATATTATTATGGCTAGGGCGACACACCGCAATATTATTCTTCCTTTATATATATTCAGTGTTCTATGGCTAGGGCGATACACCGCAATATTATTATGGCTAGGGCGATGCACCAAAATATTATTCTTCCCTTATGTGCGGCAACACACAATATCATACATGGATGTTTACTGTTATTTATGAATGTCTTTGAATAAGTTTCTACGTTACGTTTTATTGTCTTTCCTTGTATTACTGAATTTCGATAAAACCTGAATTGTCTTCGAATCATATTAATGATTACTTGAGAGCTAGTTGTTATTTCTACTGGGAACCCCTTTTAGGGATGATGTGCTCACCCATTCCCATTTTCAGTTTCAGAGACAGATCAGAGTTGCGCAGCGAAAGTTTCGTGGCGTTGAGTCTTCTACTATGTTTATTATGTTGTATATTCTATATGCCAACTGAATTACTATTGTATATGTAAAATTTGAGAGGAGTTCTTGTTTATATGTATTTCAGAGCGGGGCTAGTTTTTGGGTTAAGTTTTGTAGCAAATTTCTTAATTGAATGCTTAAGTGAATGATTCAGATTCTTAGTGCCTCTTTACTTATTTAATTTCTTGTATTAGTCAGCTGCTAGCTTTGGGGGCGCTTCAAAGTTGGTATCAGAGCTCACTATTATATCTTGTATGGGAATCAATAAGAATAGCCAGTGCCAGATAGTGAACTAGATTAGTTTAGAACTGGGTTGGGTTTGTGAGATAAATCTTAATCACTAAAAGCGATCAAAAACTAAAATAATTTTTGAATTATTGATTAATTTGTTCAATATGTTGATTGTTTTCTTCTTGTTTTGCGTGTATGTATCTATGAAGTAAAAATTATAGGCTGAAACCAATTTTGGTATAAGTTAGAAATTTCAATAGATAACGAGAAATTAGTTAGTCTCAATTGATTGATACTTAAATAATCTTGCACTGGAGAATAGTGAGGTTTGAAATTCTGGTGTGTTTGTGTTGTCTTTGTTCGTGGGAAACCATCGTCGGGTCTTGCTAACCTGGACATGCCAACTACAAGCTTGGATTACCATTCATATTACGAAGACTTGCTTCTATTAGTGATCTGTTAGATCCCAAATTTTGTTTAGAAACTAATAAAGTATCTTTTCCCATAATTAGAACCATTGATCTATTAAATTAGAAATGAATTTAAATTGTAAAAGTAATTAAGATAATAGTTCGACCATTAGTGTTAATAATAATAAATGATAATAGGATCACTAATAATCATAACAAAAGTAATACTAACACTTATCAAAAAGTATTGTAATGAACTTTATCTAATTAAAATCTCATTAGCAAATATTTAATGATTAAAATAATAATTAGGGTCAAGTAGCTACACAAAATTGTTAATAATTATTTATGGTCCGATTTTGCAAATTAAATAAAATTGGAAATACATTCTTTTGCATTGAAATCTAATAGATAATATAAGATTTATTAACTTTTTTAAACTATTTTTAGGCTAAAATGAAAAAGTGAAAGTAACACTTTTCTTGAAACGGAGGGAGTATAAGATTTATTAAATTAAACCTAAGAATGTACAGATATATTGTGTAAAATAAAAGACTAAATTTCTTGGTAATCTTATACCCAAATTATTATTTTTAGTTCGATAACTGATTTAGTAAATTATTAAAATTAAATAATATGAAGAAATAATAATAGTGTTTGGATGCCTAGTACAATATTAGACCTGAAGGAAAATAATTTGTATATTAATAGGATACTTTACATTGATAGGAAAATCTAATAACTTCTATGATACACTAAAATTTTATACAGACTCAAATTGAAAATAAAATTAAAATACCAACGCTAGAATTTAATAAGATATATACAGTATACAAACTCGATATGAATAATTAAAACCAGTTATAGTAATCTTTATGTGTATGTAAAATCATACTTAGAAAATTAAGACTTAGCGTACCAATAGAACTATCAACAAACGAATAACGATAATAATAAAGAAATAGTGAATGGTAACACTTCTGATAAAAGTATTTCATTAAATATATTAATAACATATTTAAAGTAAATAATATTTGGAAAATTTAGATATTGTATATCAGTAAAAATTAAAATATCAGATAATATAGATTTACGTGAAATACAATTTGGATTAGTTATATAGATAAGTATATAACAAATATGGAACTATGACAAATTGATAGAATACTAAATTTTAAACTATAAATTTTGGTGCGAAGAGCTTAGACGTGCATATCCGTCAGAATCAAATTTATCGTAGTGAGTTTAGAGACAATCATATTATGAAATAGAAAATTAGTCTTTTGAACTTAGAGCTACAAATTATAGATTCTAGTTGTAGAAAGCCACACAGGGTGTGTTTCATTTCTTGTTGTTTTGAACTCATGCATTTTATAATGAGTTGTTTTCTTTCGTGCGTTTGTAAGTATGAGCAATGCTTGCATTTGGTTGAGAGATAGTATTTCTATAAAAGGTGCGGAGTTTTGGATACTAGAAGGACGGTTCTATTTTCAAGGAAGAAAATGTTATAAGGTGGGGAGAATGTAAGGACCCTCAAGCTCGTCAACGCTTTTAGACCAGTCACGAGACAACAAAGCCGTTATTGACCCGATTAATTTGAGACGAACGTTAATTAATAGAAATTAATCTAACAACGATCTAGTTACGAAACTAGTACCGCTAGATAGATCTCGGAAAGTTACGCGGAATGGACTGCTCGAACGTGTCATTCGAATACCGGATGATCGGGATATCATTAGATAAGTATGAAGGGAGAAATAGTGATTTTATTTTAAACCGACCTGGAAGCCCTTATCAGTTTCTGGGTGCCTTTATCATTTTTTTGTTGGCCTTATCACCACAAACGTGTCGAAGAGAAATTCATTTTCTCTTTTCTTCCTTCTCTCTTCTTTCTTATCTCCTTTTGCTTCTTCTGTTCTTCTTCTCTGTCGAATTCAATTCAAAGGATTGAGTTAAATCTCGTGAGTAGTTATTAGGAAAACTTGTTAACTTAGTTGGTTAGAGACGAAGGTGTTGGTGGTGTGTTTATTTGAGCACGGAAAGATGATGATAGGGTTGTTTCTTTTAATTGGAGTTATGTTTTTAGTTTGAGATGGAGAAATCAAGAGGAGATAGTGAATCAATTGAGAAACTGGATGATTGATAGAGGTGGTGTTGATTAGGGTTGATGTTTCAGAATCAAGGAAAAAGGTAAATTAGAGAATTCAATTCATAGTTTCTTTATTTAATTTTTTCTTGTGTGAAATTAATTTATAGTTTGATTTATAGAGTTGGGTTTGTCTTTAATTGAAGTTTAGATGAAAGTATTAGGTTTAATTTTGATTTCAGGGGTTCTTTTAGTAATTGGAACTTAGAGTCTCTGAACTTGGAGGGATTAGTTACATTGCTTTGTTGTCTATGAAATTAAGAAGTCAAAGTTCTATGTTGAATTACAAGGGATGAAGATGAAAATAAATAATAGAGTTGTGAATGTGGTGTTGAAATTTGTTTATGTATAGATGGGTTTGCTTCAAATCGAAAAGAATGAAGTGCAGTTGTTGATGAAGTTGAATATGAGCAGTTGGTGGTGATCTTTCTTTGAAATGGCGTTAGTACTTGGTTGTGTTATTCCTAGTGGTGTTGATACTGAACTGTTAGAGAAACTTTTGAATTATAGGAATCATCAAAAAGCTGATGGTGTGGTATACACTGTGGTTGAAGCTGAGTTTAGTCAAATTGATAATGAAGAAGATGTACAAGGAAATAGTACCTGTTGAGATGATACATGGATTGAATTTTTGGAATTGGGATTGAAGTGAATTAGATGGACATTGTTGTTATTATTCTCAATGGCTTGTATTGGTTGTTTATGTAGTAGCAATGGTGCAGATGAAGTTGTGTTAAAAAGGAATAAAAAATGTGACATGAGCATGGTGTTGGTATTGCAGATGATGATTGTGATTTAGTTATAGTGGTTGTTATTCCTGAGATGAAGTGTGTGTGCTATATTGGAGTGGTGGTAGTACAACTACAGTTTAATAAGTTGGAGTTTAGTGAATGATATAGGAAATAAATGGAACTGTCAGTGATGGTGATCATTTGTTGGTGAACCTAAGAAGATAGTGATGCTGTGAATGTGGTAGAAAGGATTACAAGGACCGGATGAATAAACTGGGGTTGAGTTAAGACGAGTATGTAAGTTTTTGAATGATGTTGTGCTGTGTTGATGGGTTGAATAAGTAGTGATGGTATGAAGTAAAAGGAATTAGATTGCACTAGTTAGTGTGTGTTTTAGATAAGAAATTGTTATGATAGAATTGTATTATTAAAGTTCATGTTAGTGATAATAATTGTATGAATGTTTGTATCATGAAGTTTAGATTCATTAGTCATCCCAGTCAGTTTAGCTGACCCAATTTGTTAACCTGACTTAGTGTATCTGACTGAGTTGAATCGGTTCGACTCAGAACTGGCTCAGTGAGCCAAAACCAGACGTGTCCAGTTGACCATTGACTTTAATTTGACCAGGACCGGACTTTAAACTTGACCTGACCTTGACCATTGACTTGACCCTGACATTTTGTTTGGTTGACCTTGTTAGATTAGACGTTGACTCGTTGACCGTTGTTGACCGTCAGTTGACCCAGATGGACCAGGCCTTAGATTAAGGGGATAGTTTGTTGGGCTTGGGCATAGGGCCATGTTTTCTTAGTTCGATACTTTGGACCACTTGTGGTCCGAATTAACCTTTGATTCCTTCTACAAAGTTGTAGATATTCATAAGACATATCTAATGGACTATAGAACCAATCTAATTGGATTAGTAAACCTTTGTCTGCTAAAGATAGATAACGGATATGTGTAGAACCATTATATAGTTCACTTAGCTTATAACTAGAGTATTGTATGAGTTTGTGTTATGAGCCTTGTATGAGCCTTTTGGCTAATCTTTAGAGTGCTTATGTGATTAACAGTTAAATCTTTATTAACAACGAGCGATCTAAAGAACGAACCAAGGTATTATGGATCTCAAGGTATGCGAGGCTTGTCATCAAAAGAGGTGGGAATCAATAACGAACTCTCTTGTATTAATTATTGTTTTACAAATCAATCTCTGTGTTGTGAAATTCATGCATATCTTTGTGTGCTTGGTGTGGTATGAGATATGTGCCGGCACAATATCAGTATTCTATGGCTAGGGCGATACACCACAATATTATTATGGATAGGGCGATACACCGCAATATTATTATGTCTAGGGCGATACACCGCAATATTATTCTTCCTTTATATATATTCAGTATTCTATGGCTAGGGCGATACACCGTTGTAGATGGGGATAAACGATATGCTGGTTTTTGCGGAATTGAGGACGAACGTACGGAGGAGATTTCTTGAACCGAGCGAAATGTTTAACCTCACATAGATACACCGCTATGAAGGGGGTGCTTTAAGTTCGAGCGACCAATCAGTAGTACTCCGGCCTAAACCAAGACAATGGCCGCTCCAGAGTAAATTCGGTCACAAGAGAGGATGGGTTGATCTGTCGTTCGAATGTTTTAGAACTCTTTGAATCTTGTCCCTTCAATCAGGATTCAGAGACATTATATAATGCCGGAATTGAAAACACCATGATCCCATGAAGTGTGACAGTTGATGGAGTGAATGAGTGGAGAGATGGAAATAGTGCTTGAAACCAGTTGCGCCCATCATGCAGATACTTGGTTGATTTTCCACCCACTACTTCACTGACTCACTCAACTGATTGCACGACTTGCTCACATTTCATCGTGTGTTTGAACACACGTGCCGTAGACCGCCAAACCAAAACCCTAGTTGATATCCCCCCCAAGTGAGACGATTGATGTCTCGTGGTTAATTAAGTCAGTTGCTGATTTCATGACTTCGTGGGACTATGAGTCCACGTATTTGCTGAGTTAAACATGATTTTGTAGAATATTTTGCAACTCATGAATCGAACGTGTCTGCTGAGACATTGATAGGATCTTCACGTTGAGGAGAGCGCGTGTTGCTCGCTAATTTTAATATTTATAGTTTTTTGAGTAAATATTGCTCATCTGAGTAAGTGTTGCTTGTTTGATGAATTATTGGTAGCGTGACCAAAATAAAATATTAATTAAAGCTCTGGTAGGTGAACCGAGCATAATTAATAAGAATACCGATCATGAGATCAGTGTGAAATTATTAGTGTTTGAATCTGGAATCAGGATCCTTGGATTCAGAAACCCTAATTTGATCAATTGATGACCAATTGATGGTTTATTTGAAATTAAACATAGAATGAAGGAGAACCAACTTCATGGGATCGTGGATCGACCATGAAATTCTCATATTCTCACGTGATAAAAATCCAAGACCTCTTTGAAGAGTTGATGAGTTGTTGAAAGGGTGATTAAATGCTGGTTTAATCATTTACTGAATTACTGCTGGGTTCAGCATTAGGTGATAAAACCTAATTAATTATTAAAATATAAGGGACCGACCAGGGGGTTATGAAACCGGCCCTGGGTGGTCACGGGATCAGATGATGATCGCTCCGTCAAATTCTGAAATTATTTGGAGAGTTATTGGACCTAATACGTGCTATTGTGCAAATTAGGTCAGATTGTGAGAAACACGTGGGACTGGCTCATTGCGAGCCAAAAAAACAACCTTGGTCGGTCAAGGTAACGTGATTTCATCATTGAGACGTCCGTGTCTCAGTTCTGAGAATTTTGATATTTTCGGGTGCACGTTTGAGCGACCATTTGAGAAAATATGACAAAATTAAGGTTTTCTGATAAAACCATCAAAACTTCATCGGATGAAGGAAAATAATGAAAAGTGAAGGAATTATGAAGAGGTGAGGGACCGACCAAGGGGTCATGAAACCGGCCCTGGGTGGTCAAGGGATCAAATGTTGATCGTTTGAGCACTCCCCATATTGGTTGAAACCCTAATTAGCGTCCTTTGGTAGAATCAACATAGATTTCTCATACGGACTCGGATTTTGTTGATCCGCCCCTCCATTCCGTACGGAAAAGAATTTCTCTCTCCCAACGCGGGAATATTTAGGTTTTAACCTCTTTCGGGAGGTGAAAACAGCCAGATAATAAAACTCAGGAAAAATTCAAGGGGTCGGTCCCATAGCATTTTTCCTAATATGATAAAACGAAGGAGTTTTGTTGAAATCAAGGAGTTTCCATCAGATGAGGGAAACATAAAAAATCATAAATAATAAAATAAGGGACGTGTGAGCATGTGGGACCAGATTGGATCATGACTGGCCGACCAAGGCCCGGTCCCGTGTGCTTTCCCTATTTTATGCATCATTTCATGATTTGAAGGAATTTTCATAATTTGAAGGAAATATCATGAAATCAAGGAATTTTCATGGGATTATGAAAACATGAAAAATATGCTAATAAAAGAGTGGGACGTGTGAGCCATCTAGGGTTTGGCCGACCGGCCATGGCCCGTGCACACGGGTTCCCTAATTTTTATTATTTTTCATGGGACGAAGGAAATATCATGAGATTAAGGAGTTTTCATGAAATTAGGGAAATAATAATAAAATAATGAGGAATCATGAAGTGTGGGATGGCTGGAACCAAGGCATGGCCGGTTGGCCAATGGTCACGCCCCATCACATTTTCCTTAATTTTATATTATTTCCTCTGCGCGAAGGAAGCACCATGATATTGAGGAGTTTCCTCAAAACAAAGGATATTCGTTCAAATGAAAGGTTTTTCATAAACTCAGAGAAAACAACAAAAATATGAAACTGGTGTGGGATTGACCACGACACGGTCGGCTGGTCAGTGAGCCCAAGCTCCCAGCGCCTTGGTCAATTTTTATTTATTTGTTATTTTTCATCATATTTTGCATAGGTTCATCGTTTAATCGTATTTTGAAATACCCGTTCGTGCGATGGTTATTAATGTATCATTGTTGAATAAACTTGCACCATTTGAGACAGAGCTTGCTCAAGCGGTAGCTCTGATGCCCATGCGTCCAATATTTATTACTAATCCATGGACTTCTGCTGGGAAGAACCATGGTTTGCGTAATGAAATATCTGCGAAAATATTCGAATATTTTCAGAATTAAATGGATGAATCCAAGAATTTAGGTTTGAGACAGGGCTTGCTCAAAGTGGTAGCTCTCGATGCCCGTCGTCAATATTTATTACTAATTCATGGACTTCTGCTGGGAAGAACCATGGTTTGCGTAATGAGATATCTGCGAAAATATTTGAATATTTTTGAAATTCTCATGGATGAATCCCGAATTTAGGTTTGAGACAGGGGCTTGCTCAAAGGAGCTCTGATGCCCGTACGTCCAATATTTATTACTAATCCATGGACTTCTGCTGGGAAGAACCATGGTTTGCGTAATGAGATATCAATGAGATATCTGCGAAAATATTTTAATATTTTCAGAAATTCTGCCGATGAATCCAAGAATTTAGGAATAATTAATTTATGACTTTATACTAGCAGAGTAAGTTGTTCGGGAGTTGTTCATCCCGTGATAGAAATAATTACCGAAGTGCTCAGTACTCATGAGACATGCCGTTGTCCAGCTGTGAGACTACATATCTATATGCACTCTGAGAGAAAGTATTCTTCATCAGAGGATTCGATGAGAGACCCGTGTCTCAATGTTCACGTCTGATTGCTGAATCAAAGTTCATATAATTATGAGTTTACGATTTTAGCCTTAGTCGAAAATCCACCATCTACAACCGCAATCTTATGATGGCTAGGGAGATGTACCACAATATTATTCTCCCCTTATGTGCGGCAACACACATCTCATACAAGGATATTTACTGTTATTTATGAATGTCTTTGAAGAAGTTTCTACGCGTTTTATTGTCTTTCCTTGTATTACTGAATTTCGATAAAACCTGCATTGTCTTTGAATCATATTAATGATTACTTGAAAGCTAGTCATTATTTCTACTGGGCACCCCTTTTAGGGATGATGTGCTCACCCATTCCCACTTTCAGTTTCAGAGACATATCAGAGTTTCACAGCAGAAGTTTCGTGGCGTTGAGTCTTCTACTATGTTTATTATGTTGTATATTCTATATGCCAACTGAATTACTATTGTATATGTAAAATTTGAGAGGAGTTCTTGTTTATATGTATTTCAGAGTGGGGCTAGTTTTTGGGTTAAGTTTTGTAGTATATTTCTTAATTGAATGCTTAAGTGAATGATTCAGATTCTTAGTGCCTCTTTACTTAGTTAATTTATTATATTAGTCACGAGTTGGAGCAGCTAGCTTTGGGGGCGACTAAACTAAATTACACGTTCGTTTGTTAATCCAAGATTAACATTCCCATGAAGCATCCAAAATACATTCTAATCAAGATGATTATAACATTCACATTAATTGGGAAAGAATAAATAAAAAAATGCATCCTTAATTTCCAAAACATGCAGGAGACCATTATATTTGGAGTACAAGGGTCATTTTTCTTTATGAATACTTACCTAACGACTCAAGTTGATGAGGTCAGTGTCGTTACCTTGAATTGCTTAAATGTAAACGACCCTAATTTAAAAAAAAAAAGGTTTATAATGATAAGTTGATAACACAAGATAAAACACATTGTATTCGTTAAGGATTAGTGATAATACAAACATCCAAGTATTCATGCATTGTACTTCAAAAAAAAAAAAAAAAATCTTTCCACATTTAGTCGCACATGTGAACGTGTTAAAGAATTATACTTGGTGTTCCTTCCAAACTATTCCACATGTTCATTCCATACTCGTACTGGTTTGTCCACTCCTTGGTCTAGTCTCCCCAATCACCATAGATTACCCAAGGTAAAGGACATTCTTCGAAAATCTTCAAACCTATGTAATGGTTTTTATTGACATGTGCCATTACAATTCTTCTTTTCTTTATCACCGCATCACACCTAGTTCTTAAGGGTACGTACGTACATACACGACGCTTTGGGGAAGCCTTTACTGAATACAATTACCACACAAGTGAATGTGTCCGCTAAAAGTTGACCACCAAAAGGCATTTGCATCCCAAACTTATAACCGGCCTTCTTCGACCCCTTCCTCCATTTCACGTCTGAAACAAACTCCCTAACCTTCAATTCCCTATCTTTTTGATATCCTTCCATGAGCATTGTCAAATAGAGTTGTTTGTCCTCAACTAGTTTTTCCGCCATTTTTTTCCTTGCATATTCGATTTGGATGAGATTAAGTTCGTCGGCCTTTTCGAAATGCCTTAATTATTCCGTTGCAACATGGTAACCACAATTCCCATCCCCATCAACGTCGTCGGTGGATATAAGGTGATCTAAGATGATGTAAGGAAGTTGGTCGGTATATTCTTTGTATAAAGTGTAAGCAACATGATGTGGTATTCCTTGCGAATCCCTAGGTGGCTTAGGATTACCCTTCATTCCTCTTATCGTCACCATACCACTAGTTTGGCTTTGCTGGGTATCGACCGCATGCTCAACAATATCCATATCTTCATTTTCTTTCTTTTTCGACCGACCTCGTATCTTAGGAATGAAAGACTTTTCGTACTCATCATATTCCTCCTGGACATGCTCATGATGTGATCGGTCTCTATCGCAACCCTTGTCATTGTTAACAGTTTCTCTAAATGATATTTTAGTTGTTGGTCTTCCGGGTGGATTTTTTTTTATTGGCTCTTCTTCAAACCCCAAGCTTTTACGGGCGGGCGGCCACAAGTTAGCAACCAAAATGTGTTTTCCTGCACAAATCATTTTTTGGTATTTTTCGTAGATGTACTTGCCAATCTCCAAGTCTCCAAATTCTTCATCGGCTAAACCCGTGGTCTTTGGGATGAATGAAAGTTATATATATAACCAATGCCGACTCTACATGCAGTTAATGTAGAATTTCAAAATCAAAGATATGTTTGATTCCTAGGAGCAGTTATTGCCATTTTTTGAAAATAAGTCACGGTTTTATTCAAAAACAAGTAGTCGTTGAGTACATTTTGATATAAATAGAGATCTATCTCATCCAAACTTAATCACCCATCACTTTCAATCATCCTAAATCAGTCACCCATCACTTTCAAACACTAAAAATGGCTCCAACTCCGTTCACTAACCTAGAAGATGTTGATATTGTCAGAGCACACGCCACTCTCATAAAGCACTCTGTTGAGGAAGCGCAATGGGTGACCAGTAACGAAGACCCAACAAGAGGGCCTTACCTTGGGCATGATCAAAAAACCAATGCTTGGTTGGAACATGTGTTTAAGGTTTTTAAATCATTAAGAGAAAATCGTAATAGGAGGACGCTCCCGTAGATAAGGGAAAGGTACGCTTATTTATACAATGACTGCGTATTGCTGAGAAACGAATTGAAAGATCATAAGGACACTATGCCAAACGAAGACCGCATGAGTAGAGTAAGTTTGTGAATCAATATGTCATTTATCACAAAATATTAATTTGGTTATGATTATTCAACAACACTAACTTATTAAAATGATTGTTTTTCCAGTATTCTTTGGGTCGGACCCAATACGAATTAAGGTACGACCATGAGTTTTTGCATGAGGACTGCTACACTCTCTTGGAGGAAGTTGAATGGAAATTCTCCCAATATAATTAATCTCGTATACATTTTCTAGCGCAATGTATTGAATTATTTTATATCTTTTCCTTATATTTTATTTCATACTACATGTACGTTTTTTTCAATTCAATAATACTAGTTCAACCATAAATATTCCAAACAAGGGTCGTCAACCAATCTTTTGCAGGTTGCCGACACCTAATAGAATCGTCAACCAAAATTGTGCAGATTAAAGACTTTTGTGACAGAAATACGAGCATTATATAAGTGTCATCAATCTGCTAAACGTTAATTGCCGACACATTAAGATTATTTGACGACTCTCAACATAAACTAACAACTCCGGACTAAAATATGCACGCCATTCTGCCAAGTTTTCTTCAAAAGTTGTTCAGTTCTATATGTCCAACCTGACGACGTAATATAGAGACTCTAAGAGTCGTTTAGCATATAAATGTAAAATATTAATGACTCAAGATACTACTAGCATTTATTGGGGAATGGAACTCTACCAAATGTGGTTGAGGCAGTTGGCTCATTCAATTCTATAAATATAGACCCATATCTCACCTCTTCCTTACCAACACTATAATTATCAACATTCTATTCTCATTCTCATTTATTCATCATCCAAGAGGAAAAAATAGAAACACAATGACTCCCTACACTTCCGAAGAGAATTGTTCCATTACAAGAGCTTGGATAACAGTCACAAACCACTTTGAAAGTCTACACAAAGACTTTGATGAAATGTCGGATACTTGGTGGAACCGCGTATTCATCTTTTTTGTGGCGTTGGATGGAAATCACAACTCAAGGTCTTTGAAACAAGTCAAGGAACGCTTCAAAGAGATAAAATTCAAGTGTGATGTATTGAAAATAGAATTTACGGCCATAAGGGAAGCCTTTCCGGATATGATGGGAACTATAAGAGTAAGTATTTAAAAAAGAGGTAAAACTTATCCAAAGTTTTGATTGATACTAAATAAGTATGTTTGTGTTTCAGATGAAGAAGGCTTATGAATACTACGAGGTACTTCGTGGGAAATTTTTTGAGTTACACGGTTGCTACTTTATCTTCTATGGAACCATGTATAATTACATGCTTTATGACTGAGTGTATAAGTGCATCGTTATCATGTATTGTATTTAACCCTATGAAAGATGTATTACTTTTAGGATTCAATGAGTCGTCAATATTAGAGACGTTTGTAACAACGACTCTCATTTAAAATGAAAGGGTCGTCCGATTAGAGTAATGACAAACTAACGACCCTTAGAGTGATAGCTACAGAGAGTAAAAGGTTTTTGAGTCGTTAGGTTATAAATAAATTGAGTAAACGACTCTAGATGACCTAAAAAAGGGAGTCGTCAATATATTCAAAATTGATTGACGATTTTTCATAACTGCAGATTAGAGTCGTCAATTTTTTCAAACCTGAATGACGATTTTTCATACTACAGATTAGAGTCATTTATTTCTATGAAAAATAACTAACAACTCTTAAGGGTCATCATTTTATTATACTCCCGACCTAACGACTCTCACACTGAGCTGCTGCATAGTGACCATGAATCGACAAATTGGAGCACCATTCATGTGATTTGAAGAGTATATGAAGCTTACCTGATTGTTTAGAGATTTTGGTTCTTCATTTTGAGTATTGGTTCCTTCATTTTGAGCAAAAGGATCTTCATTTGTAACAATTATCAAAGCTTCCTCTATTAACATATCTTCATCTAACATCCAATCCATAGGATTAGATGAGACAATCTCACCATCAACATAATCATGTATGTTGTTTGAATCTTCACCTGCATCATTTCCTCCACTACAATTACTCATTTCAAATAACCTAAATTTCCCCCCAAAACTCATTTTCTTCCTCTCTATCCAACACAAAAACACAATTTTTCTATTATCTAAATTTCCCCCTAAAACTGATTTTATCTAACTTAACTAATTAACAACTAATCTAACTTAACTAATCAACTCAATTAACACTAATGGTTTGAGGTAGTTTAGCCATTTCCAAAAATTGGGATAAGGGGTAACCCCAAAATGCTATTTGGAGACCTACTTTATACTGTAGCTAGGGGGACCCAATTATTTTACGGGGCCCCCAATTCAGCGGTGCTTGAAATCTATTGAAGTGCTTGTATTCAGTAGTTGTACTTTCCTTGGCTATCGATGCCTTGGTAGCACTATATGCTATTTTTATGAGTGACTCTCATCCTTCTTGTTGCCCAAATGAAGCTAGCCTTATAACATGGACCGAGATGAAGATCTAGTGAGGGAGATGGAACAAAAATGAATTAATGCTCCAATTGACATATATCATACTATGATGGATGGTTACACGAACATTAGCAATGAAGAGAAGTTGCTTATTTTGTTTAAAAGACCTGAGGTATACATTTTTTTGATTAAATGGTATGACTTGTTTGCGGCGCCTATTCAGTTTATATGATATAAATGCGAGACTAAGAATGGTAATGTTTTGAATAGCTATATGTATACAAACGTGAACATCTTATTCCATACCTAGTCAGTATTGGGAGCTCAAAGGTGTTTCCACGTTAACTTTTTTGTGCTCTACTTAGTTTTTACCTCGCAAATGTGTCTGAAACTCCACAGAGTATGGTAGATTAACTTCATAAAGATACAATGATGTTATTTCTATCTTGAGTGTTCTTATATGCTCTCTTTAAAGGGGCTTCCGTTGGTCATGTTATTCATATGGCTATGGATATTGAATTTAGGCTAGTATAGATGGATAAGCATTGTTGTTTGTTTGTTTCTATGGGTGTCTATTAGTAAATTAACCCAAAATAAAATATTTGTTTCTTTTGTTCTTCTAGATGAACGTATCATTGGCTCACCATATTCTAGGGTATGTTTGTTTTAGCTATTTGAAACAGTTATGTTAATTAATGAATCACCTTAAATTGAAGGTTTCCATATTTTCTTTCCTTCAAACTTTAAGTAGGTTGTCCAGGTGCTCCGTGTCAAAATTTCCTTAATAATGCGAAGATTGTCTTGCTTCCAGAATTGCAAGAAGCATTTCGTTGTTTAAATTCGAATTCTAACTAGTGGTGGAATGTTTGCCCAAGTTTCTGGTCATTTTTTGGTTTTATTCATATACATCTGGCTAACTTTATAGCGCCTGCTCGCCATTTTATGGTCATATTTACTTTGAGTCTTCTATGATATTGACCAAAATATTATTTGTTTCTTGTTGACCAAAATACATTTTCGTTCTTTAATTGTTTGTACACACCATTGACATCAGGTCTAGCAAGCTATGTCAGATTTCTTGTTTTTCAAACGGTGATTGTCACATTTATTTGAGGTCATTTCTGCTATTTTTCTAGTCGCAATACGGGCATGCAGTTTCCTATCAAATAGTTACATTTGTAAATTTCTGTTCTCAATTCTAATTCTATATCTGATATGTACTATCTTCTTGTCATTAAATTTTATTTTATTCTTTTCATCAACATAGTAACATATTGAAAAGTAGCAAGCTTTCTTCTGGGCACGAGTGGCATTTCAAATTTACGATATTCAATTCTGAATAAGGAGACGTTGATATAAGTTAGTCTTTATTGACACATCATCTGGTACGTGTGTAACATAACACACGGTACCTATTAAACAGTTAAAACTTAGTCTTCTGTATATTAGGAAACTAAAATTGTTTAGGAAATAAGATACATTGTACTTCAAGGGAATTCTTGTATATATACTGTATCTCCAATCAATGTAATATACAATCAATATTAACTGAAAAATGTCTTCTATCTTTAAATTAATTATCTCTTTATTCTGTCCATTCTATCATCTGTTAAAATTACCCTAAACCTAGTAGTTTTATCTTGGTATCATCCTAGTTGATTCTCATGTCTTCCGCTGCCTCCTCAGTTTCCGTCTTTTTAACAGTTCTTAAATCATCTCAGTCGATGATGGCCTCTTCTGTTTTCTCTCAACCTCACCATATTATTACTGTCAAACTTGATGAAACCAATTACTCTCTATGGCGTGCTCAATTCCTCCCATATCACCAAGGTTATGAACTTGATAGTTTTGTTACTGGCGAAAACCCGTGTCCTTCTCATACTCTTGCAAATAGTGAAGAACCGAATCCAGACTATGCTCCTTGGCTAAAACAAGATCGTATTATTCTCGGCTGGATTTTCTCATCATTAACTCCTGCTGTCCTACGAAAAGTCTATCGTCTCACAAGTTCTCATGCTGTTTGGTCCTCCCTTGAATCTATTTTTGCTTCAAAATAAGATGCGCATATTCATCACTTGCAATGTGAACTTAGGGCTTTAAGAAAAGGATCTCTTTCTATGAGAGATTACATTGATCGATCTTGCAATATTGTTGATAACCTCGCTGCTTCCGACACTACTGTTACTGAATCCGAGTTGCGTCACTGCATCCTAGCTGGTTTGGATACTTCCTATGATGCCATCGTTACTTCTCTTACAACTTTAATGGGAACCATGAAACTGGAGGATTTCATTACTTACCTTCTTACTTTTGAGCTTCGAGTTGAAAATCAATCCAAACTTCTGAATACCCAACCAGTCGCCAATGTTTCTGCACCAGGCCCATCTCTTCAATCTGCACCGAGCCAACCTCGCTTCCCTGCTCGGCTTAATTTGTCTTCACCACAGAACTTATCTTCCCTGATCGTCCCAGCTCGTCCTCAGCCCAGTACTCAATCTCAACCATGAAGCTCACGTTCATAGATTCCTTGTCAATTATGTGGTCGTAAAAACCACGAAGCTCCAAATTGTTGGAATCGTTTTGATCGCAGTTTTTGTCCTCCTCGACGTCAACCACCGGCCTTTGCTCCTCGTTCTTATACTGCTCAAACTGGTTTGTTTCCAACTCTTCCATGGACTCCTGACAGTGGTGCTACAGATCATATAACGAATGATCTTTCTCGTCTGCAATTTCCGGACGAGTACATTGGTCCCGATCAAATTCAAATGGGTAATGGTTCCTCTATTCCAATTTCTCATATTGGATCCTCTATTTTGGGAACTCCTGATCGTAAGTTGAAGCTTCGTAATGTTCTTTTTGTACCACAAATATCTCATAATCTCTTGTCTATTTCCCGTCTTACCAATGATAATAATGTTTTATTCGAATTTCATCCAAATTTTTGTCTTGTGAAGGATCAATGTACCGGGAAGGTTCTTCTTCGCGGCATTAGGAGGGGTGGTCTCTATCAACTTGATGATTCGTCTAAGTCTCCTAAAGTTTGCATAGGATAACATGCTAGTTTACAAGACTGGCACTCTAGGTTGGGTCATCCAATGATGCGTACAATTCGTAAAGTAGTCTCTCAGTTTTCAGTTCCAGTTTCAAGCCAGACTATCAATTTTTGTTCATCTTGTCATGAACATAGGAGTCATAAGTTACCTTTTAATCCTAGTAAAACTACTTATTCAAATCCATTAGATTTAATTGTCTCAGATGTATGGGGACCTTCTCATATTTTATCTAATGAAGGATACAAATATTATATCATTTTTATTGATGTGTTTAGTCGTTTTACTTGGATGTTTCCTATGTCTCAAAAATATGATGTCTTTTCTATATTCTTTGTGTTTCAAAAGCATGTTGAAAATATTTTCAATCGGAAGATCAAAATATTTCAATCTGATAATGCACTTGTGTATCGTAAACTTACTCCGCATCTTCAACAACTTGGTATTTTTCATCGTTTTTCATGTCCACACACCTCTGAACAAAATGGTTTAGTGGAACGTCGTTATCGTCATATTCGTGAAACTGGACTTACCATTTTAAACATGGCTTCTGTCCCATCTTCGTATTGGTATGATTTTTTTTACATTGCTTCTTATCTAATGAATCTTGTTCCTTGCACTTCTATTAATAATTCATCCCCATATGAAGCTCTTTTTGGCATTCCACCGGATTATACCATTCTTCGTGTATTTGGTTGTTTATGTTATCCTCATCTATGTCCGTATAGGTCTCACAAAATGGATCCTCTTTCGTCTCCATGTGTGTTTATTGGTTATAGTCCATCTCAAAAGGGCTATAAGTGCCTTCATATTCTTACGGGGCATATTTATGTAAGTCGTCATGTTGTTTTTGATGAGACTACCTTTCCCTTTGCGACCGCATCTTCACCTTCACCGGCATTGATTGCTTCTCAAGTAACTCCCACTTCACCTTGTATGTTCCGTTATCACCACTCTTAGTTACCCATCCTACTATTTCTTCGTTACTGCCGGTTTTCTTAACTTTAGGAGAACACAATACTACACAGCCGTTATTACCAGCTGATTCAAATGATACTTCAGAGTCTGTACGTCGTATTTTATCTCAATCCTTAAATGGAAAGTCTACACCTGTACAGACTGCTCCTCGGTCTACTACTTCGATGAATGAAAATTCCGATATGACTTTAGTGCAAGATGCCACTGCCCCGACCAGCTCTGCCATACCCGTACCGACCAGCTTTTCCATTCCTGACATGCCTGCACTGATCAGATCTGACAGGCATGTCCCCTACACCTGCTACACCTGCTGCATTTGATTCCACCGTACCTACTGCACCAGCAACTGTAGGAAATCATCCTATGGTAACTCGAGCCAGAGATGGAATATTTAAGCCAAACTCCAAATATGCTCTGGTATGTGACTCTCTTCGAGAAACAACATGTATTTCTAAAACTCATAAAGATCCAGATTGGCGTGTTTCCTCGGACGATGAGATAAATGCATTGCTCCGTAATGGTACTTGGACATTAGTACCATATGACCCTTCTATGAATGTTATTGGATGTAAATGGGTATTTCGTATCAAACGTAAGTCTAATGGGTAAATTGAACGTCGTAAGTCTCTCTTGATTGCTAAAGGATATAATCAACAAGAAGGAATAGATTTTTATGAAACATTTAGTCCGGTTGTTAAATCATGCACTATTCGTATTATTCTTACATTAGCTCTGTCTTCCAATTGGCATATTCACCAACTTGATGTGCAGAATGCTTCTTACATGGCGAACTCCAAGAAGAGGTGTAAATGAAATAGCCTACAGGTTACGTTGACCCTCGTTTTCCTACACATGTCTGCAAACTACATCGTTCTCTCTATGGACTTAAGCAAGCTCTGCGTGCATGGTACCACCGGCTCAGTAATTTTCTGTTGCAAATTGGATTTGTTACTTCAAAGTGTGAGACTTCTCTATTTATCTACAATGGTTCGGATGGCACTATTTATCTGTTGGTGTATGTGTATGATATTATTGTTACAGGTTCCCACTCCGCTGGTATTAAATCTTCTATTGATCGTCTGCAACAAGAATTTTCCAATCAAAGATCTTGGTTCCTTGTCTTATTTTCTTGGAATTTAAGCAATTCGTACTTCCACAAGATTGTTTCTTTCTCAACAAAGGTATGCTCATGATCTTCTTATTCGAGCAAAAATGGATGGTGTTGAACCTATTCAAACACCACTTAGTACTTATGGTGACATCTCTTCGAATCGTAGTACCCTATTAACTGATGCTACTGAATATCGTAGTATTGTTGGAGCATTGCAATATTTAACATTTACTCGTCCTGATTTGGCTTATGCTGTTAATAAAGTATGTCAATTTATGCATGCACTGACTGTTTTCCACTGGGGACTAGTAAAACATATACTTCGTTATCTCAAAAATACTTCTACTTTTGGTATACTTCTTCGGCCTTCTCCTTCTCTCAAGTTATCATTCAATGCGTATACTGACTCTGATTGGGCTAGTTCTCTTGATGATCGTCGTTCAACTAGTGGTTATTGTGTTTATTTGGGTGGTAATATTATCTCTTGGAGTGCTCGTAAGCATAAAACAATGTCTCATTCTAGTACTGAAGAGGAATATGTTAGAAAAAACGTTTTTAAAAATTTAATTAAAAATGCATGAACCATGTTTTGATCCCAAGACCTTATGCTCCCTAGATGCTTTTTCATGTGAATGAATAAAACATTAGTCCCATATAGACTAAAACATTTAGAGTTTTAGACTTAAATAGCATTGGTTTAGCCTTAAGGGCATGGCCCTTTGGGTCTTTAGACCTTTGTGTATGGGGAAATCCCTAGACTATGGCAAGGTTGCCTAAACCTTATTGCATTTCTTATTGCCTTTCCCGTTCGCGCGGTGCTTCGCACAGAAGCACGCACGCTCGCTCGGCTCGGCTCGGGCTCGGGTGTGGGTTTATCCGACCCTATCTTTTTACTGAAATTTACCACACGTTTCTCCCACACATGTAAAGAATTTTATTCTTTGCCTTCTCGGTTTTGGATATCCGATGACCTCGAGAAGCATCTTCCTTCACGCGTGTCACACGGTGCATTTGACACCTGTGCCTCGAAGAGAATCTCAAAATTTTGAATGCGTTTACACTGTGCTTTTCACTTCTGCTTTTACCCTAACTTTTGTAACGTTCGAGAAGCGGGTTTTACGGATCTTGTCGTGCATTGGATTCTTATCCGAACGTTTAGTTTTTCCACCTATAAATGCGAGAGAAGAATTTCATTTTCATCTCATACCTTTCAGAACTCTTCTCTTCTGAAATTCTTCTTCTTCTTTTATGCTTTCAGAAACAATTTATTTTTAAGTTTACGTAAACATAAATTCGGTTCTTGTCTCGAAACAAGTTGTAGTTTACTGTAAACATAATTTTGTATAACTACTTCTTTGTTTACGTAATATTAGTTTACGTAAACTTTGTTTACGAATATTAGTTTACGAAACATAAATTAGTTTTTGCATTTCTCCAAACTATTTGAGTTTCGATTTGTATTTTTGTTTTATTTTCACGCTAAGTTCTAAGGGTTTCTCCGTGTATGCTACAAATAGAGGAGAACTAACGATAGTTGTATCCGGAGGTAATTTGTTAATTGCTATAGCATCTCGGAGGAGTAGCAGGCAATATTACCTTTAGCTCAGCGTATCTCATACGTGCCTCTACTAAGTTTATTGAGTTATTTGTTACTACTATCAGTGTAATCTAAGTATTATTTCCCATTTGCATTCGATTATTGTAATTAATTCCAACAGAATATAGGGGAATTGCAATTGCCACTGCTGAAATTATGTGGATTCAGTCACTTCTTTCAGAACTTAGTGTATCTACTCAATCTCCTCCTGTTCTATGGTGTGACAATCTTGGTGCTACTCATCTCACTGTCAATCCCATATTTTATGCAAGAACAAAGCATATTGAGATTGATTATTATCATTTTGTTCGTGATCAAGTTGCTTCTAAACTTCTTGATGTCAGGTTTATATCGTCTGAAGATCAAATTGCGGATATATTCACAAAACCATTGTCTAGGGATCGTTTTTCAATTTTAATATTCAAGCTAACGGTTCAGGATAACCCGTTACGCTTGCGGGAGGGTGTTGACACAACATCTGGTACGTGTGTAACATAGCACACGGTACCCTATTAAACAGTTAAAACTTAGTCTTCTGTATATTAGGAAACTAAAATTGTTTAGGAAATAAGATACCTTGTACTTCGAGGGAATTCTTGTATATATACTGTATCTCCAATCAATGTAATATACAATCAATATTAATTGAAAAACGTCTTCTGTCTTTAAGTTAATTATCTCTTTCTTCTGTCCATTCTATCATCTGTTAAACTTACCCTAAACCTAGTAGTTTTATCTGTCTTGCTACACCAGCTTCTTTTACATTTCATTTTCGAACTTTTATTATTGCTGACTTCACTTGTGAATGTATTATTATGCTGATATTAAAATTTTATCTGCACTTTTTCTTATCTGTGAAGATGAAAGTTTCTGGCCTTGTGTCTGTTTGCAGGATGTTGTGTTTCTTCTGTTAAAACATTGTTCTGAGATTTACACTGAAGTTGGATTATCAAAGAAGGAAGGCCTTTCAGCTTTTATGAACTTATACACCCTAAGGATGCTTGATATTGATCATGAGCACCCAGTTTTGGCATTTGTTTCCTACATTGTACCAATACTGAGCCTAATTCTGGTCTCTTTACTGATTGGTAAAGAGTACAGCTGATAACCACTGTTTGAGGAGCCATTTTAAGCTATGTGCTTATTGCCCTGCATTAGGCGTTAGAAAGTAACCTGCTTGTTCTGCCACTGGTGCTGAAGCATGTGGACAGAGATTAAGTTCCTCGGATGATATATGCTACTCCATTGGACTATTGACTACTAGCATTGTCAGCATTAACCCATGTTTTCAAGAAAGAGACCTCAAATTACACAGAATTGTACTTACAGAAACAATAGGAATGTTATCTGCTCGTAGTTCAACAGTCATAATATTATTGAGAAGGCAAGAACCGTTGATTGCTTTGGCATGCATAACCGGAGGTAAATTTATTTATTTTTGTAGTTGTTGTTCTAATTTTCTTTAATTGTTAAATGATCAGTGAACTCCATCCTTGAGCAAACACGTATCATGCCCCCTTTTTCAATTTGACACCCATCAGAGTGCTATTCTGTTTGGTATAACTAATGTTGCTCTATGTTAATAAGATATGCACATTTGGCAGAGGGGTGCATAACAAGATTGGGACTATTGGAGGTAAAGATCAAGAATGGCATTGTCTTCACTGTTGATGCTCTTCCAGTAACCCAGTGGAGCCTTTGTATGTTTATAACTCGGAGGCTGACAATTTTGTGTTAGAGAATTCAGCCTTAGTTTAGTCTGACAAGTTTTAGTTGATGCACGGAGTGCTAAAACACTTCTAAATGCAGCGCTCCATGAAGCGGCTAGAAAAGGAAAAATGCGGTATGAAGGTCTTTGCAGGATTGACAAGAAGGTTAGAGCTACTTCCATGATAATATTATCGCCATCATTCTTTTTATAAAGCATTACCTTATATGGGAATATACCTCATTGGGGTGTACATTTATTATGTACTCTGTTTAACGTAAGCTTGTCTCGACCGTCGATCAATAAATTTGATGATTTCTTCGCCCATTAGATTTACTGTATAATCTAGTAACAGAGTGACTGACTAACTGTAGTATTCATTCGAAGCTCTCTAAGGTATGGGTATGCTTAGAATAGCTTCTTAATTATAGGTATGGGTATGCTTCTTCATTGTTAGTTGTTGTTCTCTGATATTGGACCCATATATGAACGTGATATGTCTTGTGGCTTACATATGCTGAAGTTTAATTTTAGTTATGTGTTACTTTGAACCAGGAGATGAAGAAGGAAACAACCAGCTTGGTTTCCAAAGCTACTCAAGACACCCGTAAGAGAGTTTCCAACCAGATTGATAACTACAGCAGGTAACGTTTCAGCTGTAACTAAAGATCATATGTCGAGTTATCTTGGTTGATCCATGGTCTAAATTAAACTCTTTATCCGAGTCCTAGTACTCTGATTTTAGCATGTAAGCCATAATTCTATTGAGATTATTTCCTGGATATCTTAGTGGTTTTATGGGACAAATCATTTGTTATGATATGTTAAATCGGAGAACTCATACCCATGATAAACTGCAACGACTCACATATGCCTAGCCAAGTTAGATTGTTTTCAACCTTATACCTCAAAGTGTGGCAATACTGAATTAAAATTCTCTATGTTTTTTTAGTAAGTCCAGCATTAGTGGCCCGCTTATGCTCAGGGGAACTTGTCCGTCTGCTCCCATCTCATTTCATCAGTAAGTCCAGCATTAGTGGTCCTCTTATGTTCTTACTTATTGTCTTTATCTTTATCAGCTTTAATTTAAACGGGTCCCTTGTACGAACTTGATTATGATTTCAACTAGCAGGGTAGTGAAGGGTCTTCTGCAGAAGAAGGCGTGCAAAATACTCTCCATTGGTCACGAGGTTGTTATGGATTCTGCAAGTCTTCTTGGGATTTTCAGATTTAACTTCATTCTCCTTGGTCTCAAGGTTGTAAAGCTGGAACCTGGCTGAGAAAAAACAGAGTTGGACATGAAAGGAATAATATGTGGTCTGCGGAATGTCTTGTCAGAACACTTATTGTTAATCTGAGTAAATCAGTAGACTCAGAAAAATGTTTAATTTCACATATTTTATGTTCAATGACATTATTTGCCATTTATATAGTATAATTTTGAATTTTGTTTATATCAGTTTTTAGTTACAGGTGCAGGAATGAAATATCTATCATTTATACATATAGATCACACACTAAAGTTCATTTAAATGAAGTTGTTAAGCATTTCAGATCATGACTATTGACTAGAAAGGATAATAATCTTTGTCTTTAACAGAAAAGCCATTAGAAATTTAGAATACTAGAGAGCTAAGAAGATAGCAACTCCAAATGCAGTGAGCAATCGAAATTGGGTTTGGTTCCAGCGGAGAGGCGAGCAATACTTTCGCAGGTGTGGTTGCTATTGTTGTGGGCACTTCCAATCTCACATGAAGATGATGTTCCTCCACGACCCCGATAGCGTCTACCACGACCACGTCTGCGTCCACGATGACCACCTCTGCCACCACCACGACGAAGAACATAGATAGGGCCTAAGGGTTGGCTGTAATTTGTAATCGGCACTAAATCACCATCCAAAAGTTCCTTCATATTGCTAATACTTTGGCCTTGATGTGCACTACTGATATTCTTTTCATCTTTATGCTCGTAACCTTGAAGATGAAACATTGAATTAAGCATAATATGATCATGACAGAATTGTTAATTTTTCATATCAACAAGTAGTTCATATGCTATTTAGCAAGTAGTTCATATGACAGAATTGATAAATAGTGTTCTCTCAAGTCTACCAATATACTATTTAGCAATGTTTCAAATGCATAGCTTAGTTATGAAGACAATTGAGAAGATTATAAGGGATTTTCTCTGGGGATCTACTTCAAATCAAATAATAAAAAGAGAAGCTGGGTTTCATGGAAAAGAGCAAATATTCCAAAACACAGGGGAGGTATTGGCATAAAGAAATTAAAGTTTGTTAATAAGGCTCTTCATTGTAAATGGATTTGGCGTTATGGTGCAGAAAAAAAAGCTCCGTGGAGAAGAATCATTCACCAGAAATTTGGAGGTAATGTCAATTCTTTCTTACCAAACTCAAGTTCAATATCTGTTGGTCATAGCTTGTGGGCAGGTTTCCTTAAGTCAAAAGAACACATAATGCAAAACACTACCCTTAAAGTTAACAATGGTAATAAAGTCTTGATGTGGGAGGATAAGTGGATTGGTAATCTCCCTTTAAAAGATTCCTTCAAAAATCTATATAAGATCTCAAGAAAGAAAAAATCAATTGTTAAAGACTGCATTTCATCTAGTGGGGCTTGGAATTTTGACTTCACAAGAAATCTAAGAGAAAATGAGCTAGGTGAGGTTATTTCTATTTTACAATTATTGGGAGACCCTTCTGGAGTACTCAATTCAGCTGATGAAGATGACACAAGGAATTGGGATCTGGGTGATGATTTCAGTGTTGCAAGCTGTTATGACTCACTTGATGTGGATGGTTTCTTATCTTTTCCTCATAAACAGCTTTGGAACAAAAAAATTCCTCTAAAGGTTTCTTTTTTGGTTTGGACTTTATGCTTTAACGGAGCTCCAACTAATGATTATTTTGCAAGAACGGGTAGGTCAAATACAGGTAATTGCATCCTTTGCAACGAAGAGCTAGAGAATAATAACCATCATTTTTTACACTGTAAAGAAACTTCAAAGCTATGGAGTTACTTCTTGGACGGTTTTGGTTTGCAGTGAGCTTTTGCTGAAAATGTTAAACGGACACTTTGGGAATGGCCTTACAAAAAGGAAAATAACATGAAAAATAAGCTTTGGGGTCTTATTCCTTTTGCAATTTGGTGGACAGTATGGAAGGAAAGAAACGATCGTTTGTATGGAGGCAAGAGAAGCAGGAATTGGAAACAGCTAATCATTTCCATTAAGTGTACTTTGTTTAACTGGGGTATGCCTAATAATATCTTCAAAGGCTTTTCTTTAAGTACTCTTATTAGCAATTGGACCGCTGTTGTTGGCAATTAATGTATTGATTACTCGTGTTCTCTGATAGTTTCTGTCACTCTTTAGGTGACGGTAACTCTTTTTATATATTTTGCCCTTTTGTGTCAAAAAAAAAATCAACAAGTAGTATCAAATGACTGATAGAGTACTGAACTACTAAGAAATTTACCTACTGTAACAATGTCAAGTATAAAATTCAAGTTCTACTAGTGTGAAATAAGAAGAAGACATACAGAAGATGAAACAGTACCTGAATTGTATGAAGGAGCAGTATATGCCGGGAATTGAAGAACAAGTAAACAGCAAAAGATCACCACCGCTAAGCCCATTTCAACTCTGACCTAGCTTTGCTTGAATTGTCTTGTTTTTCATTTCAATCAGACCCCCCTTCATAATTACATATATATATACAAGTAGTCCTCCTCTATCACTGCAAAATATCTTAACCTCATTTGCCATTTTTGGGGTGTTGATGATGTTGAAAATGTTCTTTTTTGTCTTAACTGCATTTGCCATTTTTGTTTTAAGCCCGTACAAATATTTTTGTTTATTCGACCCAGCGTGTACAAAACTATGAAAAAATTTCTTATGGGAACCTAGACATGGCAAGGTGTTCATGTATGGTGAAAGTAAAATTAGAGTGAAAAATTGTGTTCAACACTATTAATTGGGTATTTTTTTACTGAGAAGGGGTTAGATCTGACTCAACTGACTCAAAAATACGTGCATTAGTGGCTTGGTTTCATGAGTTAGGACCTTAGGGGTTCGAATCAGATTTTAGTTATGAGTAGTGTAGCGATTCATATCTGACTCAATTTAGAAAACAAATTGCCTGACAGTTTGAGTCAGATTTGACTCACTTCATACAACATATAGCATGGCATTTGACTCGGCACGAGTCCGGTGTTGATTTAGATCCAGAACGCGAGTTATGCATACAAACACGGATTAAACCAAAGTATGTATGGATTAAAACCAAAGTATTAAAATGTAATCTGAGAGTAATTTCCTCGCATGATCACATCAACACTTTATTAAGAACGTTTTTTAAACACGGATTAAACCAAAGTATGCATACAAACACGGATTAAACCAAAGTATGTATGGATTAAAACCAAAGTATCAATTCTTCTCCTCTCTTCTCTCCTCTCCTCCTCATGGAGTAATTCTTCTCTAAGCCCTTCGGTGGACTTCGGAGGAAGCATGGATTCGGTAACAATATTCACATCAAAGGAGCCATTTGGACAGGATTCCTTTTCTTTCTTTCAAAATAAAGTTTGCATTTCCATTATTTTTAGCTTTCTAGTCATTGCTTCTGTTTTGTTTTGGGATACGAATATTTTCAATTAAGGGTTCAAGTTTTTTCATGTTATCTATGTTTTCTTACTGAATCTTCACGACCTGATTTTCTCAATTAAGGGTTTATAGTTTCCCCTCCTTGAGATTTTTCAATTACAATTTCCTAAATAAATTGAGCATACATTGGTAGAGAATTGTCTCATCTCTCTCTTACAGGTTTTGGGAGTTTTTATACTAGGCTTGGTGATGGAAAGGGTACGGGTTTTCCATTAGTATGGTGAATGAACCTGATATATTCAGAATTAGTGGATTCTGATCTTCTTCTCTCGAATCCTTCATTCAATTTCTTTTAATGCCATTAGTCAGAAGAACGCTTTTTAAACACGGGTACATTTTTCTTCCCTTTCATTTTGATTACTTAATAAAGATGATGCTGATCACCTATCAGTGAATCAAGGTCTTGGGTCAACAAACATAATTAAAGAAATCTGTTACAATGTTATCACATCCTTTTGGATTGAAAATTAATGATGATTCTGATCATCTATCAATTAATCATAGCTTCAAAGATTGGTCACTTTTAAATCAACAAACACAAACAAAGGAATATGAAAATGAGTGTTTTGTCTCATCATTTTCAAATCTAAGACGGCGGTTAAGTTCCGATAGACTTTGATCTGGAATTATGTTTTTTTCAAACAGTATTCTAGTAACGGTCGCTTGGTTTTTCAAATTTCGAAATCAACAATATAAAATATATAAAACAACAACTATGAGTCATCACGTGTTTAATTACAAGGCCTTCATCCAGTTTGTCTAGCCACTGTTTTATTCTTAGTTAGGATCTAACAAGATTAAGTAAGAATTGTTGAAACTATGGACAACTCAGGAAAACAACCCATGCATGTACCCTTTCCGAAACATGCCTCTAGTAAGAGAGAGACGTGCCTAGTATTAGGGAAGTACACACCTTTATTAGATATTTTTGGAGTTTTTTGAATTTACAAAGCAGCTATATATAAGAAAGGAGTAAAGTCTTATTTCCATATTAGAAACTCTTCTCTCAGTGTCTTTTTCAAGAGTGTTTGGACAGAGTTTTTTAAGAGTGTGGTCCATTATAGGGTTTTCTGAAACTCTTGTTTTGTTTTAAACTTCGTCATTGCTTTTTATTTTTAGAAGTGATATTCTGTGACCTTTAAATTATTCTACTTACCTTTTCTGATAGCATTTACTTCAAGGGTTCCATTTTCTGAAATGAATCCTCAAAATCTTCTTAATACATCTTCTAGTACTGTCATTGTTTCATCTCTCATTGCAAGAGCATCTACTAGAGAACCTCCTCCATCTGTTTTGGTTCCTCTCCAGTTTGAAACTTTTAATGCAAATTGCGAAAATTCATTAATTGGGAGAGCTTTCTCTACTTCTAGTTTAGACGTTAATAATCTAAAAAAAGTTTTAAAATATAGATGGGGTTCTCATGTCAAAATTACCATATCCAAAATTGAAGAAAACTATTTCCTTATAGAGTTTGATAATCGCCATCATATAGCTATAGTTCTAGTAAAATATCCTTGGCAGCTATTCGGTGACGCCTTCACCCTTTGTTCTTGGACCCCGGAGAGAATGTACGCCAAAAAATGTTTAAAATATATCTCCATTTGGGTTCAACTTTTGAATCTCCAATGTTTTCACTTCCATGACTGCATTTTAGCACAAATAGGCTCGAAATTAGGCAGAGTGTCTGAAATTTATCCTTTGAATGGTTTTCCCCTTAACGGAGAAGCTGTAATGGTAAAGGTAGAATTAAATATAGAAAGGCAGCTTAGGCACTCTGTTAGGGATAACGTTGGCTCAAATCCTGAATCAACTATCATCTTCATGTACTTGAACTTACCAAACCGGGTCTATAACCATTGCAATAGGTTAGGTCATACACAAGATGTGTGTGCAATAAGCAAAAACCTACCCCTAGAAGACATTTACGATAATGGACCAGAATCGGATATTGAAGATGAATCACAAAGCTGGGAGGATGAGTATAAAGTGCTTTTTGATGAACAAATTGATTCTGTTTATCTTTCGGATGCTTCCATGTCGTCTGGATTTTTTATGAACTCCCCTGACACTAGTTTGGAAAAAACTAGAATGATGGATTCTGATGAATTTTTAGACTTTCTGTATGGGCCCAGTCCAGTTGATGAATTAAGTTCAAATAGAGAATATGGAGATGGGCCGTTTTTGGACGGTCATGACTCGGATATGGATGACTTTCCTGAGTGTTTTGTGGGTAAAAGGTCTTTTTCTGAAATTTCGACCGATAACACTTTATTTTCTCCCCTGCCTGATTACCGTGAAATTTCCAATTGGGATTTCCAAACCACTGATGGCGGTTTGCTTGAAGATGTTGTTAATCAAACTCTATCCCAGAGAGGATCTTCTTCTTCTGTGACTCATGTTCACGATCCAATTGTAATTTCGTCTTATAAGGAATGTTTTCATACTCCTTGTTTGAACCCGGTGAAAAAACCTAAGCCAACATTCATAATTTCTTTTTCCTAGTTTTCTGAGGATTCATCTGCATCTAAAACAAAAATTTCGACTGCATCTTCCGATAGTTTTCTTACTCCTCCTTCATCGTTTTCTTCTGAGGAGTTTATTATAAACAATTATTTTTAATCAGTATGGTTCATTCATAACGGAATATGTTTCGTCCGCGGCTAAATCAATCCCCTTTGATGGGAAAATTGAAGCACTGATGAAGTCTGCCGATGAACGAAATGGAGGGGCTCAGGTTTTTATCAATTTCTTCTATACTCCTTTTAAATATATTTTGTCTATCCTTTCAATTTTTAACCTCAACCATCTTTATAATTCAATTGATTTACATCATATAATTTGAAGTGATAATTTATTTTTTATGTTTCCCAGTTAAATTCATATTGCATAGCTATTCTGTTTATTATTGCTGAATGCTTAATTGATAACCCTATAGACATACTGATAACTTGAAGTCTACCAATTAGGATTTTTTATTCTTGTGTATTTTTTAGTTAAATATCAATATTGCTACTTAACTGATATCTTGTGTTTTTTAGTTAAAGAAATATTGATATCTTGCATTTTTAGTTAAAGATAAAATTTAGTTATAGATATCCGGATAATTTGTGTGTATTTAGTTAAAAATCTATATTGCACCTTAAATTTTAAAAAATCATTAGTTTTTATATTATTTCTCTGGGTATGACCCGTCCTCATTTAGATTGATAGTTAATTTGATCTTTACACAATAGGGCTTGTCAACTCATTTTATCCAGGGTTTTTAATTCATTTCTTATAAGTGATTGTTTGAAGATAGTGTATGCATAATCTGTTATGAAGATATTAGCTTGGAACACACAAGGTTGTGGTAATAAGAAAACTAAACAACATCTGGATCAAATACTAAAAATTGAAATACCATATGTGATTTTTCTTTCAGAGACAAAATCACCTAAAAAGCTAATGAAACATCTTCTTTCCTGTTATCCTAATATCCACCTTGTTGACCCTATATGCAAAGCTGGAGGTCTAGCTTTGGCCTGGATAGATGGATTTCATTTTGATATTGTTCACTGGAACAATAACATGATCAATGTTTTAGTAAAAACAAACATCAATGAACAACTATGGCTGTTAACGGCCTTTTATGGTAATCCCTATAAACCCAATAAAATCGACTCTTGGAAATTCTTAGAAGAAATAGGAGATAAGATAGTTCATCATAACATGGCTTGGATTATAATTGGAGATTACAATCAAATCACTGATCAAACTGAAAAACAAGGGGGCTTGCCTTTCAATAGTACGGAAGCAGATCCTTTCAAGAGGCTTTTGGATGGGGCAGGCCTTTTAGACTTAGGTTTCACAGGTGCTAAATTCACATGGAATAATCAAAGACAAGGTCATAAAAACATACAAGAAAGATTGGATAAATCTTAAATAAATAATGAATGGTTAATTAGGAATCCTGATTCCGTTTTAACTCACTTGTCTCATATAGGTTCAGATCACAACCCTATTAAACTTGAAATAGCTCATTCTAACTTCTTAAATAATGGTATCCCTTTTAAAAATTTTGATACTTGGCTTAAAGAAAAATCTTGTATAGATCTGATACATAAAACTTGGGTTTCGTCTTTGACAAATGTAACTGAGATAGTGATTCAAAACCTTAAAACACTAGGACAAAATTTAACTGACTAGAAAAAGTGTGTGTTTGGAGCCCCCGACAGAAAAATAAAAAAAAATCTGAAACAAATTGAATATCTAAATGTTAGGAATGATGACCTGAATTCCAAACAAGAAAATATAACTAAAAAAACTTTAGAACTAGAAAAACTTTATGACATTCAAGAATCAATAGATAAGCAATTATCTAGGGATAATATAGTTAATTTAGGAGAACGTAATACGAAATACTTTCACATTAAAACTTTAAAAAGAAGAAAAATAAATAGGATAGATTGCTTAGAAGACCAGAATGGTGAGGTAGTTTCCAAAACACCTCAAATGGCGGATCTTCTAAGGAATCACTTTTCAGATTTATTTTCGGTCTCTACTACTTCAATGGACCAGGAAATTTTGAATCTTATTCCAACCGTTTTATCTGATCAGGACAACATTGATTTAATGTCCATTCCTAGTGCTTCTAAAATATGGGAGGTAGTCAAGTCCATGAAAGCTAATAAATCGCCTGGACCAGATGGGTTCCCCCTTAGTTTCTTTAAACACAACTGGGAACTAATTGGTCCACAGATAGTTTATCTAATTCAAGATATTTTCAGAACTAAGAAATTAAACCCAAAATTAAACGAAACCTTCCTTTTTCTTATACCTAAAATAAAACATCCAAAAAATCCTAATGATTTTGGACCAATTGGTCTAAGTAACACACCTTATAAGATTTTATCAAAATTATTGGCAAATAGACTAAAATTACATTTAGATAAGATGATTTCACCTTATCAGTCAGCTTTCATACCTTCTAGGAAGATTGCTGATAATATAGTGGTGGCTCATGAAGTTATACATTCCTTAAAAAAGATGAAAAACAAAAATGGAGGGTTAGGGATTGAAATTGACATGTCGAAAGCCTTCGACAGGGTCAACTGGGATTTCTTAAACCAAATAATGCTAGCTTTTGGTTTCAGTAAGGATTGGTGCACTTTAATAGCTCAATGCCTTTCAACTGGTTCTATTGCAGTTCTTCTTAACCGAATTCCAGGAACTTTTTTCTTTCCAACAAGAGGTTTGAGACAAGGAGATCCATTGTCTCCTTATCTCTTCCTCATTTGTATGGAGGCTTTCTCCAGGTTACTCATTGCTAAAGAGCAGGAAAAGAAAATAACAGGGATAAAAATTGCTAGACACACGCAATCTGTAAGTCATCTTTTTTTCGCAGACGACTGTCTGTTGTTCACAAAAGCGAGTCTGAGTAGTTGCAGTAACTTTCTTAAGATTATAAATCAATTTAGTCAGGCTTCGGGTCAACTAATAAATTTTAATAAGTCGGGAGTTTTTTTCAGCAATAGAATTCATTCTCGACACCAAAGAATGACCAAAGAATGATGCTAAAAAATTTAAAAATTAAGAAAATAAACATGTCAGACTCTTATCTAGGAGCTCCCCTATTTATAGATAGATTTAAAGTGAAAACTTTCGACAAAATTGTTAATAAGATGGAATCAAGAGTTCAAAGTTTTAATGGACCATCTTTAAACCAGCCAAGTAGGTTTGTACTTAATAAATATGTTCTCAATAGTCTGCCTATTTTCCAAATGGGCTGTTTTATTCTTCCAAAAACTATAACTAAAGGATTAATGCAATCCAACGTGATTTCTGGTGGGGAAAAGAAAAACATGGTGGACGCTACTTAAAAAGTTTTGATTTTCTTTGTAAAACAACCCTTCAAAGAAGCAAATAAAATGAACCTGGCTATGATAGCCAAATTAGCCTGGAGGCTGGCATCAGACAAAGATGCACTTTGGGCTTGTTTACTAAGAAACAAGTACTTCAGAAACACTTCGGTTTTTCACATTAAGAAACATTACAATTAAAGATGGATTTGGAAATGAATAAAACAGGGACTAACTCTAATTCATAAATTTAGTTGTTGGGAGGTAGGGGATGGAAAAATGATAAATATATGGACAGATAAATGGATTCAAGGCTTGGATGAAACCCTGGAATCTATTTGTGGCTCTAAACTAAACTCGTTAACACTTGTAGCTGAGTTAATTGACTCAGATACACAGAAGTGGAACTCGGAAAAGTTAGAAATAACTTTCCCCAAACTTTCTTAGAAAAAATATTGAAGATAAAGCTTTACCCAGACACAGATGGAAGCATGAAAAAAGATACCTTAAGATGGTTCTTAACAAAAAATGGTCAGTTTACGGTTAAATCTTTATATGCTAAATTGCAAAACACTGAGGCTAATGAGACGACACAAACTAATCATAACACACAATCTACTGTGGATTTTTGGTCTAGTTTCTGGAAATTGAAGGTCTCACAGAGAATAAAGATTTTCTTTTGGAAATGCATTAATAATGCATTACCTGTTAGGAAATTACTTGGCCAATATAGAGATAATATAGATACACATTGTACTTTCTGTAACTATCATTGTGAATCCCTGAAACATCTGTTTTTTGACTGTAAGTATGCTAAGTCAGTTTGGATGTTACCTCCTTTGGCTAGTTTAAATTTTGATTTAAATGCTGACAGTCCTTTCATGGGTCTATATTCTAACTGGATTGCAGGAAAATCTAATGATAATGTGATAGAAATAGTTGCTACAAAATGTTGGATTATATGGAAAGAAAGGTGCTTGAGGATTTTCGAAGGAAAATCAAATACTAGTTTACAAACCTCTTTGACAGTTCTAAGGCATCTTAAATTCTGGTCACCAAATCTACTGGGTGTACTTTCTGAAACTGACAGTGGGCATACTTCTGACTTAAGCACAATACCAACTCAACCCATATCTCGAACCATTGATAAAATAAAAAGATGGAAACCACCGAAACCTAACAGTTATAAAATAAACTTTGATGCTTCATGGGTAGATGAAAATAATCTTGCAGGGTATGGACTAATCATTCGTTCTGAAACAGGAACAGCTATCCAAGCTGCATCTGGGACGTTCTACGCCTCCAGCTCTGAAGAGGCAGAGGTTTTGACTCTTCTTGAAGCAGCACGATGGGCAACTAGCATGGACTACAAACACTTTCTGATTGAAGGAGATTGCAAGGTAGTAATTGATTTCGCGCAAGAAAAGACAAGCTCAATTCAATGGAGAAATCAGGCAGTAATCTATGAAGCTAAAAGGCTTCTGAAGTCATGTGAGTTCTTTTTGGGGTTTTCTTTCATCCATAGAAATGGTAACAAGGTAGCTGATGAATTGGCAAAACAAGCAAGAAATCATGGGTATCAAAAGCAAATCTAGAGACAAATGCCATCTTTTATTCATCATGTTTTAGTTTATGATTTTAGTTTTTTAAATTTAAATGCTTTGTATTCCCATTCAGAGGATAACAGTCTGTTGGAAAGTTCTCATATCATAGTTACTACAACTGAGATAAGGGCAGCCAACAGATAGAACATCCTCTTGTAGTCTTTTTGGCTTCAATTAATTAACTTAAAAAAAAACACTTTATTAAGATGTTAAATAGTTGCAGTAAATCAAGGAAAAGCTTTTAATACGGGTTGGTTTTATGTATGAACTCTTTAAGGTTAATAAGATAGATTACCTGAACCAGAAGATAAAGAAAGATGAATCAGAAGAAAGCATAAAATTGCTTTAGCTAAAAGACCCATCCAATTGCTTGACTTTGAGTGATGCTGATTTTCTTTTTCTTTTTTCAAATTTCAAGTTTCAACTACAAAATTAGCTTAATTTTGGATATGAAATACTTGGTAATTCGTTTTTTCCTTTTTTCTTTCTGAGTATTCCCTAAATTGAATGTAAAGAATTATCATCATCATTCCTTTTATTCTTGAGGCATATCTTCTTGCTGCACCGTGTCGTTTTGACACTTAAAATTAATTTAAAAAGGTTATACGTTGGACTTTGCTTATTCTAATCCTCTTTGGTCAAGAGTGACATCCTCCTACATGAATTTGCTTTTTCCAAATTTAGAAGACCTCTTTTATGGCATACTGTGTCGTGTAAGCTACCACTCACTTACTCACCAAAAATACTACGCGGACATAGACTAGACTTGGCCAAAACTTTCAGTAGGTGGAATACACGGTCCTCGATCCTAGATATCTTCCTCATGAATTCTCTTCCAACTTTTGCATGTTATTTAAGTAAAAGAAACCTTCTCTGTAGCCTTCTTCCATATGGAAACTAACACTGATCTCAACTCAAAATTAGAATTATCCTAATGAACTAAACTTTCTCAAGTCTGAACACAAAACTCATAAATTCCCACCTGACTTTGATGTTGAGATGATACTTTTTCTTCTTAATGCATGGTGGACAGTGAACCCAATTTTACTCTCATATTTTTGTCTTTTGAAGCTTTATTGCGACACTAAAATGGTTCATCTAGTGGAAAAGCTGCAGGTGCTATTATCAGCTAACTGTTGTTCTACTTTCTCATCAGATGCGTCATCACACCAATTAATGGATATTGACAGACTGATGTTGACGAAGAAAGATTATGATCATAACTCATAAGCCTTTGAAAGGCACATATTCCTACGACCTCATTAGAAACATAAATGTGGGCAGCAAACAAGTTGGGATATTACTGGAACAAAAGGTTGATTAATAAATGGAGTTGTTATTAAAGATTGGGGCGGAGCCAAGAAATGTTGGATAGGGGTGTAAAATTAAGTTATAGAGTGCAAACTATTTTTTAGGGGTGCAAAAATACAAAATTAGGCTTAGATAATAAAAAAAATCTATAGTTAACCTTGAAATGGGCTTTGGAGCTAGCTGGGCAGGGGGTGCAAGTGCATCCTCTTGCAATGGGCTGGCTCCGCCCCTTAGATTGAGATAATTTGTTCATCTGATGTAACTCTTTTTTTGTTTGATTACGTCTACCATTACTGGTAGACTATTGTAAATCCTCTCATTCTAATATATCTCTTTTCCGATTAAAAAAAATAAAAATAAATAAATGGAGTTGTTAATTATAGATTAAGCATCTCAGATCATGATTAAAAAGGGTAATAATATTTGTCTTCAACATATATTACAGCTAATTCAGATTTTCAGACCCCAGTCAGATAACATGTTTAAAATCTGACATGAATCGAGCTAGGTACTTAAAATAATACGTACTGTCATTAATACTAATCAGATACTCAATTAGTGAAACCATTTAAAAAGCAAAGCCAGCTACGCCCATTTTTTTTGTTTTTTTTTTAATCCGGGCGTAACTCAAAGTTACGCCTCACCACGCGTAATCTCCTCCTTGCGCCCGACTAAAGACTAGAGTAAAGACCAAATATGGTCTGGGATTTGGTCTTTGGTATGGTATTTGCTCTTTACTCGCTCCGTAGTGTTTGCTATTTCGATGGTGTTTGCTCTTTACTCCCATGACTGTGGTTGCTCTTAGAACTTTAGAACACTAAAGCAAAGAACATAGCAACTCCTGATGCAGTGAACGATCCAAATTGGTTCTGCTTCCGGTTGAGAGGCGCAGCAATACTTTTGCATGTATTTTTTGGTTTTGTTTTGAGAAAGGGCAAAGTTTTATTAAGGGCATAGCTTCATCAAAGTGATGAAGATACCAAAACAGAAGAGGTATCAAAGCTAATACTTTTGCGTGTATTTTGATGAAACAATCAACTGGTCTAGAATACCCACCATAATCACCAAGACTGCCTCTAGTACCACCACGACCACGACCACCTTCACGAAGAACATTGATAGGGCCTGCCGCCTCTATGTGTACACTTAATTCCCCTCTAAGTCCAGTCCAGTCCAACATATAAAAAAATATTTTACTTTTGCCAGAACTCGAACACGGGACCTTTGCGTGAGATAACATAACCTATACATCGGTACAACGGGCCATCAGACCATCCGAATGTTTTTAACTTTTTCAGCCCTTGCATTTGTATCCGATGGTTGTGTGTTTCGAGTTGCTAAAAAAATAAAAATAAACCTATTATTGGGACGTCACATTCTAACAGAGGGGCTTCACTTGGATTCCTAATGACTAAAAAGTTAATTATGGGATATCTTGATGCAATGGTAAATGTCTAAGTTACCCTCTATTCATCTAAAATATGTAATTTTTAACTTTGTAATATAAATTTAAAAATTTCATCAAATAAACCTAATTGTAGTTCAAAAATCTACTCCTCTTATTCTTCTAAACTACCTCTCTTCATCAACCGTAAATCCTTCTTTCTTTTGCCAATTGAAATCATCTCATCGTCTTTGATTAATCGAAAAACTTATAATCGTCGATTGAAATCCCTATTAAAGATGTGGAAGAAGCAAATTGATAAAAGTGATTGCGGTCAACAAACCAATTGTGTTTGAAACATTGAAATCAAAAGAAAATAAGTTTTTGGAACCAGTTACGGTTAGGTAATCTTAATTTCTTAACCGTAAACTTGTTCCCCGAGACTGTTACGGTTTGGAAACACAAAACTCTTAACCGTCAATAAAAAATAAAAAACTAGATGTGTTTTTATGGTGATTTACGGTTGGGTTCGACTCTGACAAAACCAAACCGTAAAATACCTTAGATTTTTTTTTATTTTTTTATTTTAAGAGAAAAGAAAAATTACGGTTGAGTTTGATTTTAGATAAACTAATGTTTTTACGGTTGAATTTGACAAATATCAATCCTAACCATAAATTTTCCTGGCATTACATTTATTTTTTAGAAGTTTCTTTCATAATTAAGTTTGGTTAAAGAAGGAGATACGGAATTTAGTCAAATATACGAAGGATTTAGTTACGGGTTAGTATACGGATATATTCATAATTTGAATGAATCTATGAAGTCAAACTTATTACTACGTTGGATTAGGATATATAGCCAATCCTATGGATGCAAGGGTCCCACTACTTTGAAAGGATAACAATTCAGTAACATATATGAGCAAACCGAATTCCTAGTTTTCTGTTCAAATCTTATGGAAGCTAAGAGAAAATAAAAATATATTTGACAATTGAACCAGTTACGGTTAGGAGCTGTGATTTCCTAGCCGTAGATAGTAACAAAGTATACGTATGGCTAGAAAATTGGTACTTGTCCCAGCTGTAATCCAAAAATAAATAAAATCGGCTGAATCACTGATTATAAATGGAAATCAATAATTTAATCCAAAAACCAAGTTATCTAACCTGACCAAATGATTAACACTAATTAAATCTAACCTAATTAAATAATAATTAGCCGAGGGTTATTTGGCCATTATGAAAATTATTTGGATATGGGGTTTTTGAATTTACTAACTAGTGATCCTATTTGGTCTCACATGTGAAGCCCCTCTATTGGAATGTGACGCCCCAATAATAGGCTTCATAAAAAAAAAAGATGTTTCGAGATTCTTTCAGATGTTGGTGTTGTAGGTGTACATTAACAAAAAAAAGTTACTGCTCCTGTTGAACTTAAGGTTTTATCTAATACACCAATGTCTATATTTTTTCAAATTATTGACTTTTTTTGCTTACGAATTATCATAAAATTATATGACCATATAAAAGGCCCTACGAAATTTTTACGCGCAGGACCCCCTTCTACGCACATGATCAACTCTGAGTACGTACAGAAGTACTATAACAATGTCAAGTATAAACTTTAATCTCAAAAAATGGTGGTGGAGATTTGGAACGGAAAAGGATGCTTTTTGGAGGAAAATAATTTCGGAAACATTTGGCGAAATTTCAACGGGGTGGGAAACTCTTCGCCCAAAAGGGCCAAGGGTTGTAGTTTGTGACACAATATTCACGATGAGCTTGAATACTTTAATAAACATGTAAGATTCAAGGTTTGTGTGGGGAAAGCAAATAGATTTTGGGAAGACTTATGGATCGGTGATAGTGTGTTTTGTAATAGATTTCCGTTAGCTTATGAAGCTTCAAGACCCAAAGGGTGTGTAGTGGCTCGGTTGTATGAATGCACTAGTGACGACATCAAATGGAAGTTTATGTCTCGTGAAAGATATTCTCAATCTATATTGAGGGAGGTTGCTTCCATAAAGTCATCACTTGAATCGGTCAATATACAAGAAGGAGTTATAGACTCAAGATTGTGGATGGTTGGGGATAATAAGGAATAAATAAGTTGGAGGCATACTCGGTAAAGAATGGAGTAATTTATCTTAGTGAAACGGAGGCGATAGATTTCCCAAGCGAGATTATTTGGAGTCGGTTATATCCTTATAAAGTTAATTTCTTTCTTTGTCTTCTGTCTCATGAAAAGTTGATGACGACCGATAAACTTTCTCGGAGGGGAATTGACGTGGATAGGACTTATAGTTTTTGTGAAGAAGATGAAACACGCTCTCACTAGTTTTATGAGAGTTGGAGAATTAAAAGAAGTGGGACTTATTTTTTTGAAGGTTGTGATTTTCGTTGGAGCTACAACGACCATATTACCACCAAGGTAGTTAATATCGGTTGTATCGGCCGATATTATAGGTTTTTATCGTGTATCAGAAGAAAAAAAAATTGTACGCTATATAAAATATCGGCGATACAAGGATGGAACGATAAAAACGCTCATATCAGCCGACACAAACCGATATATCGGGTTCACCTGTACACTGATAATATCGACAAGAGTAATTTTGTAGAATAAATTATTTATATATTAAAATTTATAAACAAAACCTTTCATTATACTTAATATTCTTCCTCCATACCCTAGAAAACTCAATCTGATTCAGTAATGATGTTGGAATATGATTGAATTTGTACAATGAAGCTTCTAATCTTGGGAATTAATGCATCATATGACACCAAAAAATTTAGATTGGAAAATATTTAAATATTTTAAATTCTTGGTCTTAATGATGTATCACCTGTAAAAACCAGTATAATCTTTTGTATAGGTGTATCGGACCGAGCCGATACGATACTGATACATGATATTAACTACTTTGATTGCCACAACGATTCAAACTTGGAGTCGTGATTGGGGTGATAAGTGGCTTAACGGTGCATTTTGAAGGAAAGAAATGAAAGGATATTCAACAACAAAAGGAAAAATTTAGCAAGTATAATTAGAGATATCAAGATTCAAGCTTTCTTTTGGGCGAAATCAAATACCAAAATGCTAGGCTTAACGGCCAATATGATAGTTTGTTTGTGGGATTCGTATTTCAATTGTACCCTTTGAGAGGGCCTAAAGGGGAAATCTTGTATGCCCTCTCTTTTTCTTTGACATTTTTTCAACTTTTTCTTTCTTGGGTAACTGATTCCCAAATTGGTTTCCTTTTTCTTTTTTTTCGGTTGTTTTTATTGGGTTGAGGTACCCCTCTTAAGTACCTCGTTTTTTATGAAACTAGTTTCTCACCCGTGCGATGCACGGGTCTATTTCTCGCATGTTATTTCTAGCGTGTATTGGGTCCACATTTTAAACTTTACATCATCAAATAAAATGATCATTATGAATAATAAACTAATAAAAAATCAGTATAAATAATTCATTTTTTCTAAAAAAAATCAAGGGCTTGTAGCATTATATCTTCAAAGCCAATAGTATTTATTCCAACTTCATACACTTATCAAAAGTTATAATGATGTGGCCTTCTCTAAGTTTCGATATTTTTAAATTTTTTAGAACAAATACTTTTGCCTCTTTCGATCCACCCAATCATTAAATGCCTTTACTTTATTGGTAGTAGCATCTTCAAGATCACAATTACATGATATTTTAAAACTAGTTTGACCGCTTCATTTTTTTATAAATTGTTTGGTATGAATTCTGTGACGCTATTATGTTAGTATTTTAACATAATAGAGAAGTCGGAATAAAAGGATCACTATTAACCATTTGAACTATCGAAGTCGGAATCTGAATCGGAAATTGAATAAAATAATCACTAATGCCTATATACTTTAAATGAAAGCCTAATTAAATTAGTGAATTTTAGGGCGTTATCGTCGATTGAAATCCATCTTGAACTTGTTAGTTTTTTTGTCGCAAAAAACACTTTGTAACAAATTTGTGGCCAATTTATGACCAAAAAAATAATATTTGTGAATAAAGTCAATTTTTTTGTGTCCCTATTATTAAAATCTGTAATAATAAAATAAAATTTTAAGCCGCCGATTATCTATTCTAACCATATTATTCTATCAAAAATACGAATTTCACCTTAATACATATTTTTTGAACTAATACTTTTTGTTTATAACACAAAATGATAAGATAAACAAATTAGATTTGAATCGTTTAAGAAAAAATGTTATATAAGATTATATCTTTACCTAATCATCATGGTAATTTTGGTGAAGTATGTCCTTCTCTACAATTCCTTAAAAAAATGAGTATCACATACCCAAGAAGTTCTCTTTTTCCTTTGAAATTAAAATATACCAAAACTATATATCATCACCGATTTATTGTTGGAACAACTTAGTTAATTATCATCTGATTTTAAATGTTGATCACCAAAAATCACCACTTCGAATACAGTAACCCAACTAATATCTAAGGAACATCCATCAATTGCAAAATCACCAAAATAAACAATGATAAAGATAAAAGATTAACCAAAGGCGCCAAACATGTTAGAAAAATACAAATAGTTTAAAGGAGACAGAACAATAAAGTGGTTCAAAAAAACAAAAAGAGTTAAAGTTACGTAAAAACAAATTATCCGAGCTTCTAGGTATAGATAAATCCCGACTACTGATTAAGAAAATTGTGCATTATGCTTGCTCTCTTTGTAAATCTTCAGATGGATTATCCGCCATAAGGGAGGTGGCCCATGCTATCCTTCCATCTTAGCCCATTTGTGTAATAATTATCAATGTAAGCCCTCTGTATTTGGTTGATCAGTTGATTTCCCTTGAGATTTACTTAACTTGGAATTCCAACGGATCCAAAGAGATGGGGATTTTTAAATAATCTTTTTAAAGATAGATGATAATGCTCACTAAAAAATAATGAGTTAAAATTGGACAACAAATTAACAACCAGTAATCATTATTAACAAACTAATAGTGGTTGACCAAAAAAAAAGTGAGTGAGTTCTTAAAACACTTTAAATAACAATTAGTAGTTAAATGGTGAATTTCTAATTAGAACATCTCCAATGTTAGGAGTCAAGGTCATCCTATGTGGAGGTCTTATTAAGATTTTTTGGTTGTGGGTCATTCACTACATGACAAAAAATAATTTAATTATTCTTTTATTTTTGAGAAGAAAGATTATATCGAAATTATTTTCTTTAATGGAAAAACATATCCGAATAAAAAAACAAAAAAAACTTAGAAGTCAATTAGAACTATCCCATATGGATGTCTTTCCCAATAAACAATAACTTGGGAAAATTTGTCCAAATACTTCAAAAAAAAAAAAACCTTTTATGAGTGAAATGCTATATAAAATTATATATTTAAAGAATTACAAAGTAAATCTGGCCAAATCTAATTGTACTTCTAATTTTATTTTATTTTTTGAGAAAAAAGGTTATATCGAAAAGATTTTCTTTTACGGAAAAACAAATCCGAATAAAACAAACAAAAAAAATAAAAAATTATAAGTCAATTAGAACTATCCCATATGGATGTCTTTCCCAATAAACAATAACGTGTGAGCTAGTATAGCAGCTAAAAGTATCAATCTCCAATAATTCGAAAAAATAGTGTTCGATTAATCATCAAAATCAGTTATGTCTTGCTTTCTTTCTACCATCATGATCTCCTTGAAGTACCTCCCCTTAGCTGTGTTTCCACGTTTTTAAGTGCTACCAATTGTATACCCACCGAGTAGCAAATGTCCAACGCTTTCATCCTTACAATAAGCATTGAATAGCAACAATTTTAGTTCCTCTGCCTTTCTGCATCATCCTAGTCTTGAATTAAACACCAAATAAAGAAAGAAATATTTGGAAGAACTTCACACCAACGAAATATATGAAACAAAAT